>BMAU01019687.1:0-600000 GCA_019973935.1 Trichonephila clavipes
TGTTTGCAAAAAAGCAGCGTTCAACGCTTCGCCGGCCGCTGCTACGGGAAAAGTGTTGGGACTGTATTGATATTATGTGTAAGACTTGCTATTTTGTAACAAAACTTGCAGTATTTCTTTAGTTTTTTTATATAATAAACGTGGCAATTTTTAATACGTTTATTTAAATGCCTAAATAATATCCATCTTATAGGTAGCTGCCCTTCCAATGCATGGAAACCTTGTGGATCTGTGAATAAAAGTCCAACATTTGCTTTGAACTGCCCACAGAGAGATTAAAAACTGTAACAAACAGTGACTTCAGTGTGAGTGATGCATTAAGTTTATATTAATTTTTCATTTCCATTGAAACTACAATTAATTCTGGTCAGAATATCTAGAACAAAATGCAAAACGAGGAAAAGAGTTCTGTGAAAGAAAAAAAAAAAAAGGAAAACTAGCAGCAAGTTCAGTCGAAAGTCTATATATCACCAGGTAGTCCTGTTACAGCTGTTATCACCTTCATCCATAAAGTTTAGTGCTGTATGCACCAGAGGCTGCTGCAATCACTGGATCCGATGATAATTAAAAGCTGATTATCTTAACTGGAGACTTTAATGTTAATTTTGCTTCAGAAGAAGCAAAGCTACTCATTGAATTCTTGAAATGGACACTCGAATTTGACAATGAATACTGATTTTAGAGAAGAAACAACAAGATACAGAACCACGATTGATGCAGTTTCTCTCACATTTTTTTGATTGACAACAATCGAGGATTTTTATATCCTACTTCAGTTACCACACACCTGTGTCTTTCTTGGAAAATGATGCAGAAAATTGAATAAAAATATTATTTTCATACAATAAATGCTAAAATTTTATTTGATTAAAGTAAGTTCCCCCAGAAGCAATATAATTAGATCTATTCCAGCATTTACGGCCAACGTCTCGAGGGATGATCAAAATCTTCGGGTTCACAATGCCAGGCTGATATATAAAGGCCCTGGTGATGATTGATAGCTTAAGAACCACTGAAATAAATGGATAAAAATATACATAAATGAATGCAATGACTACGATTAACAACATTTATTAAGAAGAAAAAAAAAGAAATCACTGCTATTATTTTAAATTTCTTTAAGGTAATATATTTTTCGAAACATTGAGAAAATCATTGTCAAGTATATTTAGTTAATTTTGTAGTAAAAAATCATAATGTTTTTAAATAAAATATAGAAAATTACTTATATAAATGCAATTTTTTTCTTTCATTCTGAAAATGCATGCAGCATTTTTAACTGGGGGGTGTCATTTTAATCGCAACAATTGGAGCCTTTAAATATTTTAATTGCAAATAATAATAATAAAAATTTAAAATTGCCAGCATAATCAATTAAGTACTTTCAAAGAGGGTCTTGATTTGCATTGTGGAATTAATAGAAATTTTTTGAAAATAGTGAAAATTTTATATGTCTACATTCTGAAAAGTATTTCTCAAATCAGAATATAATGTTTTTGTACATAAAATCTATTCCTTTCATTTATAATACATTCAGAATTCTTCACAGTCCCAGAAAGCAAGGAAAAAATTAAATTAAGAAAATAAATAGCACGGAAAATATTAAAATTAAGAAAAATCCTTCCTAACTCTTATTGAAATAATTTTTAATCTTACAAGGGGAGGGCATGACTAAGAAAATTCAATTTGGGACGAGATGGTGTAATAGCAGTACTCCTTTCGGGTGTTCAACCCACAATGTAATTCCGCGGAATGGCCAGTCAATTAGAGAAAATAGCCTTCAAAATTCATGCTTCACTTTTATACAATTAAGTTGTAATTACCACCAGTGATTCAGTAGCATGGTTGGTAGAATGCCTGTTTTCTACCCCGGTGGATAGGGTTGAATCATGCGACATCAATTTTTTTTCAATTCATTTAATTTTTTTAAAAATTACATAAATTTATTTTAAAAGGGCTTATATTAAATATTTTATATAATTAAAATAATTAATTTAATAATAATATATTTTACAAATTATTTTATATTATATGTAATATTTTATTTATAGTATATTTCACTTTATAAAACTATTCATAACTAGTTTTTATATAAAATATAATTTAATATTTACTATATATTTTATTATAAATATTATTTATTAATATAAAAATATATTTATAAAATGTAATAAAAATATTTATATAATTAGAGTAATTTTTTTACTTTATAAAATACAAAATCACATAAAATATCATTTAATATTTAATAAACCTTTCATAAATAAATTTAATTTTAAAAAATAATTAAATGAACTGAAATAAAAGTCATTTTTTCAATTCATTTAATTATATAATAAAAACAAGATATGTTTTATTAATATAATAAAAATAACATGTCTTTTATTTATATATTATTAATTTAATTTTTTAAAAATTAAATCAATTGGGAAAAAAAAGTTGATTGTGTGATTCGAACCCTATTCACTGGTGTAGAAAGCAGGCATTATATCAATCACACTACTGAGTCACAGGAGGTAATTATAACATAATTGTACAAAAGCTAAGCATGAATTTCGAAGGCTATTTTCTCCTCATTGACTGGCCATTCCGCAGAATTACATTTAGGGTTGAACAACCTAAAGGAGTACTACTATTACCAAGTCTCGTCCCAAAATGAATTTCCTTAGTCGCATGCTCTCCCCTTGTTAGATTAGCTTTTGTGTTTTCTGGACATACTTTTTTATTTCTTTCCCAAGGTATCAAAAATGCAAGACATTTAGCAACATATACTTGTTCCAAATTTTGAGTTAGCTTTCACAAATTTCAACTTTAATAAACATGTCTTTTTCTTTGAAGTTCCATACTTTTAAGATGCTGAGTTACATCAGTGACAAAAGGAAAAACAAACATTATTATTGAATTGATAAAATTATTTTCTCCCATTTACACTAAAAACTGAATTTCCGCAGGTACTTGTGTACTACCGTAACCATGCCAACTTTCAAGAAAACTCAGCAAATTGGCAACCATGTCTGTCGTTTCATATTTCTCTGCTTGCTCCTATTCTACCCGATCGTTGGTATGGCAAGCTTCAATACTGAAATGTGATTCTGGTATTTACCAAATTCTTAAATAGTAAAATTTAATAAGATTAACAATAATAATGTAATATAAAGTTAAATAATAAAAATGAGTTCTTTTATTTAATTAAATTTATGTAAAATATGGACACAACACTTTTGTGTCGAAATATATCAAATACAGTTAGACTTTCAATTTAAAAACTTCCATTTTGAAACTTTTTCCTAGAATGAAGAATATAAAGTGTATTGGAAGATTAATCTCTATTTAACAAATTTTCCACATAGCACATTTTTTTCGGAATACAGCAACTTTGTTAAATAAAGATATGACTGCGGTTATAACATTTTTGGAATTGTACGTTTACAATGTATTTCTTATATTTAAACTCAGAAACAAACCTCAACTGTTTGCTCAAACATAATAGTCATATCTTCAAATGGCAGCTCAACATCCTTGATTTTTGGAGCTGGCAAAGAATCTTTCCCAATAAATGACATAACAAGAACATGTTTCTTTAAAGCAATCATTTCAGGACATGGTATATTAGCTTCTTTCATTCTGAAAAAAAAACAATATATGGTAAACATTATTTTACCATACATGCAGTGACATTACTGTAACTGTAAAATTGAAGAAAAAGAAATTAAATACCTTATCAGGTATAGTTTGAACCATATAGTTTTCTCATACAATTCAAATAATGTTTCTAACTGGATGATTTTTTTATACTTAGTGAAAATATTTAATATTACCTATTTTATGCTGAAATTTTCAATAAAATTTTAAAAAGATACAATTATAAGTATCAAATAAATATTATTTGATCATATATTAAAATAAATTCAAACACACACAAAATTAATATTTAAAAAAAAACAATACTTAGTCAAGAATATATTTTACAACATCATTCAATTTGAAAATCAATGTTGCATTACAGAAATACACATTATAAAAGAAACCAATAATACAAAAATATAAATAAAATTAAACATATTTTTTTAAATTCAATTCAAAGCATATAAAAAAATTTCCCAGAACATACACAAAATTGGAATTTTTGACGTTATAACTGAGCTCAGTGGTGCAACAGCCCACGAGGGCCAAGGCCTACCGTGACTATTTCAGTTTGCATGACCTTAGGCACTGGAATGCATGTGCAGATGTTTCGGTCAAGTAGTTAGTCTGATGCAAAAAACTCCCAGTGTTCAGTTCCTAAGCAAGCTTGGTACTCATTTATCAACCCACTGAAGGGATAAAAGGCTGAGTCAACTTTGCCCAGCCTGGGGTTTGAACCCCGAACCTGTGGCATGGAAATGTGATACACTACCCCTCAACCACTAGGTTTCTGTCGTTATAAAGCCCTGAAAATATATCAGCACTTGTTTATAAGTGTATTAAATTAAAAATTCACTGGAGTTTTTTCACAAAACACAATAAGAGGAGGTATTGTAAAGTTTTAATTATTACTAAAAATAATTGAGATCAAAACTTTATTTGTTATTTGTAAATCTTAAGCTTTTCAACAGTCACCATCCAGAGTTAAGCATTTCTCAACTTTTTGAAGGATGTCACCGTATAACTCAGCAGACTATGATAGAAAAAGTTTCTTTCTCTTGAATGAGATTGTTTGTGTTAATGAATCCGAACCACTGAAATTTTTTTTTTTTTGAGATCTCAGGATAAGAAAAAGTTGCCCAGGGTAAGATTAGAAAAATAGGGCTCAAGTGACAAAATCTTATACATGCATTTCTTTGATTTCATTACTGTGTCTGCTTTGAGATAAGCAGATGCATTATTGGCAACAAGAGCGACTCCTTTGGAAATAAGACCTCAGTGTTTTATGATCAGAGTATCAAAACTTTGTCCCAACAATTTGCAGTAGCAGGTACTAGAGATGGTCTGACCTTTCTTCAAATAAGAGTCTACTAAGATGATTACAAGATGTTCTCTTCATATTTCTGCACCATAGTCTTCTAAAGGGGATTAATCATTATCATTGATCATATTGTCAGATTCGGAATTCATCAATAGTTACCAAGAGATAAGAAAAGTTATAAGTAATCTATCTTGCCCCAAAAGATTCAACTCTCCCTAACAGATTCCATAATGCTGCTTCTCAAAATTGGAGTATTTTACTGCAAATCTAAGATGACCTGACACCATTCAAATATGCAGTTCTTGGCAGGACTTCAAACCAGAATTTTTTTCGTACAGGCTCAACTACAAAAATATATATTGGTTCAGTTCCAAATGAATAATTTTAATGTATATTCTTATTTGTTCCAAAAATGTAATTCTATCAAAATAGAATATTTTTTTTAAAAATTGGTACACTCTATCAATTCATACAATTAACCAGCATGCGTGATACAAGCAGTGCACAAAGAATGATGAGCATTGGCATAGTTATACATTATCAAAATCGCATTTGACAACTAGGTTATGATTCTGGTTTGTCAGTCTAAAAACATTCCTAAATGATCTCATTCTGAGATGCGAAAAATTGGAACTCAGACTGATATTTTTCTTAAAAAATCATTATGCTTTTAATTCATTTGAATTAAATTTTTCTTCTACCAGTAGTTTCATGTGAAACAAACAGAAAAGTACTAGTGAACATCAAAATAGGAAATCGAGAAGCAATGTACATGCAATGATGATAATTAAATGGTTGACATTAAATTAGAAAATATTGATAAGTCAATTACAGAAACAAAATGTCTGAAGATATATTGAACTGGAACAAACTGACATTTTCTCGATTCAGTTCGCGTTTGAAGCCCTGGTTCTCAGTGAACAGTTTTTGCACACTGTTATAACTAAGATGTATCATTTAAGATTATTTGAATGATTTCTCTTCAGTTCAGTAGGATAAAATTGTCCATTTTCTTCACTGTGGCAGCACTGTCTGTGAAGGATCCTCCATTCTTGAGTCTTCCATTTCTTGGAACATCTGTGAAGGTCATGTGACCAATTTAGAAATTCCTTTTCCACCTCACAACAGTATCGTATGATGTGTGTTCAATATTAATAGAAGTAATCTAAAATATTATGTATATAAGAATAAATTAATATGCAGAATACATTTTACTCAGAGATACTGGTTACTTCTTAGAAATAATAAAAATTTCATAATGCCCCAGGGTGCTTTAAATTTATATATTTTTCTCAAGGCTCTCAGAAATAGTTATTTAATAACATACTAGATCACAAAAGTAAAATTATAAATTCACCTTTGAAAATATATATATATATATATATATATATATATATATATATATATTTAACAAATATAGTAAAAAATTACGAATTAACAAGCAGTTAAAAAGGTAACATGTTTTTCATTGAAGAGTTTTCATACCTTTTTTAAGCAATATTCATTAGGTATTACAATTTCAGAATTACCTTTGCAAATTCCTCATTTCTTTTTCTGCCCAGATATGGATAACTTTCTGAGGATTCTGTTTGGTTAAACGATTTTTGAAACGATAATCATCCCTAATGTATTGGTCCCGCTGTTTAAATTCATTCAAAGAAGTTTTGAAGATTTTAATTGCATATTCAACAGGTATGGTAGATTCCTCTTCAGGGCTGAAGTATTAAAAAGTATACAGAAAAAGTGAAACAAATGCACAATAAATAATTTTTATAAAATTACTTAAAACAATAATGTGATTTTAAGAGATTGTTTCGATGCATGTCACCACACAATAAACTAATATTATAATATCAGCTTTTAATATTTTACTTTAGATTATAAGATAATACCTGTAAAATGAGCTAAATTCATAGACAAATGGTGCCTAATGATAATCATTTTGTAGTTAATAACAGCAAAATATTCAGGGTATAAGTAAAATTGCATGCATACTGTTACATTCCATACATATGTTGTAAATATGTTCTTAAATATATTTAATATAATCACATTTCATATTATTATTAAATACAAACTGAGCAAGTAATTTTAGTTGATTTTTTGTGTAATTTTTGTATTATTTCAGCTAATTTATATTACTAAGTCTTAGTGTGCAAAGCCTCTCAGTAGTTATTTTAGTGTTTGTTCATTGGTATGTGGTTCGACTCTAGCTCAATGGACCACAAGTACACAGTGCATCAAATAAGTTTTAAGACTTGTCCCAGAGACAGGCTGTAATCATGCCATGAGTGCAAATGCACGAGGGTCATAATGTCCATGAACTGCTGGCACACTGACAACAAGTTGTGTGCAATTAGTTAAGCAGTCAAGAGAAAACAAGCGTCGATTACAGAAGTGAATTTTTTTAATGTTGATTTTTTAAGATGAAACAAAGAGCTGTAATCAAATTTAACATAAAACTTACTAAAAGTGCTTCAGAAACATACCAACTCATGAAACAAGTTTATGGCAACTGTTGTTTAAGTAGATCAAATGTTTTTATCGGGTACAAACGTTTTTCGGATGAAAGATATACGGTAGATGATCAGTGTAGTAGCTGACCAAATTCATCTAGAACACCGGAAATTATTGAGAAAGTACGAAATTTTGTGGCAAACAATCACTGTGCATCATTAAGAATGATGGAGGACTCTTTAAACATCAACAAAGAAATAACTCTAACCATCCTGCAAGAAGATCTGAGCAAAACATGAGTGTGTGCTAAATTTGTTTCAACACACTTTATCCCATGAACAAAAAGCAATGAGAAGTGCACATTACAGAGACATCATTTCAACCACTCAAAACGATCCAAACTTCTTGAAGTCCATTGTTACAGGGGATGAAACTTAGTGTTTCCAAAATGACCCTGACGCAGAGCGACAAAGTGCAGAATGGAAGTCAGAAAATTCCCCACAAGCCAAAAAAACAAGGAAAATTCCATCCCAAATCAAAACAATGCTTATTACATTCTTCGATACTAAGGGTAATATCCACAAAGAATTTGTTCCAACTTGACAAAGAATTACAGGCCAGTACTACTTAACTGTTTTATAGCGTTTGATGGCCAGAATTTGTCCAGAATATTAGACTGAAAGTAGTTGGTGTTTGTTACACAACAATGCACCCAGTCACACCACCCTTGTTGTTTGTTGATTTTAGATAAAAAAAATAATGTCTGTGTGTTGAACCATCCACTGTATCACCTGATTCAACACCCTGTGACTACTCCTTATTCCTGAAACTTAAAATGAAATTAAAAGGGTGTTATTTTGGGGATATTTTGACCTTACAAGTAGCTTCGATGCATGCTTTGCAGGCCATTTCACAAAGTGATTTACAACAGGCGTTCAATTCATTAATAAATCACTGTAACAAGTGCATTAAAGCCAGTGGGTCCTATTTTGAATAAAAAACTAAAACAGGAATTAATTTCTTGTTTCCATTTATTTTTACACACGGACACAGTCTTAGAACTTATTTGACGTACTGTGTATATTTAAGTAGACAAGTTAAACATAACTCAAGGTCTGCTTATACAGTATAAGAGTACTTTTAGTGTTCATTAGTATAAAAAGATAGATACATACACATAACAGTTTACAAATGTTTGATAATAGAAATAGATAAGTATCATAGATTAGAATTTTTCTAAAAAAACAACAACATTTCACAAAGGAAAAAATGGATACAACGTGCAAAAATAATTAAAATAATACTGTCAAAGATATAAGTGATTTCATTAATGAATCTCAAAAGAAACAGCTAGTTTCTCAAAAATACAATTACATTTCTTTTTATAGGTCAGTACTTGTGATGAAAAATACAAATGTTTCAAAAGCAAAATTTTTTTCAGTATACCTATATGTTTCAGAAATCTTTTCAAAATATTTCAACATCTTTACTAAAAATTTTGATACGTATCAGAACTTTAGAGCAACCTACAAAAATTTTTACATAAATATTTTCTAAAAAATAGCTTGTATGTATCTGATATAGTTAAAAAAAAGCACATACTAGCTTAAAGCATGATAGACACATGCTTCTTTTCCAGTACTAATGCAACCAGTCAATGAATCTAAAGTCTGATTATTAACCATCTTAAATAAGATAATTTGAGTTTTTTCATCCAAAGCCTTTTCCTACAAAATAAATAACAAAATTTGTAAGTAAAGTAATCTAATTTAAAATATTGTCACAATATTTTTAATGAAATAAATTTGTTTAGACAGAAATATGAAAAAAGTTTTGTAAAATGTTAATATTTGTTATGCATTTAAATATTAAATAACAATATTTACTTTTTCTTACATAAGAAATGGAACACATACAATAAACCAAGTTAAAAATTTCAATAAGTTAAGAAAATCTTTCATTGTTCAAATTAAATTTTATAAATACACACTCATTCATTTCATATGCGAGATATTGATTTATTTTATAAATATACAATAAATTAGTTTTAAGGGCACATGGTATGATTTACAATTTTTTTTTTGATTTAATAGTTTTTAAAATTTTTTAAAATCTTGTAACCTATGTATATGTTTTGTGGTAAAACAGTTCAGAGCTCAAAATAAAACAAAAAGTTAATAACTTAATTTTTTAAGGAGAAATTTTAAAATTTACTAAGGGATTTTAAAATGCTACTCCACTTACAAAAATTTATGTACACACATGAAATATGATCAACTAGTATGTCAAACTAAGAACAAAAGCTGGTATAGGGATTTTTTAAACATGATTAATATTCGTAAAATACAAACGAACTCATTGAAAATTCCTTGGAAAATGTATAAGTTTTGAATTCAACTATTTTTTAAAAATAAGCATTACTTTGAAAAATTATACCAAACTTTGTTTCTTATATTAATAGCAACAGTTTAAAAAAATTTTGAAGCATTTGGCGCAATAGAAAAAAAGCCCTAGCATTTTAAATGAAGATAACTAGTTATTTTTTTTCTTTCTGAAATAAGCCATTTTGTAATTTTTATTTGCCATTGGAATGTGAATAAAAATGATCATAAAAGTTGTCCTAACTCTGAAGTTTTTTCACTTACAGCTTTCAAACTTAGCAGATTATAGAAAATCATATGAAGAATAATTAGGCTAAAAATTTTTTATTCGAATTTTTGACCGATTTCAGTCAATTGAATCCCCTTAAAATAAAATGTTCCATCTTAAAAATTTTGTACTATATAGATAATAAAACAAATAAGCAAGTCAAAGCATTAGAAATATATCACAAAGCAAAAAAATCCTTTGCATATATCAAAAATCACTGACATTCAAGAAAATAAAAATAAATTACAGTAGTTGATTTTTCTTTCTTTTCATGAAATCTGTATCTCCTTTTACACTCTGCTTTTGCATGACGCTTTAGGGTACTGTATACATTGTTGGATAACTTCGTGTCAAACTTTCCACAATCTCCAGTATGTATATCAGAAAGCTAAAAAGAAGTAATTGCAAATTCTTCTACAAAATATTATCACAGATAGGTCACAGAATAAAAAAATCAGCCTTATACATATATAATTAAAAGTTAGCATGTATATATAGCAGTATTTAACAAACTTGGTTTTTATAAGACGTAAAATAAATAATTCTTATAAAATATATGAAACATTTTGAGTCAATGCTCTTAAGATCTCAAAATACTAGAAACAAAGACAGCATGTTTATATATTCATATGAAGGTATATATAACTAAATTTATTAATACTATATATTATAAGAAAAAATAAATTTCAAATGAATTAAATTTGTTGCTAATCTCATAATATGTTTAATAAAAAATATTCCACGAAATATAAGAACACCAACTTTTAACCTTTTTTGCAATGAAATTCAATTTGGCAGTATTTTGAAATGCAATACACATAAATTATTTCTCAGTACACATTCAAAATTTATATTAATTACAAAATCTTAGGACATGATACAAGAGCAGGGGTAGGCAAATAGTGACCTGCAGTCAACATGCAGGTTGTAAAGAGTTTTTATGTGACCTGTCAGAACGGTAAGAAAATCCACCTTGCGCGATCAAAGATTCGTCTTTTATTTTTCACTATTAGGAAAACAAAGTACCTGAAAGTGTTTTAACTGAGAGATCTTCTGCAGAGCTTGGAGAAGGTCACACAAAGATTTCAGGATTTTAAGAAAATTGAGCCAAAATTCAATTTCTCTGTTATCCCATTAGTGCTGATATTGAAACAGCACCTAAGAAGTTACAGCTTGAACTTATTGACTTGAATCAGATCACAGTGTGAAGAAAATGATTAATGCTATGATACTGACTTTTCCAAATCTTTGTCAGCTGAAAGATTTCCATGTCTGAAGAAATCGGGAGGAGGGGGATTATTCTTTATATTTTAGTCGACATATATTTATGAGCAAAATGTTTCTTGCTTGGAGATCAACAAGAGTAAATACAGATGCAAGTTGGCTGACATAAACTTGCAGGCTGCGATGAGAACTTAAGCAAGTAACCACATTCCTGATTAAAAAAAAAATAAGGAAGAGCATGATAGGGTACATGTCTCATTAAATTGATTCTTAACCCTTTCGCGATGAACGTCCCTCATCCACGCCAGTATTAAACACACTGACAGTTCCCAAATGGCTCACATTTACGCACCAATGTATTTCTCCCTCCATGGCTGAATGACTCACATATGCGTCACACACCTGGGACGTTTTGTAAGTTCAATTTTTTAGCAATAGATGGCATTATATGCCCATTAGGTTTGCGATACATGTAGATCTGACCTTCTACTCAAAATGAGAGAAATATTCCTCACATACACGTGGTTTTTGTTTTATAAACAAAAGGGAAAGGAAATGTTTCCGGATTGAATGATCTATGACTGCTCTTGAAATGAACACATGGTTTTTGTTTATAGTGAAGGTGAGAGTTTTATTTTTGCTACAGAGCATTTGGTTTGGGTTTGCAGAGTAGTTTTTAATGGATAATTAGATCTGGTAGACAAAATTATTATTTTTTTTTTACTTTTACAAGGTTGAAGCATCGAAAATGCTTAACTGAACTTGGAATATCAGAATGATGCAAAATTGATTCTAAATTAGAATCTGAAAGTAGTGATAGTGACAAATAATATATTATGATTGTTCTGTTAATTGTGAATGTTATGCTAATGATATTTTAGACATCTGTATACTGATTACATTAACAGAAAATTTCTTTTTATGTAATCAACAATAGAAAATTTAGTTTTTGTTTGTTCACATTCCGCACAAAAAACACTCCAAAATAGCAAATGCTTTATTATGAGTGCAAGAATTGTAATATAGTACTCAGAGTAGATTTTTGTGCTTTAAAATTTTTCATACTTAAAAGAATTTTAAGAAACATATTTAGTTTTCAAATGTATAATGTTAAGAGTCACTAAATGTAAATAAACATTGACAATAAAATGTCTAAAAATTTGGACTTAAACAGAAAGTAACTTAAGTAAATGGAGTAAGTAAATACAAAATATAGAAAGCACATGTTAATTGTGTAAACTATAGAACTATATTAAATAACACGCTCAAGTTTCAGTATTTTCATGGAGTAAAGCTTAACTACACAAAACCCTCCGGCATGTTAGTGACAGAAAACTCCGGCCCTGGCAGTATGCACGCATTTGCGTCCTTCATCCCAAAAGGGTTAAACTAAATATGTTTGCCGCTATAGACAATATGAAATTAACACAATAAATAGAATAAAACTGCAACTATTTCATTTATGATATATAGTTTTTTATACTGAATGTTATCATTTTAAAAAGGCACATCCATTCGGCATCCTCTGTTCCCACAATGTGGCCCACGATCCAAAACAAGTTGTACCCCCTTCTCCTGTACTACAGCCATCAAGTAAAAACTAACTTTAATAAATTTTCGTATTTAACTACATTTGAATGTAGAAAAAAAATGTTGCCAAACCAAATTGATTAGATTGGATAAAATACCAGGGGCAAAATACATAATGCATTCAGAGTTTTAATTATAATCAATACACAAGTGAAGAATTTAATACAACACCTGACAATAAAGTTCGATGAATGAAGTCAGAATGGTCGATCTGGCAACATCGACAAAAAAAAAAAAAAAAAATGCTGTACATGCGTAGATACAGGTATTGACTATCTGCCCCCACTGTTGTTCAGTTGAGAGTCATTTGTATTATGTGTAAGACTTGCTTTAAAAAGTGCTTGTTTAATGTATTGGTTCTTAACTGAGAACAGGAAAATGAACGAACAAAAGAACAATGTAAAGTTTTGTTTTAAGCTTGGCAAGACACTGAAAGAAACTTATGCGATGCTGGTACATGTTTATGAAGATCAAGCACTGTCCATGAAATGTGTGTATGAGTAGTTCCCCATTTTCAAGAAGGCTGAGAAAGTGTTTCTGACAGCCCCCTGAATAAATCATGCATCAAATCGATACTAACCACCTTTTTTGAGAGTCAAGGTATTATCCACAAGGAATTTCTACCTTGTGGATAATATGAGGGGAACGAAATGAATGTTACAAGGTAGATTGAAATCTAGACCAGTTTCATGAAACGTCTATGCAGGGTACAAGCCCAATACAAACAAGTTTCATCGTTTTTTGTTCACGACATTGCTCGCTCTCATACAGCCAATATCATCAAATAGTTCCTGACAAAAAAGGTGAGGGGGGTGCAAATCGAATATCCACCATACTTGCCAGATCTCAATCCTCCAGAGACCTCATCCAATTCCTAGAACTCAAATTCGCTTTGAAAGGAAAGAGATTTGACAATATTCCAGGTATCCAATGAAACGATACAAGGCTTTTGAACTCCATCACAAAAGAAGATTTATTGCAAAGTTTCTAGGATGTATAGAAAATCTCAGCGGTGCACAGTTAAGGGAGGTGACTATTTCGAAGGACAGTAAGGCAACTTTCGTTAATATTTCATCTACATTAATGTTACAGCACTATTCACCGAACTTTATTGTCAGAAAAGATTGTAATTCAGAAAAATGATGGGATGAAAAAATAGCCATAACAGATTTAATATGGAAGTTTTGAGTAATCTGAGTTTTGATTTCTGGATGTAATTTTAAAGATGAAAAATACCAAAACTGCTGTAAGTAATGCAGAATAGAGCTTATCATGAAATTTTTTTTAAAAAAAAAACAGTGGATCTTGTAATTAGATGTAAGTAACTTTTTTTTTGTTAGCCAAGATTTATTTTAAATGTGGTTTTTTGTTTAACAAGAGACAAAACAAAAATAATGATAATAAAGCTTATGAAAAATAAAATCTACTATTAATGCTTATTATACTTCTAGGCTGAAAATAAGGATACAATTTGTTGTACACAAGTAATGTACAAACTTGTAAAGAATAGAGGGAGAGAAATCAGAGTAAAGCATAATATGTAAAAATATTTATTACAATTAAAAGTAAATATGGCTTAAAGAATTTCCCATTGTTATAATTATGCTATAGAAATTTAGGATTCCCTAGGATATCCTAAACTATTTACATAAGTTTACTAAAGGAATCAGAGCTTTTTTTTCTTTTCATACAATTTTCTAAAAAATCAAATAGAATTTAAAAACTAAATTTCTTTAAAATATAATTTTTTATCCAAATTTTAAGAAACTTTGAAAATTTCCTCAAATTTAATCAACAATATTTAAATACAGAAAAAATTTGAAGCAAAATTTAAAAAAATGTAAAAATAATACAGTAAGAATTACTGAATAATATCAACTTCTGTGAGCCTTGCATCACAAAATAGCAAGTTGATTGAAAAACTTATGTTTAATTTGTAATCAACATGAAGAAGTTAGCAGAATTCCTAGTTTCTAGCTAGGGATGAGTCAGAAAAGTATATTTATTTTAGTTTAAAACACCAACAGGTTTCAATATTATACCCATGCTGTTTTTTAACTACATGCATAAAAAATACAGCAAAGAATTATCTTCTCATCGAAAAATTAAATTTATCAATACTAATATAATTTAAAAAAATACTCATTTACTTCCATTAACCTGCCAGCATTCCTCCGGGACCAAATGTTTAGATCATGTTTGGTTGTAGTAACATTACCCTGTCGAGATACTCCACTCCTTCCAACTGCATGAAAATCCTTCTCTGCCTGCTCAAAAGCCCGCCAATGGCATTTTTCATTCTGTTCCAAAACATATTCTTTGTCCTCATCTTCATCAGAAGAGAGACACTCGGCAGGAAGACGACGAAATTTCCCAAAAGTAACTTTCACTAAATATGGACATTGAACAATTGATATATATATTTACAAGCCAAAATGTTTTCATTCAAGAATAATATTTAGTTTCATACCAATATTTTTAAGGTACAATATACTTAACATGATGTAATCATATACAAATAAAATCATTCAAACTTAAAAAACTCTGTGATTTTATTGCAATCAAATAAACTCCATCACATTAATTGATTCTCACTAAAATTACACACACATATATATAGTCCCTAATAAATAAATTAAAAAAAAATTTAATTATTTCACATAATATACTTTACCTCAAGGGTTCTTAACCCTGTGTTCGTGGGCAACAATGTACCCTTGACGATATTTTTGTGTGCTCACGACTGTCAGCTGTATACGATATCAATATCAACAGTGGCCAAGCCATGATTTTTTTGTGTGGCCGCGAGATTCATCATACTTTTAGAAATAAAATAAAAGCTGTAAAAAAAAAAAAAAAGCCATCCAATGTTCAAATTAATATTTATGAAGTTGCAAATTCCATGGGGAAAATTATTCAGGAAGAAACATCTTCAATCGAAGATGAGATTTTAAATATTCAGACTGATATTATATTAAAATCATGCGAACTTAATAAAAATATTTGAATAAAAAATATGCCCTTTTGAAAAAAAAGGAGCTTGCAAATGAAAACACCCAGTTTCGGTTTCACATATTTATGTGAATCATTGTTTTCAACAATGAGAGCACAATTAAATCTACAATTAGATCTCAACTTAATGATAGAAATCTCAAAGATGCTATAAGATTGGGATCATATTATATCTCATTATAAGCCTGACTTTGAAAAATTAGTGGATTATATGCAATGCCGAAAATTGCATTAAATGCAACTATTTTGAATTTGTTAACTTTTTAGTGCAGGATATTGTTTATGATGCTTATGATTGCAATAAAATAAAGAAACATTAAGAACCATTATACTTTTTTTAAAACTGTACTTGCCAGCAATTTTCTGTTTGTCAGATGTGCCCACACAGGGAATATGGTTAAGAACCCCTGGTCTACCTGATTACATTTTTATGCAGCATTTTAAAGTGTGACCATTTTTTCTACAAACTTAAATAATAACTATGAATAATTACACATAGATTAAGAAAAGTAAAAAAAAAGTTCATATAATTGCTTAAATTGTTACTAATAATACTTAAAATTACTATTTTAAAACAGCATAGTTGCAGATAAATAGTTTCGTTATTCCAATTACATAATTTTGGAAGATATTAGTGATTTGAGATACCATTATCAAATAATTATTATTTATCTGAAAAATTTTAATTAGTTTTCATTCAGGGTTCTTCAATCTTTTCTAAAATTTAATACATCTGAAGAAGTATATAGCTATACGATTATATACTACAGAAAACAAAATGCTTCAGAAAATGCCTTCTGAAAATGGAATAATGTTATACAACAGTTAAAACACTTTAAAATAACTTGAGGTTTAAAATTATGAATAGAGTTCTTGTATAACATGAATAAAATTCAAATTATTTTGCAATGATGATTTTACTTGTGAATAGCAGATTTAAAAACATAGTTCTCTTTCTCAACAGGTATAACTTTTCAAAATAGTGTAAGATAGTTGTAATTGTTGATAATAAACTGATTAGAGTATATTACTATAAAAAATATTTTTCTGAAAAAATTATATGTAAGATATAAAACAATACCATGATTTACTAGTCTAAAATATCTATTTCATTTGTAATTATTTCACTGAATTATTTCTTCTTGCCAGAACAAGTTCTGTATTTCAATGAAAAAATGTACCATGTTTAAAAATATTCAGAAACAAATAACCAGCACACAAAAACAATCATAATCAATATGTACCATAAAAGAAAGTGTATAATGTGCATGCATCTAAAACTCAGAAACGAGTCCTGCTACAATCATGGGTGTAGTAGCCCTCTATCCCCATCTATGAAAATTCCCATTTTTACCTGAAGCGACCCCCAGAGGGTGTTTGATGTAAGGGTTTAAGGGGAATTACAGATAAATGTAGTGAATTTCACAGAGTAGAGATCCACAACAAAAGGGGATTTGAGAAAACTAACTCCCAAGAGGCGTTCTAGATAAATATATTAGCGTTTGGGCACTATTAGACCTACAGATTTGAAATTTGGCAGGCATGTTCTTTTCATGGAATAGAGATCAGCAGCAAAAGGGGTTTGCAAAATTTACCTCCAAGGAGTGTTGCAAGAGCTTGAGGGCATTATAAATAAATAATAAGTGCACTCATTAAAAAATTATTTTACATTTTTCTATACATTATTTTGTATTGGGTTTTACTCTTCTTAAATTCAACTATTATATCAACAAAAAATTTATTGCAACAAGAATTAAATATTTTTAAAAAATTCGCCCGCATAAAGAACAGGTACTTCAGCACAAGTAGTAAAGCTAGATTTTCTTTCATAATTGATTACAAAAAATATGCATAAAAAGACACTACAAAATTATATTCACATTTTTTATATGATAAAAATTGAACAGTTAATATGAAAATCAACACAGGAAAAGAAAATCAGATATTTTTTTTAATATAGAAAGTATTATGCATAAATCGGAGTTATTTGTAATTAGCTGTATAATACATCCTTTCCCACATTTTTTTGTTTCAAACTAAAACATACCTTTACTTTCTCCATTATATTTTGATTCTTCTCGTCTTAACATTTCATCATGTTCTTTATCAAATTCCAACTGTAACATTTTAGCGAGCAGCAAATCATCACTGCAGTCAATTACTTCTTCACCACAATCAATTACTTTTTCACCACAATCAATTACTTCTTCATTGCAATCAATTACTTCTTCACCACAACTAAAGAAATCATCAACATACCTAAACAGAAAAAGTTGTACGATTTTTTAACAAAAAGAAAGCCTGAGAAGTATAAAGTAACATAACTCTCAAGCTTAAATATAATTAAAAATATACTTAATTTTTTGATTGTGCAGTTATATGAACACATTTATTAGAATTTAGTTTCACATAATAAAGTAAAAAAATTTTTACATTTTACACAAATCACAATGCTACAAATGTCAATTTTATCAGATAACATTGTCACACCTATAATTTTTCAACTTAAAATTCCTTGATACTTCACAATTATACAACAAATGAGTTTGAATTAATGTAGGAGGTATAGGGGAAGAAAATTAGATAAATATATTTAAAGACATATGGACAAATATCAAATAGGTTTAGTTTTGACAAACATGATATGCACAAATTCTTAAAATTAAACTTAGCAAAGGTAAAAGACAACATGGAACTAAACACAAATAGCCTGTTAAATTCATGTAAGTAGATGCTTATTAAAAAATTTTATTTAACTCTCAGCTCATCACTATTTCATCAAAAATATAGCACAGCATTAAACTAGTTAGAAAATGAAACACATACGTACTATCGCAACCATATTGGCAACATTATAAGAAACAAAACACATGGTTTCTAAATCAGTGTAAAAGGTGCATGAAAAATCGGAATTGCCAATTAGGCGAGTTATTTTGAATGTTGGCATTGTTGTGATAGTACGCAAGTACCAAAAATTATTATATGTTGAAGCTTAGCCAGAATTTCTGAGGAAAACTCTTGTGTATAGCATGCATTTTTAAAATTAAACATATCTGCTTTTCCTTAATAAAATAATTTAATTTGAAAATTTAAGAAACAAAAATACACATACACAGAAGGATGATCTGGAATAATCTTTTCTTTCTCCACAAAAGAGCTAATCAGTTGTTCACTCATTACATCATTCAAAGAAACAGCTTCTACAGTTTTGATTTTACCCCATGGACAAGCTAAAGCTGGTTTTACTTCTTTAGTTACATTTGGGGTAGTAATAAGATCAGATATAGGATTCATTAAAGGAGGAGCAATAAGTACATCAGCAGGTTCCATACCTTAGAAATAAAGTCATTAGATTAAATTACAAAACATAGAATTTATTACGAAAGCTATTTAAAAAAACATGTGACTGAAATAACATCCATGATTAAGAGTGATGCAATACATGAAATTTTAACCTGAATAACTACCTATTTTGATACAATTTCAAAACAGCAAATTACTTTTCTTTTTTAACTTTTTTAGGAAAGGAGCTTTAATGAAAAATACAATGAATAAAAGGAAATATAGTTCAGAAAAAGGGTGTCAAACTCTCTCAAAGGTTAACTTAGACCAAACAAAGTTTAACTAAAGGTGGGCCACACACACACAAAAGCAAGATTCATAGGAACGTAGGTTTATTTTGAATAATACATTAAAATAAACATATGTAAAAGAATAAGAAAAATGAAATGTTTACTGACACTTAACATCTCTTATCTGCTACAATCTTTCCTATTTTGGGAGAAATTTTGATGTATTTTATTATATATTATTGTGTGCTGATATACTGGCTGGGCTACAAAAATGTTCATCTTTTTTCTTGTTTTCCTAGCAATTTTTCTTTCTTTTTTTTTGATGGGTAAGATACATAAAATAAAGATATTAATTTACAAAAAGGTGTGAATAGTTACTTTTAATATACAGTGCTTATGAATTTAAAATTTGTTTTATGTAGTTTATAAAGTATATTGAAAGATGAACCTCTATATAACACATTTTCCATACAACTAACTTTCTTTCGGGATTTAGCGACTTCACTAAATAAAGGTCCAACTGTATTTAAAATCATGGATAGAAAATCTATGCAAATAAAGAAATTTTTAACAATAATTTCTGCAAATAAAGAGGTTATTACATAAATAATTTTAAACATTAATTTCATTTTTGATAATGGACGTAATTTCTTACTTTTTTTTTTACTTGGTTATATAAAAATTAGATACAAAAAATCATTCCTCTTCCAAAATGAAACATAAATGATGCAATAAAACAAGATAATTTTCAAAATAATAGATTCAAATAAATTATGAAATTAATGATAAACATACTTGACAATTTAAAATAACATGTAAAAAATATAAAATATTAAAGGGATAATACACTAAAATTCATTAAAACATCTACTAATTATTTTAAAAAACTAATGTATAATAAAAGATTTTGGTTTGTTTGTTTTCTTAAAAAGATGAACATGTCATCTTCTGATACAGCATAGATAATTAACCCTCCAAGCAGTCTGCACGTAAAATCCTGCCATTCTAGAGATGCTTTTTTGCCTTCAAGTAAGATTCTCAAAAAGGGTTGAGCCATATTTTTAAAAATAAAATACGGCTCAACCGCTTTTGAGAATCTTTCTTGAAGGCAAAAAAAATATGTGCAGTGCATTTTAGAAGCATCTTTAGAATGGCAGGAGTTTACGTGCAGATCGCTTGGAGGGTTAAACATAAATTAGACCAAAAATTGAAGAAAAAAATACACCATTAAAGAGTAATCAATACATTAAAGCAATTTCAATAAAATTTTTATTGAAGAAATTTATAAAAATATTTGATACCTGCACATTCAGCAGCATTGATGAAATATCTGATTACATAATTAAAATATTGATCTCAGATGCAGAATTATTAAACATTCAATTACCAGAAGCAAGAGGAACTAACACATCATCCCACTTTACCTTCTGAAGAATTGGAAGATGCAAGAATAGATGACATTTATACATTTTATAACATGACCAGAAATCATTAAATACAATTTTAAATAAATAATCTGCACTTAAAATGTAATTTAACATACAAATTACAATAACAAAAAACTTTTGAAAAAAATACAATGATTAAGAGTAATGGGTGTCATTGCCACAAATTCTTAATAAAATGAATGAGTGAATATTAACGTCGTACTGTTCAGCTACACGAGGGCTTTTGGCGACTGACCTCTTAATTTTGAGCCATAGTCATGTGAAACCTGAGCAGTCACACCCTCTCCTAACTACCACACAAACAGGTGGATGTTTTTTAATCTCATACCTATAAAGCTTGTTACAAGTTGTATCCTATATTATATGTGTGTGTGTAATCAAATGATTTCTACTAATACACACACTTTAAAGTACCATACATTTCCATATGTTATTTTAGAATAACATTCCAAAGTACTTTTGGAATTTCTTTAAAGTAACGGAGTCGGCTTATCCAAAGATCTACTAATCTAAAATGGAATCTAGAAAAAACTCCTTTAAACATTTTCCCATTAGTTATGTACAGGCCTTTTTTTTTCTTCAATTTTCTTTTAAAAGATAAAGAAAGTTACATAAATTGGTACTTAAGAATTATCGCAACAAATGCCAACTCTATCAATAACTCACCAACTGTGATTTCCTATGTGTAGTATGCGCTGAATTAGCAGCCATGTGCATTGTTTCATATAATGTCCCTAAATACGGTTGTGATAATATGTAGGTAGCCTATTCCACTCATTTTACTCACTTTGAAACATTTTTTCACCCTCATGTTACACATTTTTGTAGAAGCACATTTTCAGCATACAATTGGAAAAATATATGGCAAATTACACATTTAAATTTTGAATTCAATGTGAACAGTGTGTAGTATCCCCTTTCCTTTTTTTAACATTAACAGGTATCTTTCCTCCAAAGTCAGATTGCTTTGCTTCCCTTGTCTTGATTCACAAGCATGCATCCAGTGTATTTATAATGTTGAGTTTCCCAAATATTATTGAAACCAGGCACATCAGCCAATGAGAGACCCTCACACTCAAGGGATTCACAACCATGCACTCACAAACAGGGCATTGAAGCGGAACTGAACCGAAAACCGTTATTTTGGTTGGAACGAAACCTGGAACTAAACCGAAAAAAATATAGGTTAATTTCAGTTTGATATATCTCAAGCCATTCAATTCCTACTATTAGCTCACACTCTCTATACATTTATTTATTTATCTTGGTGGAATTTTCAATCGTTAATAAAATACATTTTAACATGCTCAATTGAGCTGAAATTTTATATAAACGATTGTTTTGGATGACAATACGATACTTTAATGATAATTACTAAAAATTAATTACCACTTAATGTTGCAATTCTGTCATATGTATGTATATATATTTATATTAATTGTAACTATTTAATAAAAAGTAGCTAAAATAAAATTTTTCTTTGTTGATCTAAGTAGGAATTGACTTAAATTTTTTTTATATTACTTGTTTTATTACTGTAACCAACAAATCAATATTTTCTAATTTAATGTCAAATATATAATTATCATTACATGTATATTGCTTCTTGATTTCCTTTTTTTTGATGTTCACTAGCACTTTGTGACGTCTCAAGCGTCTTTTCTTTAACAAGTCCTTTGGGTTCTTTGGACCAGAATTAATGGCAACTCTTTTCCAACCAAATCCAAGAAGTGAAGCGTGGAGGGAAGATGCAAATGAACAAATGTTTTAATATCGGTACTTAGAGTAAGTGTGATGGCAATGTAAGATAATGTTTGACAATTGATGTTAGTTTGAGGCAGTTGATGGTTATAACAGTTTGTGGTTCAAGTCCAAATGAGTTTTGCGTGATGTGAATACATATTATTAGTGATTGAATAGAAGGAATCAGCCAAGTTGGATACCATAGCATACAAAGACAAGATTGATCATTGCTTCAAGCTGTAATAAGGTAGGATTGATTATTTAATGTTAGAATCGAAGATTAGGCAGTTCGTTTATTGATAGTGGTTGAATTATATAGATTAAGTCTTATTATAAATATATACATATTGTGTGTATTGCGTATTTTTACCATTGTAGATTCTCTCATATTAATTATTATAATTTAATTTGTTAAAGGTTTAAGTTGAATATCTTAATAAAGTCATATTAAGATAATGTTTATCCTAATCCTTTCGTTAATCCTACACCTCTAGCTCACGTTGATACTTCGAGAGATGTTCTTCCAAGGGGAGGAACATCACAACTTTTCTGTTTCAGTTTTGCATAAAACTACTTGTAGAAGGCAAATTTTATTCAGCTGAATGAATCAGATGATTGGTTAAGAAAAATATCAGTCTCAGTTATATTTTTTTGCATCTCAGCATGTGATAATCCACGGATGTTTGTATAGGCTTATTAGATAAACAAACAGAACCATAAACCTAGCTGTCAAAGGTGATTTTGATAATGGATAACAATTCCAATGCTTGTAGTTCTCTGCTCACCACTCATATCATACATGCTGGTTAACTGTATCAATTCACATAGTGTACCAATTTAAAAAAATAAAATCTAAATTTTGATAGTTACATTTTTTGTTGATGGTAGAAATATATTTTTAGCACAAATAAGAATATACTTAAAATAAAATCATTCATTTGGATCTAAACCAAAAACGTTTCATAGGTTGGTCACACTTAAGTATTATCGCAATAATCCCTAATGTTCAAGATAATTTGCCAAGTAGGAAATGCTGATTTCGCATGTGTCATATGTGCTGAATTGGCAATCATGTGCTTTGTGTAAGTTGCGATAATACACAAGTACCAAACAGCAATTTTAAAAGAACACATAACTTTTTCAAATTCATATTTGCAGCATCCTTTGCAATCAGATCATTACTGAAACTTGTGCAATTGCACAAAGGAATAAAAAAATCCATTTTCCACACAAAATTTCTAAATTATACATATTTTAAAACTATTAGACGCTACATTTAAAACCACTTTACAAAAATTTCAGTTTATAAATAATTTTAGGGATCATAAATTTTTCTGAGAGACCAGATGTTCTCAAAATAAATGAAAAAGTCAATACTAAAGGAAAGGTCTTTTTTTTATTAAAATATAATATGATTAGGACAGAGCATATTTTGCAGAAACTTATAGACACCAGAAACACATCCAAATAAAATTTTCTCATTAAGTAAATTTGATTACATTGATAAAATAAAATACATAAATAATAAACGAAGAAATTCTATTTCTATTAGCAAGGAAAGATATCTCACAAAAATAATTATCATTTCTTATATACTGAGAATATAACATTCAAAAGTATGAAATTCTTTAAAATTAAAAGGGCATAAGTTAGGATTTTGCAACAATGACATAAGTCTCAAAATTGAAAAAAAAATGAAAATAAATATTAATAATAATTACTGTAAAATTCTTGACACCGAGTTCGTCTGAATTCTGTACAAATAAATAAAATTATATATTTTTAAAAACTATTTACAACTATTTACTACTTTATTATCTACAAATAGTTCTGTTATGTCTTCTTGCGCACGAAGCGCAATAAACGTGACACACAGCTTATAGAAAATAATATTGAAAAAATATAAATCTTTTTTAAAAATTAATTGAAAAAATTAATTGAAAAATTAAAATTGACTTTCCAAAAAATAGACGTTTTTTAAACAAAATGTATAATTTTTTTGAGGTATTAGGATTTGAAAATGTTCAGGCTATATTTTAGGAATAAATGAATTTATCATTATTTAAGAGAAACAGAATTTTCTGAAAACATCTCAACTTCTCATTTAATCCGTATTTGTCCCATCGTGTTCGTAGTTCGCGTTGTGAAACGTGGTAGCCGAAAAATTGTGCTTTATTTAATAAATTAAATTCACTAGGAAATAAATCACTTCATTTAAAATGGTTGCCGCAAAAAAGACAGTAAGTTTGATGTTTTAATAGTTTTTATGTGTATGAAAGTTATATTTCAATGACTTAAGCCTAATGTATGAAATGCCTTGAGTGTGTTGCATTTGTTTCTTACCCAATATCTAAATATTTCTAGACTAATTTTAATTCTCATTAAAAACGTTAATTTATTCAGCATTTACCTGCTGAGTCGCGAAAGCATGTCAATCTGGTAATGAAATAGAAATATCCGAAATACACTTTTTAATGATTCCGTAAAATGTTTCGATTAAATGCATTTATGAACGCATGATTTTTTCTTGCAAGAGAAATACTTAGATACTGTGAGTAAAATATTTGTACTTTCACTCTCATTTTTTTACCTTGGTATCCATAGGAAGTAAATTTGATATGCTATTGTTTTAACTATTAATTTCTTTGGCATAAAAGCGATTTTATTCTATTTTTTCCTCTTAAAATGTTTTTATCGTAAGTAAGAAAATCTGAATATTCTTGGTATGTAGAATTACAAAAAAGATTTAATTTTGTTTTTTATAGCTTTTGTAGAGCTGTCATTAGAATGACACACCACAGAGAAAACCCTGAGTGTATGTGGTTAATATCTTAGTAATTTAATGTTGAATTCTCTTTCTGATAAATGTATAAGATTTATAGGTATAAGTGCCTTTTATTTATGAGTCTAACTGCAGCAAAGTTGGTGCCACACATGTATCATGCCATGATATGAAAAACAAAAGTCAGATTTTGGTTGTAAATGGCACCAATTTGGTTGCGGTGACAAATACCCATGAAATATATTAATAAAGAATTGAATATAAATTGAGTTTTTACTTAAAATTTTTTATTAGTTTTAGGAAAATAAAAGTACTTTTTTCAAATATTTTTATTCTTATTAATTTATTGAATTTTTTGTTTTAGAAAAAGGCTTTGGAGAGCATTAACTCCAGATTAGCTCTTGTTATGAAGTCTGGTAAATATGTTTTAGGGAGAAAACAAACATTGAAAGCTTTGAGACAAGGTAAAGCAAAATTGGTAATCATTGCCAATAATTCTCCTCCACTTACGTAAGTATAGCTCCTTGTTGAAAGAAATTTGTGACAGTTAGATGTAATTTGAAATTTTGTATGAGTTGAATGGATTTTACTATAAAAAACAAAAGTAAATTCAAATTTATAATACAGATAGTAACTTTAAAGTACTATTTGCTTTATATAAAGTTTATACTGTTAAGAAAGTTTTTCATGCTGGTGGTGGGTTTTGGCAAAATTTACTGTAATTTCATATAACAAGTATTTTATTTAATTGAATGTTTTCTAGCTGCTTATTTCTACCTTACTCAAATTCCACTAAATAGTCTCAAAGTTGTATTTTATTTCACAGTATGAAATGTGGTATTCCCACATATGGCATCAATCAATTTTGCCAAATCTAAAGATGTTATCAAATACTGTCATCATATGAACAATATTGTCTTTGTGTATACATTAGAACAGTTTTCAACTATTTACTGGCAGCATTTGGTGATGTATTTTCATATGATAAATTGATTGAAATTATAATACACCAAGTACCAACATTTTTTACAATTACATGCTACCTTAATGTTAATGGATTTAGGATATTATTTTAGGTCTTGAGGTACAAAAATTGCATAAATCTGTCCTGAGAAGAAAAAAATTTATGTATGATATGTGGAAACATCATTATTTCCTACATTGATGAGAAAATGGCTCTGGAAATTTATATATTTAAATAAAAAAAGGATTAATTGGTTGACCTAATTTTACATAGTCTACCTGTAAAATATATTTTTGCTTATATATTACTGAAGATTGTTTATAGACTTAAAAAATTCAAAGCTAATGTAATTTTTTTAAAATTATTTCGTTGATTTGAATTGAAATTTAGTATGTTTATTTTTAATTTATAATTAAGACATAATTAGTTTTAAGATTTCTTGTGTATAAAAACTGGTATTAATTTGTTATTGGACTGCTATTCATTTTTATCAGGATTTTAAGTGACCATAAGCCTATTATGGTCAGTACTGTTCTATAGATGTCTATTTATATGTAAAAAGGGGGAGAAGAAATTAAAGTTATTTGATAGGAATCAGATACTGTAGAATTTGCATGCATTTGAAAAGTAAAATGTTTGAAATAACTAGAAATGTACATGCATTTTCATGGTAACATTGTTGAAAAGCATGAGTAACGGGGGGATACAATATCAGGCATTTTATGTTAAAAAATTATAAAATTATTTATTGTAAGTAAAATGGTAGAAATTGGCAGAATTTTACCATTAAAAAAATGTTCCACAGATTCATTAGTATTAATGTGTTAGATCTGCAATAAAAAATTTTGGGTAAAATCCTAGCCTGGCACACTGCGGTTTTTGGCGCCATTTTTTTGCCAAAAAGAGCATTTCTACAAGATAAAGGCAGTAAAATAAAGGGAAAAAAGTATTTTAAAAATTGTAAAAAATCACTTAACCACTGTTTTTAATTTTTAAATCATTCACTACAAACTCATTCATACTCTTTCAAATCCAATACCTGGTTAATCGCAAGATCACACAAATACTCAATCTACTATCACTAAACCACATACCTTTTCTTACACTCCGGCAAACAAAGTGGGGTTTCTCTTTGGACTGTACTTGACAACGCCATTCAAAACAATCAATCGTACCCTTTCGTTCAACCAAACGCATATCCTTTTTACACTTTGGACACTCATATCTGGAGGGAATTAATCCTTCTTTCATAACCCAATCTAAAACAGCCTTATTCCCTTGTTCTCCAAGCAAAACAAAAATTTCAGTGGTTGCCTTGCTTTCAAGCAATTTTATTTTGCAAGCCATTCTAACAACCGGTGCGAAATCAAACCAAAAGTCGGAACACGTGGGGAAGGAAGTAAAAGCAGGGTTGAACTCGACGTGTTGCAGCAGGGTCAAGGGC
This sequence comes from Trichonephila clavipes, assembly GCA_019973935.1. NCBI lineage: Eukaryota > Metazoa > Arthropoda > Arachnida > Araneae > Nephilidae > Trichonephila > Trichonephila clavipes. Next base: position 27,831 of record BMAU01019687.1, read on the forward strand.
GAGGTGTTGAATTTGTGGGACTGGAGCGCCTGATCTCATGCCGAGATCTTTATCTCCTATCATTCAAAAATTGGATGGTTGACTTTCACATTGATAATTGCCCATTTTTGATTTTAAAAAGTAGTTTACAAAGTTAAAAAATAAAGTAATTGCCAGTATAAGAAAAAATAATACGAAGGTGTGTAAGGAAGGGGGTTGCTGGAAGCAGTTGTTTGCGTTTGACTGTGGGTGAGTGAAAAAATGTCTCAGGCGCCTGTCGACTCGCCCTCCGGAGAGGGTAGAGCCGGCGGCAAATCAAAAGGAGCATGATACTAGAATAATGAACTTGCAGCTCCACTGCTATTTAGAGTGCTTCCATGCCGAAAAGGCTTTATGCATTTACAAACGTCCATGCCTTCTCCGGGATTCGAACCCAGGCCCTACGGCATAGCAGCCAGTGTCACTAACCACTATACCGAATGGGCGGTTCAAGGGCGAAAATGGACGATGTTCACTTTTCACCTGATTTTTTTGCTTGACCAGTTTTAGGGTTGCACTATTTAAGCTGCAGGACTGGACAATACGGAAGGGTTGCCATTTTGTAAACTTTATTGCCAAAATTTTTGGCGCCAAGCAGTGTGCTTGACTAGGATCCACCCAAAATTTTGTCCAATTTGATGCTGTTTTTTAGAAGCAGTATTCATGTTTCCACAGTTATCTCAATTCGTAATAGTTGAAATCAGCAGTCTCTCAACTAAGAATGAAAAAAATAATTTGAATCCCTAAGAAACAAAATAGACTAAAAGTGTAAATTTGGATAACTTTTTAAACTAGATAGATGCAAAGCCCTCATACTCTTAAAAAACCTATTTATTGACACTTATCAATTAATGGTAATTATTATTCTACAACAATATTTTAATAAAATTACAGTTGGAAAACACAAGATTCGTGCAATAATGCAAGTGTCCAAAATAAAAATGGTTTAAAAAATTATGTAATCACTTAAAATTAATAGGGTTACTGCTGTAAACATTAAGATCCTTTTGAGGGAGGTATTAAGTGATAAAAATTAAAGGAACCATATTGTAATATTGCTTTAACTTGGCAAAAATTCATATTTATTTGGTAGAAAAATCTGCAGTGGTTCAAGGTCTAATCTTTATACTGTGCGTGTGTATGTGACTGAACTCCTAAACGGCTGGACCAATTTTGATGAAATTTTTTGTGTGGGTTCAAATGGATTCAAGAATGGCTTAGATTCACAATTCAGCCCAATATCGCAATTAGCTAAAAAGATATTAACTAAAAACTTTAAAAACATTCAATTCAATATTTTTATAATAATGATGTAAGTTGGCGTCGAAAATAGATTTTCAGCCATACTGGGTCTTCATTGTTATAAAAATGCAGGCAAATTATGCTTTTTAATGTTTTCAAATAATCTTTATATATATAATTCTTCTGTGCATGTGTATGTGACTGAACTCCTAAACAGCTGGACCGATTTTTTGATGACATTTTTTGTGGGGGTTCGAGAATGCTTTAAGTTCCCAATTCGGTGCAATATCGCAATGTTAAAAAGATATTAATTAAAAACCTTAAAACGCATAATTGTTTTACTCCTGTGTGCTGTTTATTCTGCAAAGGGGTGGCAAGGGGGAAAAAATAAGAGGAGAATTTTTTGATATTTTTCCCATTTTTAAAATTACAATCTAATTTTTCTATCAAAATCAGACAAAAAAAAATTACAGAATTGGAAAGATTATTAATTTTGTCACGAGAGAGAGAGAGAGATATGGTACACATCTTTATATATATAATTCTTCTGTGCATGTGTATGTGACTAATCTCCTAAATGGCTGGACCGATTTTGGATGACTTTTTGTGTGGATTTGAGAATGATTGACAATTTGTGGCTTAATACCATTGCACTTCGCTCAGCCAATTATGTTGCATGTCCGTGGTTTGGCAAACCATCACATTCGTTTGTTTATACCCCTCAAGGATTAACCAAAAACATCAATGGCATTACGATAAATTTATTTTTTGTGCATTAAAAAATAGTACCTGTTATGAAAATAGCCCGAGTTTCATCTTTTTTACCCTTCAATTAAAACAAGTTTAAATTTATATTCAGAATAGCTTCTATGTTCAACTAAGTTCATAGCAAACACATAATCACACTCAATCCATAGGTCGAATTGTGGTAACTGTACATGTGAAGTGATGATATCAGGCATTGTAATAACTTTCTTTATAAAAAATTTCATCAAAACTGTCCAGATTGTTACAACTTATTCAAAAAAGTTTGTAATTTTCAGATTTAATACGTGTGTACAGGACAACGTCTGTCAGGACCACTAGTTAGTGCCTAAAAATTGTTAGTATAAAATCAGTCAATTTATACCTTAGAATAAATTAAATTATTTCAAAAGTGTTAAATGTTTATTTACAATTATGTATGGCGAAAGTTCTATAAAACTTGTGTATTTAATATTTCTATTTTGAATTTTTACCTTTTTATTTTCTTTTAGAAAAAGTGAAATTGAGTATTATGCCATGTTAGCAAAAACTGGTGTTCATCATTATTCAGGAAACAACATTGAATTGGGTACAGCTTGTGGTAAATACTTCAGGGTGTGTGCTTTAAGCATAACTGATCCAGGTAATTACTTTAATACTTTGAATAGCTTAGCAAATATAAAATTTTAAGAATTTCAGTAGCTGAATGTCAGTTTTTTAAACTTATTGTTATGTCTAGGATAATGCATTGTTCAAGAACTAAAATTTACAAAATGATTAAATTGTAACAGTTTATAAGTTCTAAATATATTTTGATGAGGTGGTTTTTATTTTAATTTAACAACCAACTGTGGTTTTATTAAATATACATACTATTAATCATACAGTTTTCATATTTGTTGTGCATGAGACTAATTTTTACTCAAACTTTCCTGGAATAACTGTCTTGTGTGTGTGTGGACTGAGCTTGTTTTGTACACATTTCTCCTGGTAGGGTATGTCATACAATTGTCTGAGAGTGAATTGCCTGTTGTATCATCTGCAAGAAATTTGCCTGCCCATAATGATTTTTACCCTCACAGCTATTATGCTTCCTTATGTTTGATATTGTAAAATCCTTGTTACGTATGTCTGTACTTAGTTGAATGCTTTTTTTAGCAAATGAAGGGAATGCATGTAGACACACTCAAAAATGAATTTATTTAAAACTGTTACCTTACATTTTCTGCAGCACTTGCCTCAACACCTGATGTTACCAATTTAAAAATATTCTGCGATGTAGCACATTTAAGTGAACAACATATGGCTGTGTGTAAAATTTTGAATCTTAACTCGGCAAAGGCGTTGAAATTATTGGGTTAAAAACAGCTTACAAAGAGAAGATAAGTTTTATATATATCAGAGTTATATTAGCTGAAGATTACTGAACATTTATATTTTGTTCTTTTTTATCTGCTTCAGTAAACCCTTTAAATATATACAGTTGAACCTCTATATTGTGAATTTTTCTATATAGCAAACTTTTTCCTGGGACCTTGAATATTTCACGATTTTCTTCGTAAGATAACCTCTATAGCAAAGTATATTTTCTATATAACGAACTTTTTCTTTTGGGATTCAATTTTTGTTCTCCCTTTTTTTAAAGTATTTCTGAAAAAACTTCCAAGTCATTCTCTCTAACACATTTTGTGGTGGTCATAAATCTTGAACTAGTTTTATTAGATCCTAACTTGCTGAGAGCAATAGAGTTCTGAACGTTTCATCCAAGAACTGCAACCTGTAACTCCCATTGCCCAGTTCACTAGAAAAATCTTTGATATCCTCTTTCACCCTCAGTGGAGTTGTCCCTGTGTTCTAATTATAAAATAATGTATATTTAATATTACTTGTATGCTTTAAATTATATAAAATGTCCTTAAAATTCATTAATTTTAGTATAAAATTTTCATATTGAAGGTACAATGAATTCTTCGACATTCTTTTTTTCTTGCAATTTTTCTATCTTTTTTTGATGGGTAAGGTATATAAAATAAACACATTAATTAAAAGATGTAAATAATTTTTTTAATATATAGTGTTTATGAATTTGAGATTTGTTTTATGTGGCTATAGTATATTAAAAGATGAACTTCTATGTAATGAATTTTCCGTATAACGAACTTTTATCCAGGAGGTAGCGAATTTGTTATATAGAGGTCCGATTGTGTATATATATTGCTCAACCGGTGTGTTAACTGCATCTGGTGTATATATAAATCTCTCCAAAATAATGATCCTTTTCTTAGTGCTGCTATCATTAAAACTATTCTAAAGGCTTTAGAAAGCAATAAAAGGACTTTGACAGTGTTTCAAGGATTTTACTTATTTATGCCCTTTCTTTTCACCCCAATACTCTGCACATGTGAAAAATAGTAAAAATGGGGAAATGAGTCGCCTAACTTTTTATCCGTAGCCAGAGGATTAGTTGTTAACTGATAGAAAAATAAATTTTGCTTCCTATTTATGTGGCTTTCAATGTAGGAACCCCTTCCTTTTAACTTGTGCAGGATTAGTACATTGCAGCTGTCCTCCAGGCAGTGTGAGTGCTAATTTTTTAAAATATTACTTAATGAATAACCCATGTAAATGTAATATTGAATTCCTTGCATTACATTAAAATTATCTTAGTAAAAAGGATTTTTTTTAAAAAATTAATAAATGGATAAATCTTTATTTTTTATTAATTTCTGAACATTATAATATACTTAAATTGTAAATTATTTGTCTTTACATTTTACTAGTTGTATTCATACTATGCAAAAATTAATAACTGTTTTTTTCCCTCTCTTAGGTGATTCTGACATCATAAGAGCAATGCCCACTGAGCAACAGTAAAATTTTTGTAATTAAAAAAAATAAAAACCATTTCCACTATCTTGTTATTTTTGTTTTGTTGCTAGACAATATAGATGATAAAGCAATGAATTGTTTTGACTGTCTGTGTATTTTTCTTGCGCAAGACGAATTTTTTTTGGGGGGGGGGGGTTTAAAATTGTTTTTTTTAAACCTGCTTATACAGTTAACCTCTAATGATAGAATTAGTTCCTTTCTGATCAGACCACTTATTTGTCCATTTTACCAAGTAACTCTTCTGTTTTATGAGCATTGTAATTCTTCTGGATTTCATTTTTCTGTTTCACTCTGGTGTTTATCTCTACTCCTTTTGTGAAATGTTTAACATTTTGAAAGTTGTTCAGCTTCAGAAAATTAAGCATTTGTTTTTAACATAAAGTAATATTGTGGATATATTTTTGAAAAATGTTTAACATTCTGGCAGATCAAATCAAAACATTTAAAATTGACAAAATTTCATTAAAACTAGTGTTTATGTCAAATAAAATATTTGTAATTGGTGTGACATTTTTGTATCATATAACAATTTAAACCCAAAACTTCTTGTTTCATTGTTCAGCATAATTAATTTTTTTTACATACATTAAAATATATAAGTAAAATACCATATTAACTGGCATACAACATGCACTTTTAACCCCCAAAATAAGATGGAAATTTGTGGCTGTGCGTTGTGTGCCAGATATGAAAATGATCGCTTTAAATTAAAAATAAAGAGATGAGCATACTTCCATTCCATCTAGATCAGCGGTTCTCCACCTTTTTTTCATATTGGGCCACATACAAATGACATGTGGGCCGGGCCGGGCCACAACATGAGGAAAAGGCACTATAAGACCAAAGCAACATTGGACAAAACAAAATATTAAAACTAATTTTTGGCTTTTATTTTAATACCTTATTTATATATATAACCTTTCTATCAAACAGACACAAAAATATTTACTTTTGTGCATTTTTTACTCAGTTATGGGGTAGTTTCGATTTCTTTTCATCTATAACAAAGCTTCTTGTTTATGCTCTACTATTAAAAAGAAGCAAATAGATTGTGAAAAATTGATAGATATCACTTTAAATAGAATCTCCCACTAAATTTTTAGTATATTGTTATTAAATAAAGGAACTTTTTAGTGCAATGGGCCACCCAGAAAAGGCTGCAGTTTGAGTGTCGCTGATCTAGTTTGTTAAATATACTAATTTTAAAATGAATTTCGAATTATGTCAGGTTTAATTTAATTCCATGCTTTTTTGTTATCCACTTTAACCCTCTGGGTGGTTAGCTTCCTCCTGAAAAGTTATTCCGAAAGCGTTTACTGTTATTTTGCCGTTCGATTTAAAATGCAGCAGTCTTCTTTCCTTTCCCCCTTTTAAAACTTGGGAGAACGAACGGGGACAATTTTATGACTTAGTTCTGTCCCTTTGTCAAGTAAGAACGAAGAGATCAATCATTTACAGCTAGCTGTTAAGTTTCCTTGGGCAATCTTGTATGTCGGTTGTTTCCCCTATATGTTCAGTCACAGTAAAGTTAAAACAAAATGAAGGGTAAAAAATAATAAATAGTGTGTTAGAAGTTGAAAAATAATTATATTTTCTTCAAACAAAATTTATTTCTGTCATTTTTTAAAATATAAAAAAAAATATATATTTTGGTATTGCGATTTGAACCAGAAAAAAGCATCCTGTATTCATTTTTGAATATGAGAGTAAGAAAACGCACTCACTTTCCTGTTTTTTAAAAAAGTAAGGTAAAAAGAGCGAAGGCCCTATCTCTTTTTTTTAAACAATAAGACAAATGGTGCATACGGTGATATACATACGATGATTATATTTATGAAATAAAACCGATCTTTCTGTATTCAATTATACTTTTAATTTAAAATAACATAAAAAAGGATTTCAATACTTTTAATTTATTTTAATTAAAATCATATAAATGATATTTTTATGTTAACTGAATATTTTTCAGAAAAAATTTAAATTTTCATTCCTAGTGTTCTCCTTTTCGAACTTCTTGTATTAAATAAAAATTTCTTTTCTACATCGGCATTTGTGATGGACATAACACACATTCAGTCAATAATTTTTAATTTTAATGGGGGATATACTTCTCAAATGCGCATGACAGTACTTCTAACCATTTTCTACTCAAGTTTAATTTCTTATCTTTCTGTTTCTTTTATTACAAGGGAAAATGTCACACATCGATAACTACATTTTCACACAATTCAGTCATTACAAATTCTATTGTGAGAAAAGTTCTCCCTAATTAATTTTGTCTTTCAAAACAGTACACTTAAAACAATTTTGTTCAGTGAAGTTAACCGACAGTTCCACAATGTATTCATACCAAATTTTAAAAACAATTTTAACATTTGGAAATGTATCCTGTATTAAATTTTTGAGTATACACAAATATTTCCTGCTGTAGGGAAGACATAGTATGAGATGTGGTGTGTGGTTTTGAAAGAATGTTTTCGTACGTGTAGACTATTTTTGAAAATTTAAATATCACTAAAGCTGATCATATAACTGCAAATGAACCTTATTTTAATGTGTGCTGGTATCAAAATAAAACACTTTACAATATTAAACAGCCTTTGGGTTTATATTCAATATCAAACTATTCGCAAAATGGCTTACAACTTCTATTCAAATTGTAAAGAAACTGAAATATATATATATATCTTACTGCAGTCAAAAATATTCATAATATGTAAATGTCCTATTCCTCCACTTATTTCAGTACAATTTAAAAACTAGCTGAATGCAATTTTTATATTTATAAACGAGGCATAAAAGCTCACACAGTCGTAAAAATGTCTTTATCATTTTTAAATATACTACTATAAAACGTATATGGATTGTAAGATCAGTTCTAAAAAGGAGAAAAAAACATGTAATTTTGGATTGATCCAAAATTTTAATATAATACACAAATATACATGTTATTAAGGAAATACATTTGAAAAATCAAACTTCCTTCTGAAATAAACGTAATTGAAAGAAAAATGTTTAATTGCAAATGAGTGGAAATACATGCTTATCTAAGGGGTATCCCCAAAGTGAGACAATCCTCAAACTCAGTGGCACAACAATCCTTGAGGGCCAGGAACTACTATGCCCATCCCAATATACATGACCATTGGGCGCTGAGGTGCATGAACAGATGTCCCGATTTGGTGGTCTGTCTGAAGAGAGACCATCGGTGTTTAAGACCCCAAGCAAGCTTGGTACTCATTTATCAACCCAATGTAGCGGGGATGAAAGGCAGAGTCGACCTTGCCCAGCCCGTTAATAGAACCCCAGACCTGTGGTGTGGAAGCACGATACACTACCACTCGAACCTATTCGGTGAAAAATAAAACTTAATGTTAGAATCTTGTATAATTCCCTAATGAATGAGGGAGTCCAAACTTTTTTTTTCATGTAAACTGTTTAGACGGAAATGGTTAATTATGAACATTTCACAAGTTGCATAAATTAAAATTAACCGTTATAGTTTACATAAATTTTTAAGAGTGCAAAAGGTGTATTTTGGCTGCACGAATTAATTTTAAAAGGAATACGGTTACGAAAAAGTAGTACAAATCTATCTAAAGTAGGGTTGGTTACCTTAGATATTGTCAAACACAACAATGTATTGGAAGCCAATTCCACAATTCGTTGTTATAAAAATGTATGGAAAATTACAAGACTTATTTTTGCATTTGTAATTTATATATATATATATTTTTCCTGAGAACTAAAAGCTAGAACGCCATCCATCAAAACCGCGGTTCCCTCTGTTTTTCCAGATCGCCCCTGACTAAGCCGGCTCTGCCATAGTAAGTGAAAATGCCGTATTTTGTTTGTCAAGATCATTTTATAGCAGACTGCATTTTTCATGTATTTTAGATGGTCGTTTTATATTTTCTACATCAATATCTTAATGTCTGAATTTAAAATTACATAAAATTCTTGACATTCGCATCAATGACCATTATAATTTTTATTAGTATATGAATGTGTCACCAAACGATTACATGACTATTATTAACATATTATTTTAACCATTTAATTAATATTAAGTATAACATGACGCACACAAATTTTCTGAACTTTAAAATAAATATTTCGAAAACTACTTCAGATATACTCAAAATTTTTCATTCCTACGCTTTAGCTTCTATGTAAAACTTTATTGTATATTCGTGAATTTTTTTAGTATATTTTTTGCTCATAGCATGCAGTTTTCAACTGAATTGTATGAAATCTTCGAAATATATTAAAAAATACCAAAGAAGCTATATAATAAAAAATTTGAAATTTATATTATACTCAAAGAGTTGCTAGAACTTATGGTAAATAATTTTTAACTGCGCGATACATTTTTTTTCGAAATTTCAAATGGAATTTCTAACATAAAATTTCTAGCTTTATACGGTCGAGATTTCAAAAAATATCAAGATTTTAATTACTTATTCAGTTAGCCTTTAAAAAAGATAAATGTTGAGGTATTTTGTATAAATAGATATTTTTGAACAATAATTCGAATGTTTTTGAATAGCTCGAATTTAAAATTGATTTTTATGTTTATTTATATGCATAAATGTCTACTGTAAATGTTTCCGTATATTTTTGATTACCATTTATTCAAACATTCAAGTTATAAAAAAAATGTGGGAAAATCTTCATTCATGTTGTCTTTGATGTAAACTGAAGTTCAAGCACTTAAAATTCAAATATAATTCGGTGTATTTTAACAATATATAACTAGGCACTGTACGTAAACTTCCCTGAACACTTGGGCTTTGAAATCTAAAAAAAAAAACTAATAGATCTTAGTTTTTTTTTTTTTTATTATTATTTTTATCAAAGTGTAAGGAAATGTTTCAAATTATTTGATGAAGTTTAAATTTATTCATTTTTAGTGGTTGGAAAGTTGAAAAGGTTTCAAATTTTAAAGTGTTTGGTGTTTTATTAATTTTTTTTTTTTTTGGCATCTTATAATGAAATAATCATGTTTAAAAAACTGAAAGCATTGATTAAGATAAGAAAAATGAAGCGAAAGAATATACTTAAAAAAAGATCATTTGTCTAACTATATAAAATAGCAGATTGCCCTGACACGCCCCAACTTGTTACAGTTTCAAATTAATATGAAACCAAAAGGGAAATGTAACATATTTTACTTATGTGTTGGGACTTTTCAAAACTTTTAAAATACAAGCTACCAAACAAACACTTCCTGGGGTCTAAAGAAATTTTTCCCCGATTTCTTACGATTGCTCCAGGGTCAAACGTCCCTAATTATCTTTCAAGATGTTAAACCTTTAAAAGGAGGAAACGATTTCAGATGAGTACTGCTCAACCGCTTTTGAAAATGTTACTTGAAGGCAAAAAAACCCGTGCAGTGCATTTTCGAAGCATCTTTACAATGACGGAATTTTCCGTGCTAACCGCTTGGAGAGTTAAACAGCTATTTCTAGACTGGCATGACACATTTGGCCCTTTGTAAATGTTTATTCATCTTCCAACATCCTTTTCTTATTATTCAGAGGCTTAGTTCTATGACAGGTTTCGGCAACCTTTAAGCTGTGGCGTGCCAAACCAATACTCAAATATGATTCAGCGTGCCACACGGGACATTTTTGAAACAGTTAGATTCCCTCGATAACTCATGCAGAGGTAGGGAATAGACTTCAATAATATAGATTTACAGTTTTATTATATATTAATTTTGTATCATTTAAAGCTATTTCTTAATGTAAAATATATCTATTTTTCTTCAATAAAAAAATTAAAATAGTGCACATAAAATGTGTTTCCTTTTATTAGTTAAATAAACAGATAAATAAAAAATTCAATGCTGCACCACTCTACTTTCATGTCACAAAATCAGGGGTATAATGTTTGGCTTTCAATTGGACGTGATTTTGAGCATTCTTTTGTTAAACAATTTCTTAGCGGGCTTGAAATATTTTTCATATGAGGAAAAAATTTTTTACTCTGATAAGTGGAGAGCAGAGTGCATGCAATTTTCTCTCTTCAAACAATGAAATCTCTCCAGCAATGATATTCAATAATTTACACAAAAGAGCTGTAAATTTATCTTAAGAGTTATCTTTCAGATTATTCCGTAATTCTGAAGATGTTTGTCAAGTAAAGTATTACAAATTTATCAACTATCATCTACTTAACATTAACAAATTTGTAGAGTAGTGCAGAGTGCCACAGAGAAATGTACCGTGTGCCATGGGTTGCCGACCCCTGTTCTAGAAGTATACTATTGTTTAAGAGTCTGGTATAATACTTCAAATAAATGACTTAAAAAAGGATAGAGTTTTGCACATGTACATTCTGGGTTTCTTTGTGTAAAAAATGGATGGGGGGTGTTGTATCATGCAGTTTGAAAATAGTTGTAATATGCCACAATATACAGTAAATGAAATTCTTAATGCGTTTTTTATTAAAACTATGAGGTTGATTCATGTGACGTCACGAGCACGTGAATATGTTTTGGTTTGTTTCCCGCTTAACTCTAACCCAACACTTTTGTGTACTATTTTGCTCTTTTACATTATAACTCGATTACAGTAAAAGATCAGATGATTGTATAGGAAAAAAATCTTTTTTTAATATCCCGGTAAAAAAATTCTAGTGTTTAGTTAACATGATGAAGCGTAAGGATTTTAAACCATCTCACTTATTATGCTCTGACCACTTTGAATAAGCTTGTTTTCAACAATAAACATTTAGAAATCGTCGACAGCTCCATTCCTACTATTTTTGTGTTCACAAAAGAAACTTCTGCTAAAAGGAATTTTGATAGATATCTACAGGAATGTAAATATTTTTTGTAAAGTAAAAAAAATATGCTACATTATTAAAGTCTTTATTCGCAGCACCATTTTAGTAAAAAGATATTATTTATCGAGAATTTCATTCTGAATGTGGTAAAAAATTAAGGCATTAAAATTTTTTTAATTAAATTATGTGTATTATAGAAGATAAAATTTTTATGTATATATTGAATATAAAAGTCATGTTCTCTCCTGCATGGTCAAAATAATAAATCATTTTTGAATCTATAATTCTTTTACACAAAAAAATAAAAATTATAAAATATTTGTGTGGTGTATCTATTTATTATGTAGTATAGGGATTTCTTAACACAGCATCTGTTTTTCAGAATTTGGTATAAATTTGTCACACAGATATTTATATGTACACTTTTTTTTACTATGGATAACATTTATTGGTATTTGCACAAGGGTTATCAAAATGTAAAATTCATTAATTTTAATGATAAGTTTTATATATAGACTATACACATGTTGTTGAAGTATAACACTGTGTATTGAAGAAATCTATGCAACCCCAGCTGAAATGTATTAAGCATAAGAATACTCTGGATTTTAATTTTTACATGAGTATTAAAGTCTAAAAGGTTCATCTGTATTGATACTATCCTGCTTATAAATTCAAATCCTGAATAAATGTGTTGTATTGAGTTATTTACAAATATTGACCCAAGAAATGTACTTAGATCAGCTCTATATTTATCAGTAATTAAGATCATGAAACCAAATATGATTTTACATATAGACATATTACATACTTATTCTGTAGGATATTTACTTTCTAAAAGCAATACAAATATTCGAAATTTTTATATAACATTTTTCAATTCTCTATTTACCCTTAAATGAATAGCTTGACAAATTACTATTAGCAATAATTTATATTCATGCAAAATTCAGTAAAAAAAAAGGTAATATCAGAAAAAGTTTTTCAAAATTATTTTTAATGTGTTAATTGTCCAAAATCACTGATATTTTTGTGTGACTTGTGTTGAAAGGGCAAATTTGGAGCACTTGTATATTATAATATCGACTAAATTTCTTCAAATCATAAAAAACTGCTACGATACACAACCATTAGTGTAAACTGTTCATGTTTGAACACAGTAATTATAGTGATATAATTTTTTTTAAAATTCGGATGTCTTTTTGCTTGGCGAAATTAGTTGGCAGTTTAATACGTATGTTCCAAATTTTGGAATGGTACGAGTACTGATTTAGCATTTCTTAGACAAACTTTGAAGTAAATAATTTTATATTTGAAGTTAATATATTTTCAAACTTCAGAGCAAGAATTCTGAATCTATTTTCTTAATGTTGTCTCATTTTCAATTTTTTTTAGTATAAATATAATTATGTATAAAAGGATACTTTAGATTCATAATCAGTGATAACAAAATAACATGTCAATACATTAATCCAAATAAGTTTAAGTTTGGATGAACTGAAGTATATTTAACACTATACATACAATAACTCGTAGAAATAGGTATGCATTAAGTGTTGGTATGTTCAGTGTAAAAAAATCAAATATTCCCATTAAAACAGAAGATAATGCTTCGTATATTTTAGAGGAACAGATTGTAGGAATTTTGCAATTATAGTGTGAAATTTAAAAAAAAAAGAAAATCCTTTGTCAATTTTATTTTGATGTAGTATATGCAATGTAAAGATTTATTAATAAAAACATTCCTACATTGCTATTTTATATGTGTATTTGTTTTTTTTATTCAAAACTTCTTTCTATAAGTTGCATGATTTAAGTATTCTAATTTGTTTTATGTAAATTCAGAAAGTTGATTGTATAGATTTAGGATCTGAAATTTTAAAATTCTTAGGATATTTAATTTAATCTGGATCCATACCATATGTAATTTCTCAAAAATACTATGAAAAGTTTTGTTGACAATGTACAAACATAATGCAGTCTCCTGTTTTTGCTTTTTAGTTCCTGTGTCACATAGCTGGTTGTTTTTCTTGAAGATTTAATTAATTTTAAAGAACAGACAATCCAATTACTTGTTTGTTTACTAGTAATTGCCCGTGGTGGTGTTTAAAAATTTAAGTTTTTATATCATAAACCTAATGAGAAATAAGGTGAGAGAAAAATTCAGAAATTCTGCATAATTTGACCTTTTTTTAGCTATTTAATCTGTGATTTAAGAGAGGATTTTCTTTTATAGTATCATTTTATTTGTTTGGGTTGATGATATTTAATACTTTTTTCTTGTAAATATAAATTGAAAAAAGCCATTTATAAGGTTTCCAGATAATTTTATTAGATATTATCAATAAGATAAAAATTGAGATATAATAAGAGATTATGCACGTTAAATATTGGCAGTTAGATCCTCTATTTGTCCTTATAGTATAGTGTTACATTCATATATAGTCTGCTTTATTTACTTATAGTGTATTCATGTAATGTTAAAATTAAGTGTCAATAAATAATGTATATTGAAATGAGTATGATTATTGAATAAAACTGTCTGATAAGAAATTTTTGCTTCATTATACGAGAAATTTTTATGAAAACAATTTAATTTTTTCTACTATAAAATAATTTTATTGAGAGAGAGAGAGAGAGAAAAGCCTATTTCTTTAAGCATGTCTCTTAATTTATTTTTAAAAAGTCAAGTTCATTTCTTTCTGAATGTTGGAGACATGCATTTCTAAAAAAATTCAAGCCTTTTGATTGGTAATAATTACAAAGGAAGTCAAACAATAAAATATATCAAATGTTTGTTTATAATTAGATTATTTCAGATATCCCAAACCTTTAAATGATGTTAAAAAGAATTTCATTTCCATCACAAAAGAGTTCCAAATTATGAATCAAAAGTTTTCATTATTAACCAACTATTATTTTATACACTGCTCTCAAAAAGTATAAATCTCTTGTTAAACATTAGAAATAGGTATGAAAATTTTTTAAATAAACAAAAATATATCCATGTCATTGAATATAAATTATATAAATTCATTTCCAAATTTATATTTACTTGCATTTCATGTTTCTGAATGTGTTCCATACTCCTCTATGAGAAATTATAGAGATAGTATTTCTAAAACAATTGAATATTTGTAGCTGGTAATTACTAAAGGAATCAGACAATGAAAGGTATAAGCATTAACATTTCAAAATGGAACCATTTCATATCTACATGTTTCTTATAAATTACACGATTTTATGAATTTATGTGGAGTGTGATATACTATGTACCAAAATAAGTAATTGTACACATATGAGAAGTTTTTCCAAATTCAATGGTCTCAATTCTATATTGTAAATCATTCTCGTGCGTAAATAAACATAATAAACTACATGAAACAAAGGACTTATTATAAGGATACTAAACAATAATCTAGAACTATTAATAAATATATCAACAAACACTGCAAGAAGCTGCCGGCTTCGCACACTAACACCAAATGACAAATATACTAAACTGAAACAAAAATTATGCTAAAAAATTACGAAAAATACTTCATACCTAATTATTAAACAAGGATAATGCAAAAATATAATAAAAATAAATAAAATTTCAGAAATAAGCTTCACACACAAGAAGTAAACATATCAAGCATACGAAATTTACACACTGATTCAAAATGTGGGGAAATGTTGGGGTCCTCGTCACGTGATTTCGACTAGTCGTCTCAATGTCGTGAATCAACCTCATTGTTCTTTAGTGATAAAAAAATCAATTTTTGTTCAACTTTTAAAAATGTAGTTATATTCATGTTATATATATTTGTAAAAATATATACTTATTGAATCATATCCATTTTTTTTAAATCTACATTTGGGTATTTCAGTATTGAAATGAGAACAGTCAAAAGAACTTTTCATCCAACCCTACAATTTTTCCTATTAGTTTTCAACTGATTTTGCAAATTATTTTTTGACTAGCTGGTATACCCGTTCTTCGCACGGGTGAACTGAAAAATTAAACAACACAGATTGAAGGAAAAAGAAGTTTTTAATGAGTTAATTTTATGTGAATTGAAAATTAAACAAAAAAAGCTTTTTGCATATCTCAGCTAAACAAAAAAAGGAAAAAAAAAAACACCTTTGTTAAATTTTAACTATGTAGATCTAATAGCCGATAAAAAGGATTTTTTAAATTTATAATTCCTCGTAACACTCTTGAGGGTCGATTTTTCAAAATACCTCCCTAAGCTGATCTCTGCACAGCAAAAGTAACACATTCTTAAAAGTTTTGCGTAATGAACGCTTGAAGTAGTGTAAATAATTTCAATCTGAAAGTGTAATACATTAACATTACTTTCTGTTGTATTTATTTTATTTTAAAATTGTAATATTCGCAAGCAACGCCGTTTCTTAAATTATAATGGCGATTCAATGAAAAACATAGCGAAATGTTAACGATAGAGTCAAGTTGGCAAATGCCTAGCTACTTTCGTAGCTCGAGCTTTATTAGAGTTTTGTAAGACCCGCCGTGTAGGGGGGAAATGCACGTTAATACTTTATCCAACCGCATTATGATTTACTGCAGTTTTTTTCATACAATATTTTTTTTGGATCACTACACATGTACAAATTAAGGTATATACTTAAACAAAATACTCCACTTTGGAAAATTTAATCCGTTAGAGCTAATAAATTAATTAAAGATATTCCACTGTAAAATTAATTATGTACACCGTTCACTTAAAATAAGTAGTCAAATCATTTTCCAGGGTCTTCATTAACAGACAAAACCATAAGACACTTAAATTTTGACATTAACTATTTTTTTGCGACAAAAATAATAATCTTTGCAATCCGCTGAAAACGCAATATCTGCTACAAAACTGTTCGCCTTCCCCACTAAAATACTCATCATAGAACCCGTGCTGCCATATATCTTGGAAGAGTGGATTTCAAAAAATATTACAGCTAAGTATTGGTAGAATATTCCTGCTGAGTTGGTGTGGTGTGGTAGTTAGGAGAAGGGGGTGCCAGCTCAAGTGTCGTTCCCGTCACTTGACCATTGTTCAAAATTACGTGGTCCGTCTCCAAAAGCCCTCGTGTAGCTGAACAGTGCGACGTTAATATTCACTCACTCACTGCAAAAAATACAGTGCAGTGGTTATAATTAGTTTTATACTTAAAAATTCAATATCTGCCTATTCAATTAAAATTATAGCGTTATAATTAACTACTAACCACAAAAAAAAATATGAAAGTTTGTCTAAATGATGTAGTGTGAAAGAGAAAGTTTATTTACTTTAAGAACCAGAAGCGATAAAAGTAGTTATTTTGAAAATAGATCAACTTCTTACTACCAAATGTGCATAATAAAATCATAAAAAAACATTAAAATAAAGAGAGATTTATAGCAACCTCTCCCTTCAAAACTTAGTTTTATTCTGAAATTAAAAATAGGTATTATTCTGATCACAGGAATTAATTAGAAGCGAGCCCCTTGCGTAGCCAAAACAAAAGAGTTTTTCAGAAACAAAAGATAGATATATGCTGACGTGAGCTTTTTTTTGCTTGCAGATGGCAGAATTTTTTTTTTCTTCTTACTTGACAAATATCGTTATATTTTGGACACTTTTATAAATTATAGCCTATGTGTTATTCTGATGTATAAGCTATATTACTGTAAAGTTTCATTAAAATCCATTCAGTTGTTTTTGCGTGAAAGACCCACAAAGATTTTCACAAACTTTCACACATTTATAATATATATTAGATTAGAATGAATTTAAATGTATTTCGTAAATGTGAATCTAAATATGAAGTAAGCTTCATAGCTAAATCTATCTTCTCTCTAGTGCTTGATTCAATTCTGGTTTGTGGCACAGACTTCATGCATGTGCATTTGGCTGCTGAGATCTTGCACTTCCAAGTTTTTGTTGATATTCTGTTCGATTTGTTTTTATGTATAATATTTAAAAGTGTACTTTTTGTTGGAAATTAGCCTAACACCTGTAAATACACCACCTGTTTCATTTATATTTTATTTTCTTTTAAAACTCAAATCCTCTTTGTTCTTGTGCTTTTTCTTGCTATCAATGAAATTACTTTATTATTTGTATAAATATACTAGCTGGTATACCCATTCTTCGCACGGGTGGATTGAAAATTTAAGCAATACAGACTGAAGGATAAAGAAGTTTTTAGTGAGTTAATTTTACGTGAATTGTAAATTAAACAAAAAGAAAAAAGCTTTTTGCATATCTCAGCTGAACAAAAAACCATGTTTGCTAAATTTTAAGTCTGTAGATATAATAGCTGATAAAAAAGTTTTTTTTTACTTATAACGCCCCGTAACTCTCTTAAGGATCGATTTTTGAAACCACCTTCCTTCTGCTCAGCAAAATTAACACATTGTTACAAATTTTGTGTAATAAACGCATTAAAATAATGTAAATAATTTGTATCTGGATGTGTAATACGTTAATATTACTTTCTGATGCATTTATTTTATGTTAAATAGCTGTTACCCGCGACTTCGTCGACGTGGAATTTAACAAAAAAGTGTTTATTTAATTCGCAGAGTTTACGAAAACTTAATAATTATATATTCCACGTAAAGAAATACATATGCTATAAGTATAATGTCATTCTTCTACTTTGTGAATCAATGTTTCTTTTTTTGTTTTACTTTTTTTACTTTGTTTTTTGTTGAGCAAAGTGTGAGATGGACGCATGACCTTTGATACTGTCGATGGGATGAGGAAGAGTAAATTCATTAGGATCAAAGGACATGGACGCGAAATGTCGCAAATGGCAGCAACCTAATCAGACAAAAAGGTTTAATATAACTGCAAGAAATCGTTGAGACAGAAGGCCCGGGAAATAAAATAATCCCTGTTGAATAAAAATAATCCCTATTGAATAAAAATAATCCCTATTTAAATCGGATATTGTTCATTGGTTTTAATTTTATTTCCGCGGAACCCTAATTTATTTTTTTAAATAAAAGTAGCCTAAGTTACTCATAACATTAGCTATCTGCCAGTGAAAGTTTCGTCAAAATTGGTCCAGCCGTTTCAGATATTAGCCGGAATAAACAGACTAACAGAAAGACAGACAAAAATTTAAAAAATTGATTTTTCATATAAGTACCTATATACTTTTAAATGCATTTTGTAAAAAGCTGTTAATTTCAAATTACAAACAGACACTTCATTTTTATTTATATGTATAGATATTGCTTAGGATAAATGAAGTTATTTACAGTTTTGAATAAACTTACTTAATTTAAGGGTGTAAGTGCACTTTTTCACTTAAAACGTAATTAAAAATATTTGTTTTAGAACCAACTATCTACGTACTTAGCTAAATAAAACAACCTGTTGGCTCTGTGATCGCCACCCCCACCGCACACCCAAACTTGTACAATCTCTCTTGCAAGACAAACATTTGTGAGGGCTTTGTGCAGTGTTTGGCAATGAAATAAACAATAAAGGTATGAAATTGGCTTACCTCTATTTAAATGCGGAGCCTTTTGAGAAGTCAAAGGACATAGAACCCAGAAACTTCCTAATTTAAGTTTAAATTCTGTCTACATTACGGAAAAATTGATGTTGCTCAGTGTTCTTGAGAGAGAATGAAATCATTGGAATGATTATAAGCGTTGAATGCAACAGTTCAAAACAGTTCTAAGTAGCAGTAGGGTGACACGAATCTGCAAGCAGGGGGGGAGAAGGTCGCGTGACCTTTGACACTGTCGATGAAGTGAGGACTGGGTAGGGTGAAACGAACACAATTGAAGCTGTAAGCAAGGGGTTAGAGAAATGCATGACCTTTGAAAGTGTCGATGGTATGAATACTGTTAAAATCACTAGTATCAGAAATGAACGGGAAAAATCGCGAGTGTCAGTAACCTAATCAAACAAAAAAGTTTGATATAACTGCTACAAACGTTGAGACAAAAGGCTCGCGAAATAAAGCAATCCTTATTGACTAAAAATAACCCTAATGAATAAAAATAATCCCTATTTGAAACGGATATTGTTGACCATTTCATTCGTTTTAATTTTATTTCGCGGTTTTTAGTGAGTTAATTTAACGTGAATTGTAAATTAAACAAAAAAAAAAGCTTTTGCATATCTCAGCTGAACAAAGAAACCGTGTTTGATAAATTTTAAGTCTGTAGATATAATAGCTGATAAAAAGTTTTTTTTTTTTTTACTTATAACGCCCCGTAACTCTCTTAAGGATCGATTTTTGAAATCACCTTCCTTCTGCTCAGCAAAATTAACACATTGTTACAAATTTTGTGTAATAAACGCATTAAAATAATGTAAATAATTTGTATCTGGATGTAATACGTTAATATTATTTTCTGATGCATTTATTTTATGTTAAATAGCTGTTACCCGCGACTTCGTCGACGTGGAATTTAACAAAAAAGTGTTTATTTAATTCGCAGAGTTTACGAAAACTTAATAATTATATATTCCACGTAAAGAAATACATATGCTATAAGTATAATGTCATTCTTCTACTTTGTGAATCAATGTTTCTTTTTTGTTTTACTTTTTTTACTTTGTTTTTTGTTGAGCAAAGTGTGAGAGGGACGCATGACCTTTGATACTGTCGATGGGGTGAGGAAGAGTAAATTCATTAGGATCAAAGGACATGGACGCGAAATGTCGCAAATGGCAGCAACCTAATCAGACAAAAAGGTTTAATATAACTGCAAGAAATCGTTGAGACAGAAGGCCCGGGAAATAAAATAATCCCTGTTGAATAAAAATAATCCCTATTGAATAAAAATAATCCCTATTTAAATCGGATATTGTTCATTGGTTTTAATTTTATTTCCGCGGAACCCTAATTTATTTTTTTAAATAAAAGTAGCTTAAGTTACTCATAACATTAGCTATCTCTGCCAGTGAAAGTTTCGTCAAAATTGGTCCAGCCGTTTCAGATATTAGCCGGAATAAACAGACTAACAGAAAGACAGACAAAAATTTAAAAATTGATTTTTTCATATAAGTACCGTATATACTTTTAAATGCATTTAGTAAAAAGCTGTTAATTTCAAATTACAAACAGACACTTCATTTTTATTTATATGTATAGATGTTACGCAGGCTAAATGAAGTTATTTACAGTTTTGAATAAACTTACTTAATTTAAGGGTGTAAGTGCACTTTTTCACCTAAAACGTAATTAAAAATATTTGTTTTAGAACCAACTATCTACGTACTTAGCTAAATAAAACAACCTGTTGGCTCTGTGATCGCCACCCCCACCGCACACCCAAACTTGTACAATCTCTCTTGCAAGACAAACATTTATTGTGACTACTTTGTGCAGTGTTTGGCAATGAAATAAACAATAAAGGTGTGAAATTGGCTTACCTCTATTTAAATGCGGGGCCTTGTGAGAAGTCAAATGACGTAAAACCCAAAAACTTCGTAATTTAAGTTTAAATGCTGTCTATGTTACGGAAAAATTGATGTTGCTCAGTGTTCTTGAGAGAGAATGAAATCATTGGAATGATTATAAGCGTTGAATGCAACAGTTCAAAACAGGTCTAAGTAGCAGTAGGGTGACACGAATCTGCAAGCAGGGGGGTGAAGGTCGCGTGACCTTTGACACTGTCGATGGGGTGAGGACTGGGTAGGGTGAAACGAACACAAACGAAGCCGCAAGCAAGGGGTTAGAGAGATGCACGACCTTTGACAATGTCGATGGTGTGAAGACTGTTAAAATCATTAGTATCAGACATGAACGCAAAAAATCGCGAGTGTCAGTAACCTAATCAAACAAAAAAGTTTGATATAAATGCTAGAAACGTTGAGACAGAAGGCTCGCGAAATAAAGCAATCTCTATTGACTAAAAATAACCCCTAATGAATAAAAATAATCCCTATTTGAAACGGATATTGTTCACCATTTCATTCGTTTTAATTTTATTTTCGCGGAACCCTAATTTTTTTTCTATGCCTACGTTATTCCTTATAACATTAGCTATCTGCCAGTGAAAGTTCCATCAAAATTGATCCAACCGTTTCAGAGATTAGCCGGAAGAAACAGACAGACAGACAAAAATTTTAAAAATTGATTTTTTGATATAAGTACCGTATATACTTTTAAATGCATTTAGTAAAAAGCTGTTAATTTCAAATTACAGACACTTCATTTTTATTTATATGTATTGATGAACATTGTATCCAGGAAAACCTCTAGATAGAAAAGGAAGACCTGTAATTTATGGTTGATATGAGCTTATCATATAGCCGTAATATGTTATATACATTTTCCTTGCAAGTCTAAGTGTTACTGAACTTAATTAAAATAAATTTACATATTTAATTTACAGGAAAAAAAGAAATTAGCCTCAAGATAAAACGTGTTCAATGGTATATTATATATGCAGCTATTTCTTGACAATATTACTTGGCTTTTGTTCAGTGGAGTAACGGAGAATATTAGGGGGCCCATGCAAACTCAGGTTTTAGGCCCCAAGCCCAAATACGTTCTTAGAGTCAGTCAAGCTTTGCCCCCTCCCCCGTAATGTGGGGGTGTACGTTACGCCACTGCTTTTGTTGTAATAGGCAGTTAATTGTTGAAGACTTGAAATAGCACAGTTCCAATTCCTTCGTTACTTGCTTCAAAAACATTTTCTGGTCGTATAACCATTCCTTCACTATGGGTTTTTTATCCCCCCCCCCTTAGGATAGATTCAAACACAATTCATTATAATATAACCTTGACATTTCGACATTTCTTGGGGGCTTCATTTCAAATTTGCATTCTTCTTTGAACTGCCTGTCGTATTTTATTCACAAATGTACATTGTTAATGTGTGTCAGATGATGCTTATATCCATGGATACACCAAGCATGCTTTGATTGACAATCCTTGAAGAGTGATTTATATTAATTTTTTAAAAGTGGCAGGAGTATTCCATAATTATATATAGACATGACCTTTGAACTGTGTTGGTGAGGACTTTCAGGTTGAGTTGTCACATGCTCTTCGAATCAGGGTAGAAAATCATTAACTTCCACTAAAACTGGCATCAATTCTTGGTTGGGGTTAGTTACCTTTTTAGATTTTTCAGATGTTATACCCTGGCCAAACACGAATTACAGTTCATTATATCTTTTACTCAGCTTTGTCGGAGATGCCTAAATTCCTGTGAAGGATTCAGGGATTTTATTTTTTCAATTAGGATTCTGTCACACGTCATCTTTCATCAAGTTGGGCAGTCGTCTGGTAGATCGTTGAGCCCTTCTTATTGCATGATCTATATTTTATGCCGCTTAGGCTTTATCTTGCCCACATTTGCATCTTTCTGCGGAAGTACATCTGATAGTTTCTGTACTTTATCTAGCTGTCATTTGAAATCTTGGGATGTCATTTAGGAGTGAAATCTCTGGTAAGTTGTTGGCTGGTAAGGTCAATAGCAGGATGTAATTCTACGATAGTTCTCTATATTGAGCGATTTCAGTACTCCATCCATGGGAACTATCTTATTTTTAAAACTAACGAAGAGATGTTAGACTATAAAGATTCCTATACAGGAGACAGAGTTGGAACAATCAGTCACCGTTCATCTTAATAATGCCGCCGATGTATATATCCGTTTCGCTCAACCAATGTGTTATGTGTATCCCCGACTTATATACCCGTCCCTGCGAAATAGGATCCTTTTCTTTGCACTGCTATCAGTAAAATTATATATATTCCGAGGACTAAGGAATGTGATAAAATGACCTTGATAGTGTTTGCAAAGGATTTACTTATTTCAGAGGAAAATTTGTTTATTTGTGCCTTTTCTTTTTCCTCCCAATACACCACATAGCACACCTATGTGAAAAACGGTGGCATTAGAGGGCGAATCGCGTAACTTTTAATCGGCAGTTGCGGGGTTAATTCTCAAACTAAGCATTCCGAATTCATTGGAATAATGACTTTCAGTCGCTAGTAAAGAACATGCTTGAGTCTTCGCAATATCTTCTAGAGGGAGGGGACTTTCTTCTCTCTGCAACGAAGTTCATTTTTCTCAAGGCTCGAAATGAATCTGATTTTTTCGGTTTAGACGATTTTTCGAGTTGCATGGGTCAGAGATGTCTGCGGCATATGCTTAATATTTGGAAACGCTGGACCCCAGGCATAATATTTAGCTCGATTCCAAGAGTATTGGGAGGGTCACATTGTTTCCGAATCGAGGAGCACCAAGCATAGGATATCATAGACGATTATTTCAATATACTGGGTAATTATTATTGAAGTCCCACTTCTAACCGTTTGAGTCCCAGGCGGTATTGATGTCATAGATTCCCCCTGCCTCCCGTGTAAAAGAACTGATACATGCTACATTTTCTGTGGCTAAAAGTTCTCAAGTTGGCGTGGTCTGGAAGTTAAAAGGGTTCAGTGCTAGCTCAGGTTTCGTCCTTGTCATTTAATCATGGTTCAAAATTACGAAGTCCACACTACCAAAAGCCCTCGAGCAGCTGAATAGGGCGACGTTAATATTCACTCACTCGTTAAGGTATCTAGACTACGTTAAGAATATGAATTTTGGAGAAAATATCTTTTTTTTATTCAATGAAATATTTGAAATGTTAGCTTTCTAAAACTACTTTTCGTTTGAAGCAACGAAAGGCGTAGAAATTGAATTATAACTTTTTTGTAACGATGCCTCTTAAGGACTTATCATACGTTAATTTTCCATGCAACTTTTTCGGTCCAATTTTTGGCCTAATCTGCGGGGGAAGGGTTGCCGAAAACAAAACTACATGCTCTGACGTCAGCCGTGCTCTATCTCCACATTGAAAAATTACTCGCCGATTTTTCTCTTCGGAAAACGAACATCCAAAGTTATTTCTTTTATTTCGCTTGCGCTTTTGTTGATGAGCGTAAACTAAATTTTTGCACTATCCTGTTTAAAATATTATGCGGCATATCTGATGTGTTAGACAAAACCGAAGCCCCCATCTTGTTAATGACGTGGGGCGCTGAAGAACCCCATTGGCTAGAACTTCAAGCAACTTTTATTTGGAACAATTTTTTGAGCTCACTAGTAAAAAGTTGTTCGATTGCCGTTGCTATAGCAACTGAGTACAAATTGCATGAATTGGACGAAAAATTGCTTGAAACGTGTACGTGTAATACAGCCTTCAGCTATCTATCTGCTGCCCTTCTTTTCTCCTCCGGTACCCTAGGCGAAAGTCGTGCCATATGGCCTCTCCTTCAACGTGAATTATAGATAAGACACATCTGTTTCAACGGTTCTCCATTCTTTTGTTCCATCTAACACGTGACCGTGCTACACATGTGTGGACAGGGTGGCCCGCTATTGTGAGGAGAAAATGTCATGAATTATATTCTATGCGTCATGGTGACAGGTCAATTTATGGACCATCCATATGATTTTTGACATGTGGTGACAAGATCGTCGCGGACCAGAGGTTGCTTTGTCCCTAAAGAACTAATGGTGGTTGGAACCTAAGTCTTAAGGTGCCATGTGCAAGTCCGTGTTTCTTCGAAAAAGAAATTGAAGGGGCGAGAGAGAGAGAGTCCACCCAAAAGGTTTAAAGAGACAGATTCAAAAGTGATTGGGAAACCTACGAGAAAGGTGGGAAAGCGAACTCTGCTTTACTATTTTGGAAGGTCTTAAATGTTGCGAAATCCAGAGGAAAGAGCCTAACAGACGACGATACAGAGTATCTGATTGCTAGATGTGTAAATATTTTTACTTGTAGATATAATAGTTATATGTGTTAATTTGTACGATTAAACATTATAAATAAAGAGTTTTTGAAAAATCTGGTATATTTGATATACAATTGGACCCCGATTTAACGAATTTCTCTCTTTCCTCGATTAAAATAAAGACAAAACTCCCCTATTGAACGAATAATAATAAAAAAAAACGGATTTAACGATTTATCTCAACAGACAGAAAAAAATTATTAGTTTACATGAGAAAAACTGGGTTTTTTTAAAATTTTCAAATTATATCTTTTTTGTCCGGAACAGAAAAATAATTTTTCTTGTAAGTAGCAAATTTCAACGGGAAAGGGAGTAGACCATTATTAGACTTTACAGTTGCAGATGAGTCATGAGTGCAACCTATCGTTCGAGTTTTGAATAGGACAGGAAACTCTTTTATCTCATCCCTCTCCACAACGCAAGATATATTTTCAGATTTTAGCGATTCTATTACATTTAATGATGGACTACCTATCTGTGTAACTGAAGTTCAGGAAATTGTTGATTTGTCAGAGCCAATGAATAGCTGTTTGGATGAAGAAATCGACAATGAAACTTTTATCATAACTGTCACATTTTCTAATGCTTTACATTTTTTGGAAACTGGAAAAAAATACCTCATGCAGAAGGATTAAATGACGCAGTATTTTCTTCTCTATATAAAGTTGAAAAAGAATTCTTTCGAGTCGGGAATCAAAAAGGTTTTCAAATATATATTAGTCACTATTTTAAAATTTCCAATTAACTGGCGCGTGATTAGTCACTAATAGCATTTTTACCCGTTGAGTTAAAAAGAGTGTAACTTCTAAATATGGATATTTTTGTGTAGTTACTTATTGTAGAATTTCCAAAAGGTAAGTGCAAAAAATTAGTTTTATAACGAATAAAACGAACAACCAAACGATATAACGAGTAACCCCGATTTAACGAACAAAATGTTCGGTCCCGATGAATTCATTAAGGCTGTCTTCGGCTAATGTTAAAGAATAGGAGCCAAAAATTCGGAATATTTTTCCAGATATAAAAGTATTCAAACATTAATATTATTTATATTCTGGCTTCACTATCCTGTAGAAAATTACTTATTTTATCATACTACTCATTTTTATCCGAGGTGACACATTTTTTCTTTTATATATAAAATGTGTTTCTCATTTTTTCCCCCTATACCTTAATGCTAAATGAGCTACCCTTTTACACGTTAAAAGGAAAAACTGATTAATTATGAAATATTTTGAAATTTTAAAAACACAATGTTATGAACAAATGTACGAGTTGCAATGTCACACATTTTTATAAAAATTGAGGCAATTTTTCTATCCGAAAATGTAATGGTAAGTCCACATTGTCGTATACATGGCGAAAACAGCCTTAAAGAGACACAGTAAAATTCAATTGACAAAAATCGGTCAAAAAATCAAATCTAATTTTTTTAGCCTAAATTATTTTTTATGTACTTTTCTACATACTCACAAAGTCTGAAAGCTCTAAGTTTAAAAAACGCAGAGTTGTGATAACTTATACGTTCGTTTTTATTCACATCCCAATGGCAAATCAAAAATTCAAACTGACTTATCTCGGAAAATAAAATAACTAGTTTGTCTTCATTTAAAATGCTAAGGATTTTTTTTCTATTGTGCCTTATACTCGGGAATTTTTTTCACTTGTTGCTAACAGTACATGGAATAAAAGTTGGTATGCATTTTTCAATCAAAGCAATACTTATTTTTAAAAAACAAATGAATTTAGAATATATACATTTTTTAAGGAATTTTCAATCGGCATTCATAAAAAGAAGTATTGTACAAATACCAATAATGTTATCACACAATCTGTATCAACTTTTATTATACATAGTTTGACGTACTTGTAAATCAAACTTCATATATGTACGTCAATTTTTGTGGGAGGAGAGAGAGAGTAGCATTTTAAAATCACTTCATAAGTTTCAAGTTTTTCCCTTGAAATAATTAAATGGTTAGCTTTTTATGAAATTTCGAGCACAAAATCTGTTTTACTTCATTCATACCCATCAGAGGAAACCAAAAGAATTATGAAAATCATTAAATTAAAAAATTTTGTGTAAATTGTACCATGCCCCCTTAAATCGGGATCCGACTGCATTTATTTTGCTGTAGTTTTTAAAAGATATTGTGGGAGAGATATTATTTTGTATTTATTTAAAAATATGTGAACTACAATGAGTCTTAAAATAAAAACTGAAATTAATTTCATTTATCATCATAAAGCTGAAATAGGTATTTTAAGGAAGACCACAATATATTTGATCTGAGAGATTTTTTGAATTTTTATTGATATAATATATATACATATAACATATTTATACATAGATTCGTACATGAATTCACATACAGGCACATTATTTTATCATATATAGCTACGGACGTTACTTGTACGAACACGTGCATATTCCTGTAAACTGCAGCACTTAAGGAAAATCGTTGTATCACTAATATACACAACAACTGTTGTCTACACAGTTAGAAATATTCGCGTGTTTTATTACATATTTAAAATAATATATATTGAAATTTCATACGTAATTTCATTCTGCATAGTTTATAAATCACATTGTTCATACAAAAAGTGAATAATCAGTGTTTAGAAATTCACTATTAAAACAGTAAATGCAATATAGGATGCGAAAATACACTTCAGTGTTTAAAAATTTCCAAGTGTTTTAAGCACTTATAAAATTTCGGAAATTATTTGTGTGTTTTACGTACATTAGTTTGTGGCTTACGAAAATTGCAATTTTGTGCCATGGTTTTCTGAGGGACTTTCTAGTCACAGTGAGATTTTTACATATTAAATTTAAGTTACAATCAAAGTAGCTAAACCTTAATGGGCTAATTTCACGTGACGTCATAGTTACATGATAACTACAGTCACGTGTTACCAGCGAATTAGTTTATAAATTCGTGTGACCTCGTTGTGATCTGATAAATGTAATCACGTGTTTCCAGCCAATCCGCTCTTGCACTTTGCTGCTTCCAACCTTTTGCTTTTTACCTAAACTTTCCTCCAAAAAGTACATATTTGTCAACAATAATAACGTACATACGTAAATAAAGTGCACTTGATTTAAAATTATTCTTAAAAACTTTCTTTTCATTCTGAAAACGGTACTTTTCCGTTTCGCCGGCGATCAAGTCGCCAAAAATGATAAAACCGACGCCAAACAGAATATTTCCGTTGGTAACTTTTTACAACTAGATTTTCAAAACAAGTCTTATCAGTAACGTCTTTTTCATAATATATCAAAAATGGATAAAAAATAAATGAGAATTAATATTTATTAATACTTTTTATGTGTATATTGTGTGTTGCCGCCAATAACTCCAACTTGGTGAGATATGAGCCGGCAAAATGGAAAAGTACCTGAAAAACTTTTTGAAAAATTTTAATTTTTGAACATTTTCACCCAATAATTAAATTTCAAATTTTATTAGTAAAAAAATAAGTATAACGTTAGTTTTAAATTCAATACAGAACACGTGATTGCATTTATCATGTGACTGTCATGAATTCAGCCCATTGTGTGTTAACAAACTTATTTGGCACTGTTTTCTTTCCTCGTGATGGAATTATATTTAAGTAATTCTTCATTGGATAGTACTGTGCGATTTTATTTCATTGCATACTTCAAACTAAAGCAAGAAAAAGTCGACGTGTTGATAGTGAACAAGAAAATGTTGAGTGGATATTTCAGACTGTTTTGTATTTTGAAAACTAGGGAAATAAAAGTATGGTACTTTGTTTGGACTTTTATTGAGTGAGATGTCTATATTGCGAACTTTTTCTCTGTTTCATGTACAATTCAACGTTCCAAAAATGTTCACACATTTCTGACTTCGAATTTACACGTTGAAAAAGAAGGAAGCGAAAAAACATTATAAAGGTGCATTTTTGAGTTTGTTAGTGGAATGAATCTAAATGAAATGAGATCTATATCATGGAAACGTTTTTTTGAGAAATTTAATTATTTGAAATTTCTTTCAAAAATATGATAGAATACAAGTGTATTCTACTTGTATACATTCTATGAAACTTTTTCAATAAATATGAAAAATAATTTCTAAAATTGTAAAACAGTCGTAGGAAGAAATTTTAAATTTGTAAATTTATTTACTACAAATACGTATATTATCGTTTGTTGATAAAATTTGGACATTTGTTTGTTTTGTTCTTCATTGTAGAGACTCAAGCATATCAATATTTTATTCTAGTTTATATCCCCAGTTTTCAACTTTTTTTTAAAATGAGAACTTAAAAGAGCTCTTCAATAACGTTCGATTAAGAACGTCGAGAGAAATCTTTTGTTCCTTCAGGTTTTTTTATTGGAATCTATTCCATACATGAAACAGTGTTATATCGCAATTAAAAAAATTGCAGTTTTTTTTTAAATCACTAGATTTTTTTTTTATTGAAAAATGTTTAGTTTCAGTTATATTGTAAATGTCCAGTAAGATGAAAAGAAGTTTAGATTGTGAAAATGTCTTAAGCATGTCTTTCATATCATGCCTCGAAACATTGTAGTAAAATCAAAATATATGATCATTTTACATTAAAAAAATATGAAGAAGACCATTTTCAGGGGGAAAAAACACAAAAATGCACATTGTAATAGTTTTTTTTATTGTTACAAATGACCTGATTGAGAATTTACTTTTAATATAATCTATTTACTTATGATATGTGCATACTTAAGGCTGTGTTGGACAATGATATGACTGCTGAAATTCTTTGATATGTCAATGGATATTTGTGTGTTTGAAGTTCTTAACTATAAACTTATGTACCTAATAGAAGGATTTAGAATAAAATGTATGTATATTAGAACACTATAATGATTGAAGATACGGAAAAATGAGTGTTTTTAGGGGGGGATCTTTCGAACATTTTCTTGAAAATATCAACAAACTGAATTTCAAAAGGCGCTCATTTAAAAACGTTTCACTTGGCTGCTGTATAAAATGAGAAATGAAAAACCAAATGAAATTATTAAATAAAGCACAAATGAATATTGAATGAACATCAATTAGACCTAACTGCCGAAATTTTATTAAAAAATTGAGAATAAAAATATAAATTTATATTAGTGGTTAGAATACAAGTTCTTTCTTTCCTTACTTATATAATTATTTTTTCTTATTGAAATTCTTTTCACTGTTTCTCACA
This sequence comes from Trichonephila clavipes, assembly GCA_019973935.1. Lineage (NCBI taxonomy): Eukaryota > Metazoa > Arthropoda > Arachnida > Araneae > Nephilidae > Trichonephila > Trichonephila clavipes. Next base: position 58,467 of record BMAU01019687.1, read on the forward strand.
TTAAAAAAATATTTGAGATTTACTTCTGACTAAAACATTCAAGTCTCACAGGAATCTTTCATATCAGTGTTTCTTAAACATCGAAAATTTTAATAATGAAAGTTTTCAAAATATATCAATTATACTCGTAATATCGATAGTGGAATTGAAATTCGACTATTATTTGAGAGAATTATGAATGCTTGAGACAAGGGAAATAAAATTAATGTATCAAAAAACCTACCATTGTATGGATAAATTTTCTCACTTTGACCATATAGATTTTTGATGGATTTTATAAAACTAAAAATAAAAAAAAGGTATATATATATATATATATATATATTCGGTTTTTTTTTTTTTTTAATATTCAGAATCAAAGTTCAATAACCTTATTGACAGTTCAGTTTTAATAAATGCTATTCAAAGTTTTAGATATCGAATAATTCAACAACGCTGAGTTCATATTGGCAAGATTAATACTGTCGACAGCATCATTTAATACGACAGAATCCTGTTATCAAGAATCGTGCAAGACAATAAAATTGATAATTTTTCAATAATACCAACAGCCTACCGATATGCAAGGAGCACTTCAGGTAAAATTTTCACAACTTTTGTTCGACGTTGCTACATTTTTGGAATATTCAACAACTCTTGGTTTTGATTATGACAATTATTTCTGAATACTAATCAGTCCTTATTATTGATTATTATTTCCAATACTTTTGTTCCCATTATATTTCAAAAGTTTTAGAATTTCTAGTAAGATGAAGGATATCTCTTCATATTCTAAAAGAAGAAAACGAAGAATGATTCACTGAAAAAATTAATTACGAGTATAGCGTTAATGTTTGCTAAGTATGGTGACTTATAGATGAAATTAAAAAAATTAAGAGTTCAGTAATTTTTCTCATTTTAAAGAATTTCAAGAACTTTTACTCCAACCTAATGTTTCCTGAAAGAAAAAAAAATCGTTCTCACAATTTAATGGTCACACGTTCCTTTCACGTAATGGTACACGTTGCTTCAGAAAAATGCGTTAAAGTAAGTTTTAAAAATTAAAACGTGTTTTGTTTATACATTCTCTTTACACACAGAAACTCTTTTTTTTTATCTTTTCAAACTCATCCAATTGTAAGAGAATTGTGCGAGAAAAAATTCTTACAACCTTTGAAGCAGCAGATAACAATTAATTTTGAGCTGCTAAATAATTCGCTACGTAAAAAATAATATTTTTTTTGCAATATTACTATTACTTTACTAATATCACTAATATTGCTTAGATATTTTTTCGTAAGTACGACGGACACAGCTTCTCAATATATCTAATGTTTTATTTTCTTCTAATATAATTTAATTGGTTCATGCAACACATATGAACACACTGCATCTCTAGTAACATTTATATTACCTATGACCTAGCAGTTAAAGTTTTGTTACAGTGGACCCGGAGTATTCGTACCTTCTTGATACACATTTCATGTGTAACACTACACATGAATCTTGCAGAAACAGAAAGCATAAAATAATAGTTGCATCATATTGGGCACAGTTTGAATATACATGAAAGTCTGTTATTACCTTGTTAAGTTATATGTAGGAAATACAGAAAGCTTTTTTTTTTGTTTTTGTTTTTAAGGGCTGTGCTTGACAATATAATTGCTAGAATATACTCTCACTAATGAAGCTTTCTTTGTTCTAAATCTTCCATTAAATCTGAGGAATTTCTATAACAACGTCAATAGGAATAGCTAATTTACACTAACCTAAACATAATAGTTGTTGTGGTTACAATACATAATTTTTTTTAAAAAATTATCTTAAGTATAAGTCAATTATTTAATGTTATTTATATCGACAAGATTCCATATTTCCATTTTGTCTGATTTATTATACTTAAGTTATTTAAATAAATTATTAGAGTAATTACTTAATCACATTACTAATCTGCGTTTGATCACTGTTAAATCAATAAACATAGAACAAATTCTTTTTTACAATGTTTTGAAATAACATGGTATAAGAAAACCGTATTTCCTTACATGGCTGATATAACTTAACACGATTTATATTTATATATATATGAATGTAAATACACCCAACTCTTTTTTTACAAGGTCTTTTCTAACACTATTTTGAAATAACACGGTTCACCAATATACTTTTTTACACGAATTTTTCGTTCTAGCATGGATTTTAAGAAAGTGTTTTTTAAATTCTAATTTTGACAGTGTAATCAGAAGACGGCCGGCTTATGCCCACACGTGTGTGAGTGACTTGATTTATACTTCATGGCTTGTTTCCTTCGTATTCTGGAATCATGGGGAATACCCTAATTTTATAACCTTTTTCTTTATTTTGCTGTTCATCAGCCTGAACACAGCATTTCGATCTTTAGTATAATTGTATTTTGTGTTAAAGTGTTTAGTTCGTAGGATGCAATAAATAATTTCAATAAATTTCTAAGAATTGATGTTCAAATTAAAGTTTTTTTTTTAAAAAAATTCGATGGCAAAATTTATAGTATAATTTGTGTTGATGATAATTTTTTACTTTTAAGGCTGTTTTCGCTATATGTACGAGAGTGTGAACTTGACGTGGAGCACATTTTCGAACTGAAAAAAATGCCTCTATTTTTATAAAAATTTGTGATATTGTGACTTACATGCATTTGCTTATAATATATAGTGTTTCTAAAATTTAAAAATATTTCATAAATAATTATCTTTTCCTTTTAACAGGCGAAGGGATAGTTCATTTAGCATTACGATAAAGGGGAAAAAATGCGAAACACATTTTATAAAGGAATAAATGTGTCAACTTGGATAAAAATGAGTAGCATGATAAAATAAGTGATTCTCTACAGGATAGTGAAGCCAGAATATATAATATTAATGTTTGAGTACTTTTATATCTGAAAAAATATTCTTAATTTGGCTCCTATTCTTTAACATTAGCCGAAGACAGCTTTATAAAGGTAATATCGTAGGGGGTCGTGGTTTCAGCGGAGCCAAGATAAAGTGCATGAAGATTAGTGGGGCCAAGATCCAAATATTCGAATATTCTTTTTATTGCCTAATAACACCTCGTGCACACTTATTATCAATTAGCGAAGAACTGTTGTTAGTTATTAGTTTTCTTCCTAATTTTAATTTGAATGTTTATATGTTGTATGCATTTATAAATTGAATTTTCACTGCTCACTAAATTTGATTTTATTGTAATAAAAATGAATAGTTTTTGTTTTATAACTTGAATTTCATTATTACGTTTTTTGGGAAAATATTTATTGATTTTTCATCTTACACGATTTTTTAAAGTTATGAAACATATCGCCAATTTTACCGTGTGTCGTATATATTTTTTGCACGATTTTTTTTGTTCGGATTTCTTAGGAAGGTTTATGCCGTGTAAAAAAAGTTGGGTGTACACGTATCTAAAAAATTATGTAAATAATTTTTTATCACGTTTTTACACGGTGTTTCGGATTGAAAAAGTTTTTTATTTAATTTTACAAGGTTTTGGAGTATTGTGGAATACATCCCCCATTTTACTATAAAAATCATATATATTTTTTACACGGCTTACAAGGATTGTTTCAACAGTGCAAAATTGCATTTTTACGTAACATATCTACCGTATCTTAACAGCTATTTTACTGGAATTGGGAGACTAAGAATTGACAAAAGATTTTAAAGAATAATAAATGAAATTCTTTTGTATAAACTTAAATAAAATAAAGCAATTCTTATTTTTAGGAATATTTAAAGCATAAATTACCTAATTATTTTAAGAAATTGTAGTAGGCTCATTCCCATAAATAATACACAAACTGGTTATAAATATACATCTTAAAAAGTATAAAAGCATATAATTTCTCAAAATTATGTTACAGTACATCTCATCAATGTATTTAATATTCAAATATTTTGTAAATATAAAAGCATTTAAAAATATTATTTCAGAACATTGAATTTCTTTCATTTGAATTAAAAATTTAAGAAAACCGGGTTTTTATTTTTTAAATTGAAGATAGCAAATTATTAAATATATTATATATAGTCGTGTTATATTAATTTCTAATAATTTTCCTAATTTTAATTTTAAAAAATTAAATGAAAATGTGAGTAATAACATTTGTGATAAAGACATTGTAATGAACATCATTCGTTATATTCGTTTCAGAATATTACGAGAGTCCATTTTAAGGCAAGGTATCAGGACTTATAGATCTTTCGTAGAAAGATAGCCCAACCTAACTTTTCAAAACTGAGTAATAAGCCGTGATCTCACCTAGGAGATAACTGCTAAAACTTTACTCGTTTTTGTTCTACCTTTAAATAATAAGTTACTTTTAAAAACATCTTTTATAAATACAAAAAAATTAAGGAATACATTTTTAAATTTATATATACAATACTATTACATAAAATTTTTCATCCAGATTGATATATCATCATGCTGTATCATTACAAAATGTTCTAACATTCTTAAATTTTAACTGATAGGCAATTAATTATATTTCGCGTGAATAGGAACGAAGATTTAATTTAATTTACAATAAAGAAAAGTAATTTCGTTCTGGATAGAATTTCTGTTTAACGGGAAAAAAAGCGGCAGACGATTACTACATGAAAATATTTCATTATGTTACGAGAATTGATTATCGGATACAAATACTTATATTCTGTGATAATTTTTTTAATATTTAAGCTCTCTAATGGGTTTTTTTTTTCAGTTTTTTACTAAAAAGGATTGCATCTGATTCCACACATAAGGAAAAGGTAATTATGAAGCTGTATAATTTTTCTTTAGATATTAATGCATTAATTTCATCATGCTGTACCATTAAAAAAAGTTCTAAAATTCTTAAAATTTAATCATAGACAATTATAGTTCGAACAAATAAAAACAAAGATTTATTTTAATTTATAATGAAAAAAAGTAATCGAGTTCTTGTTAATATTTATTTTTAACAAAAAATAATAATCAGCAGATAATTATTATATCAAAATATTTCATTGTGATATGACAACTGATTATTAGATATAAATACGAAAAAAAAAATAAATATTCTGTGTTGAACTTTTTATTATTTAAGTTCTTAATTTTTTCAAAGTTCTTCCCCGAAAAAGATTATATCTAATTTTGTAAAAGAAAAGGTAATTATGAGACTATTTAGTTTTTAAAATTGATTTAAAAAAGGAGCATTTTTAGGTAAATGCTTTACAATATTAACAATTTTACATTCATTATCATAAATATTTGTGATATGAAAATTTTTCCCTTATTGTATAAATTCGTAGTTATTGTGAGAATATTTGTTTTAAAAACCTGAATCGCATTTATAGAATAATAAGAAATTTTTAAGATTTTGCAAGTTTTTAAAAATTGAGTCAAATCTCAATACGTAGGAAAAATCAAATTTATTATATTTTTTAAGTTTTATTTCTTTTTAAAATGATTTTGGTCGCATTATTTAAATGCATTTAAAAACTGTTATAAAATTTGTATGAAAAATTTTAAGAGAATTGCAAATTTCTTATTATTTTTAATGTTGGAATAAAAATTTCAATTTCTTTTTAAAATGAATTTTGTCTCATAATTAAATGGAGTTTAAAAAGTGCTATAAATATTGTACGCTTAAATGAAATTTAAAAAATTTCATATTTAATCTTATTGTTTTTAATTTTGGAATAAAAACGTTAAAACTTGAGTATCTTTATTGACAAAAGCGATTTTATGATAAATGAACTACAAGAATAGTTGAATTTGGCTTTCATAGAATGAACTAGGCAAATAAATATAAACAATAACAAATATATTATAAATAATTAAGTTTTTTAAATTTATGTAAAATGTATGGAATTTAAAACAAACAATGAAATGAATTTAAATGCAATTACAAAATTAAGCATCGCTTAATATTTTGTAAGTATATGCTTCTGAAAAACAATATTTTTTACAAAATCTTTTGTCAATTATATCTCCATTATTCAATTATGGTATCTAATCTATATAGCAAGTTTTTGTTTCATAAAATTTATAAATCGATAACTGACCTTGCACTTAAAAAAACACACCACCTTTTGCTCCAGGTGAAAAATAATAAGTATTCTAAAGTTATATGTGATAACATATAAAAGTTATAATTGATGAGTATTAAATTCACTGGCGTAGCTAGTCTTGAGTAGGTTCTGTATCGAAATTCTTTAAGGGTGTAACGTCACTTCTCGAAAACATCAACATCTAGTCGGCTTTCTTTGTGGACCCGACACCCACACGTGCATTTGCAGGTGCAACGCAACCCCTGTTTGACCCCCCGAGGAATCTAGCTCGTCGACCGGAAGATGAGGGGAGAGATGCTTTGAACTTGCACGGGAGCGGTAACCAACGAATCCTCCTCTCACAAAATATTGGACTCTAACAATCTATAATTAAATTTAATAACTTTAATGTATCATTTAGTAAATAATTTTCAATAGTTGTGACGTAAATAAATTCCATATTTTAATTAACCAAGAATACGCTACCGTTATTCTTTCAAACGTTACAAGGGCCCCTTTTTGGAAAATAAATAAAAATCACACATTAATAAAACTTATCTGAAGGTGTCAAAATCTTACACATGTTGGTTGTTACACACACCTATCACTGATACGGTGGTAGTTTCACCCCTGATTAAATTAACCTCTAAACTTAAAAAACCATATAAGGTTCTTGTGCCTTGAAAATATCTATATTCAAAATAATTATAATCTATTACCATAATATACTGTAACTGATAATGTAATGTTCATAAATAATAACTATAATAAAATTTAAAATTCAGCAATAAAAATAACTGAAAATTTTGAACAATCTTTTTCTAAATAATTGTTGAATTAAAGGGTTAAATATTACAATAAAAACTGTTAATAACTTAGAAAACTTTGTAAAAAAATCAGCAATTAATGTCATATTATCTTTAAACATGTATCTTATATCAATGCCCATCAGATTTAATGGATTACATAGTTTCCCACATACAATTTCTATCTGGAATCTAACTACACTATCTAAACATTTAGCACAGCCCTCACAATTTGTTGTCTTTCAGACCCTAGTGACTTGAACAGTATGAGGCACAATTCCATCAGCTCGAAAAGCCCTAGTACCCGATAATATATTGATAGCGAGGTCTTTTCATCGATTTTCAGTCTACAAAGACCACGTTACTTAAAGGGTGCCAACGTTCGATTCTTCTGTTAGGATTACGCACGACGTCCAACCAATGGCGAAGGCGATCTCCTTTAGACTGCATGTTCAAAGCTAAGCCCCCTGAAATTGTAAAAAAGAAAATTTTGAAGTTTTATGCATATTGTCAATCAATCAATGATTTCTTAAATGTTCTTTTTCGTTTCTCCATTGATCTACCATGAGAGATAATAAGCATATCTCGCCTTCACATACATCCTTGTCTGTCGCTATTGAAACAAGCTCCAAAACATATAAAATTTATGGCAAAGGATAATTTAGAAAGAAAATCGCATAGACGCTTCGGTGACAAGTTGTTAATCTTGGGAGGGGTGTTTATTAGATCCACTGACCTACCGGTCTGCAGCTAAGCCGTGCATGCCTTAGACGACTGAGACGAAAGGATCCCTATTCGGGCCAGTTCTTAAGAGGGTTTAACTGAATATGCAGAATAAACTTTAGACCGCGGTTCAAAATTAGCCCATCACCAATAGCTCTAGCGTAGCTTCAAAGTACGAAGTTAATAAAAAATCAAATCAAATTAAAGGAATCAAAACTTTATCATATCATTTTTTTAATTACTACAATCCTTACTAGATGGCGCTGTCTAACATAAAACAAAAAAATTAATTTCAATTAATCGATAATTGATAACCGAGTTTCATTTTATTTACGCTACACTTTTTAAGTTGAAAGAGTGAAAACTCACCAAGATAAGAATCAGTTTTTGAGTAATCCTTATCCCAAACAGTTACTTCTATAGTTTTCTTGGCCATATCTCCTGGTTCCACTTCAAATGCGTATTGCTAAGAGAAAAATTTTATTAACTGTGCTGAGAACAAGGGTGGATAAATAAATGCACACAAAATTCAGGAGTAATAATACCATACTATAATAGATAACGGTTTGAAGAGTTTAAAAATGCAAATGATGTTATTACTGAGTGAATCGTTTTTGATACAAATTTTAGTGCTAATTGAATTCGATATAAATCAGAAATATACAGCATTCACAACCATAAAAATTGATGTAAAAAATTAAATCTGATTTTTTAACACTCTAAGGCAAAAAAATGAATTCTACGCGATTAACAGAAAAAAAATTCTGCTAACAAAATAAATGATTCGTAATTCTTTTTGGTTTTGCTTGAATAAAATATAGATTTACAGTCTTAATTAGTATCGATACACGTATATAAATTCTAAAAATGTTAACGAAAATCTAAATTAAATGGTGTATACATCTTTTAATATACAGTGAAATACGTTTAACACGAAATATTGGTAAACATGAAATAATACAAGGGTCCCGACAAACTATTATGTATTTTCATGTATTTTTTTCTCTTAGCAAAAAACGAAAATAGCTCAACACGAAAAGATTTCCCTTCTGGGAATGAACAAAATACGGAAAACATCAGCCAGATTGGACTATCCTATTGTATTTTTGGAAGAATTGCTTGTGCAGTAGATCAGGGGTGTCCAACACGCGGGCCGCATGCGGCCCGCCAGTACGTAAATTGCGGCCCGCCAGTACGTAAATTGCGGCCCGCCAGTACGTAAGTTGCGGCCCGCCGACTCTTTTTAAAAATTTTTTAAACATCAGGTTTTTAAAGTTTTTTCATTTTGAAAGTTATTTGAGGAGAAATTTATATATATCTTTATATATAAATATCTGCTGTGCGTGTGTATGTCACTAAACTCCTTCTAAACGGCTGGACCGATTTCGTTGAAATTTTTTGTGTGGGTTCAAGTAAATTCGAGAATGGTTTAGATTCACAATTCGGTCCGATATCGCAATTAGTTAAAAAGATATTAATTAAAAACATTCAAAAAATACAACTCAACATTCACCTGCATTGTTGCAACAACGCTATTGTTATAAACACAAGTAATATAAAAAATTTTTTAAATCAATTCCTACTTAGATCAACCAAGAAAAAATTTATTTTAGTTACTTTTTATTAAATAATTGCAATTAATATAAATATGTATATACATATGACAGAATCACAACATTAAGTGGTAATCAATTTTTATTAATTATAATTAAAGTATCGTATTGTCATCCAAAACAATCGTGTATATAAAATTTCCTTTCAACTGAATGCTTTAACACGTGAGAAAAAAAAAACTTTCCAAATTTTGACATAAGTCGCCAAAAGGGTCGCTAAGTCGCCAACGTGGCTGTATTTGTAATTTTTTAAATAATTAGTTTTAATCAAAATTAATTTTTATTAATTATAATTAAATTATTGTATTGTCATCCAAAATAATCATGTACATTACATTTCAGCTCAATTGAGCGCTTTAAAATGTATTTTATCAACGACTAGCTGGTATACCCGTTCTTCGCACGGGTGAATTGAAAATTTAAGCAGTACAGACTAAAGGATAAAGAAGTTTTTAATGAGTTAATTTTACGTGAATTGTAAATTAAACAAAAAGAAAAAAAGCTTTTTGCATATCTCAGCTGAACAAAAAAACCATGTTTGCTAAATTTTAAGTCTGTCGATATAAAAGCTGATAAAAAAGTTTTTTTTTTACTTATAACGCCCCGTAAGTCTCTTAAGGATCGATTTTTGAAATCACCTTCCTTCTGCTCAGCAAAATTAACACATTGTTACAAATTTTGTGTAATAAACGCATTAAAATAATGTAAATAATTTGTATCTGGATGTGTAATACGTTAATATTACTTTCTGATGCATTTATTTTATGTTAAATAGCTGTTACCCGCGACTTCGTCCACGTGGAATTTAACAAAAAAGTGTTTATTCAATTCGCAGAGTTTACGAAAACTTAATAATTATATATTCCACGTAAAGAAATACATATGCTATAAGTATAATGTCATTCTTCTACTTTGTGAATCAATGTTTCTTTTTTGTTTTACTTTTGTTTTCTTTGTTTTTTGTTGAGCAAAGTGTGAGAGGGACGCATGACCTTTGATACTGTCATTGGGGTGAGGACTGTAAAATCATTGCAGTGTTTGGAAATGAAATAAACAATAGAGGTATGAAATTGGCTTACCTCTATTTAAAAGCGGAGCCTTGTGATAAGTCAAATGACTTAAAACCCCAAAACTTCTTAATTTAAGTTTAAATGATGTCTATATGTTACGGAAAAATAGATGTTGCTCAGTGTTCTTGAGAGAGAATGAAATCATTTTTTGAAATGATTATAAGCGTTGAATGCAACAGTTTAAAACAGGTCTAAGTAGCAGTAGGGTGACACGAATCTGCAAGCAGGGGGGTGAAGGTCGCGTGACCTTTGACACTGTCGATGGGGTGAGGACTGGGTAGGGTGAAACGAACACAAACGAAGACGCAAGCAAGGGGTTAGAGAGATGCACGACCTTTGACAATGTCGATGGTGTGAAGACTGTTAAAATCATTAGTAACAGACATGAACGCAAAAAATCGCGAGTGTCAGTAACCTAATCAAACAAAAAAGTTTGATATAACTGCTAGAAACGTTGAGACAGAAGGCTCGCGAAATAAAGCAATCCCTATTGACTAAAAATAACCCCTAATGAATAAAAATAATCCCTATTTGAAACGGATATTGTTCACCATTTCATTCGTTTTAATTTTATTTTCGCGGAACCCTAATTTTTCTTCTATAATTAAAGTAGCCAAAGTTATTCCTTATAGCATCAGCTATAAGGAATTAGTTTATATTAGTTTCGTCAAAATTGGTCCAGCCGTTTCAGAGATTAGCCGGAACAAACAGACTGACAGAAAGACAGACAAAAATTTAAAAAATTGATTTTTTCATATAAGTACCGTATATACTTTTAAATGCATTTAGTAAAAAGCTTTTAATTTCAAATTACAAACAGACACTTCATTTTTATTTATATGTATAGATTGAAAATTCCACCAATATAAATAAATAAACAAACAAATAAAGTATGTATAGAGATCGTGAGCTAATAGTAGGAATTGAAAAAGACGTAAGTTGGCGTCGAAAATTGATTTTCAGCCAAACCCGGTCTTTATTGTTACGAAAATGCAGACGCGATTCACGCTTTTTAGCGTTTTTAATTACTATCTTTTCAAATAATCTTTATATATGTAATTCTTCTGTGCGTGTGTATGTAACTGAACTCCTCCTAAACGGCTGGACCGATTTTGATGAAAGTTTTTGTCTGTTCCAGTGGACTCGAGAATGAGTTAGATTTATAATTCGGTTTAGAAATATTTATTTAATTAATTTTTTATTTATAAATTGTTGATCTTGGAATGTTTTACATTGGATCCGGCAGACTGCGCTACGATCGCAATATAGAATATTCAAAAATCTTTTATTATAATTCAAGTTTGTCCCGACAGTTGGTGCTGTGATCATTTCAGGAAAATATTTTGTCACTTCGTGTTATTATTTTGTTGAAATAAATCGTGTGTTAATTAAATTATTACATTCGGATGTAATTAGTGTTTGAAATTTTACTCAATTTTACTCAAAACGGTCCAGATTGTTAAAGCTTATTCATAAAAATTTGGAATTTTTGAATTTAAAATGTGTGTACAGGACAACGTCTGTCGGGTCCTCTAGTATATATATATATATATATAAATCTACAACGTATTTGCTTATCACGTGCTCTTGTTTTAAAATAAATCCGTTTTGATAATAAAAATTTCCTTTAGATTAAAATAGATTTATATTTTATCAAACAGTTACATTTAATTTTTCTATAATAAATTACTTTTTTAATAAATTCCGAATTGCATTATGCATATCCTTTACTATGGATGGTACATGATTCTCTGTGTGTGCGACTTTAATTTCTCCTTCTCCTTTTCTGTTTCGAGTGTCCAAAAAAGCAAAAGGCAGTCAGAGATGTTTTTTTAAAGTTTAAAAAAATATTCAGGACGGTTAAGAAACAGGGCAATGTATACTTAATCGTTTGCGAATGACAGGAGAATAAAATTTTAACAATGAGTTACGTGAAAGATCAATTCAAAAGGAACACCTTAATTTTCAGGAAAATGGTAACTGTAATATTTTAACATTATTTCATCAGTGCATTATTATATTATACAAACATTGTTATATTATCTATGTCTGCATACAGGAGAAATAATGAAAACAATAATAATAATTCATTCTGTATTAAATTTTTACTCCAATAAATGTTTTTTTTGTTTCCTAATCTGATATAAAGGTACATAATTTTATGTGCGGCCCGCGAGATTATAATGTTTTTCCGAAGTGGCCCGCAAGGTCATTTGGGTTGGACACCCCTGCAGTAGATGACGATAATGTATGCACAGCCCTAACTGTGGAAGGCAAAGGCATTTTAAAGTTTGTCCAAAGCTAAAAAATATCATTGATGCTGATTTTGACAATGAAATTGAAAAGCTCCTGTTCCCACATCATCCGAAATGAAAAACGTCATGAAAAGTATGCACAGTTATTTAGACGCACTTTCCAATGGTGAAATGAATAACAAAATGGACAATTTATTGACAATTTGATGTTAAAAAACTAGCAAAGAAAAATGTCAGGTTATTTTCCAAAAACTCAATAAATGTTTTGTTTTTCAAAAAATTTGAAAATTTTGTATTAAATTTCATTAAATTCTCGTGAATGTTTTTGTTTCATTGATGTTTACTAAATACATGCATATATACATACCTATGTAAATAAAATGAAAATAAACTTAATTTTGTTGAGTTATGGGGGCTTTTTTGCAATATCCTTTAACACGAAAAAATATTTCAGTCCCTTTAGTTTCGTGTTAAAGGAATTTTCACTGCATATTAATATTCTAGTCTAAATATACCTTCTAAGTTGTATTATATACTAGCTCTCTTTCTTTGTCTCTTGACATAACCAAAATCTGAAAGATTTGTCGCCAAAATCCATCGTGCATCTTTTAGTACTTTATTAATTTGAACGAGCTTGTCCGTTTCTATAGGTTGAAGACTTCAGATTAGAATTAGCATGAGAAGATGCACTCAAACCATAAAATAACACGTTTATAAGTTATTTTTATAATCAAATGTGAATCGAAATTTCCTTTAAAGTTAAGTAGATAATTTTTATTGTAGGGTAACTGAGTATCACTGATTTAAATAACAAAGGTTTTTAAAATGTTCATTAATGAATCACTATTGTTTCAAGATTCTTTTTTCGGAATTATTCCAAAACGGCGCCAAAAACCACTGTTTTTAAATGTTACGAAATCACTAATGAGGTTTCGATTGAGAAATGATTACTTTTTACGCGATAGTCATTATCATTCAAATTAGATCTGTTAAGGATGAAACACAAATGGACTATCATCAATGGAATTTGGCACTTAAAAGTTTCTGTTGTGTAATTTTTTTACACTTTCTTTTGTTTAATCTCATTTCGATGCTTTGTTCTTGCAAATTACATTTACCTAGCTGAAAACTTTTCCAAACAATTCATTTTTGTTCCAAAAAAGAAGTTTATTTTTTTCTTATTCCAAAAAAAAAAATGGTTGGGTTTTTTTAGTTTTAATAACTTATTTGATGTCATTAGCACAATTCAGGTGTATCATAACCTTTAATAAGAAACATGTGATACAAACTCAAATTTTCTTATCCTCATCTCTTATCTCTTTGGATTAAGGAAATTTCACATTGCAGCTGTGGTCACAGTAGCTGAAGGGTTGTGATTGCGAACTCATGGCTGATGTTGTCGCAGTGGAATAGAAGACCGTGTTGAGGGGCTAATGCATATTAAATCTGTTTGAGCTCGTTTTCTCAGTTTGGGGTGGCGTGATAGTTTCGATAATGAGGCCAGAGGAAGAAACGACTTCTCAAACTATGTATGAAAGGAAAGTTACACAACGGGTAACTAACTCGGAAATCACATTTTAATGTGGTTTGTGAGAAGATTGTGTCATGCTTCGCATGGGGAGGAAAAATGACTATTAACGCGTATTGGAATTCGATAGCGGCAAGATAGCAATCAATCGAGAGTGCGTGCTATCGTTCTGCAATATTGCTACTCGCATTGGTTGGAATTCAATGACTGTCCTGTAAATATGGAATCGATGAGTTCAGGAGGAATGCCATACTGGATCTCATCGACCTTTCATGAGTAAAGCCCGAGTGAACAGACACTTTTTCAGATCGGCCGTGCAGGATCGCACTTTCAGCCACATCATATCTTGAGCCAGGATGTGAAGGTTTGTAGCAATACAAATATCCGTACGGACATGGGACGATTTATAGAGCTGTAAGGGCTATCTGCACGGCGGCCATTATTGCGGCTTCTCTTGACACTTAACAACTGTTACCTCTCCGGGTGATGTAATACCAGTTGTTCAAACTGGTCTTTTCTCACCTGGTATTGAACTTTACTTTCGTATTGTAGAAAGGACTGATCTTGTATCGGTCAACTCTTAATCATTATTTGTACCATGTACTTCAACTTGGTGACAGAGGTGCTTCCAATGATAAAACTATTCTTTCAAATTTTAATGCTTGCAATGTAAGAGTCTTACAATATGACTTTTCAAAGTATTGTATGAAAGGAAATGTCAGCAATAAAATTTTTAAGTTACATGATAACTTACTTCGTTGTATTCAGGGTTCAAAGTCTTCTTTTTCATAGATGTTTTGAACCTTCGTCTCATGGAATCAGGCTTAATTTGACTAAAATAGAATTTTTTAAAAATACTTTATGCATATTCAATATTAATAAATCATATGCTCATAAAAACGCAAGAAAAATCATTATATAGATAAAGTATTCTAGCATTAAGATTAATTTATAGGTATCATTCCAAGTAAATAAAATCACAACAGATAAATTAATGAGATTCTCAGGATTTTTGTATAATAAGTCGTATAAAGTCGTCAAAATTGATATATGTACTGATATTACACTTTTTTTTGTACTGATGTTATGCGGAAAAAATGCTGCCGTACTTATATTCCTTTGAAGGAAAATTCTTTAACCTTTTTTTATTTGTTACAAAAATATGGCAAAGGATTTAGGTTATTTTAAATCACAAAATACAGGGTGGGATAAATAAAAGTGGTCTGTACGAGAGGATACGATTGAACGTGAATGTGACGAGCACACCAAGTGATCGAAACCGGTTCAGATCTTAGTGCGGGCTGTGTCAGAGTGAGTTGATCAGTGGCAATCCATTTGCGGCAGCATTAATTGAGGAAGAAAAGACCTACAGTTACTTCCAACATGAATTAATTCATGCGTCCTAATTTTTTAACGAAGCCGCCACTAGATGGTGCCACCATGAAATGGCTTTCCCGTTTGGGGACTTGCCGTGTCTTCAAAGGCTAAGTTGCTAAAATGCAATTCCATTGAACCCCCTTCCAACAGGATGGGGCAAATGTCCATGCATCCCTCTGAACCATGAATAACAATCCCGCAATCTTCACTCCTGACAGAGTTGTTAGCAGAAGTCCGTCTGATCTCGGCATAGAAGGCTACTCAGGTTACCTGATTTATCAATGTGCGATTATATTTGTGGGGAGCCCTCAAGTCTAAGGTGTATCTCAGCAACCCTTATAATCTCCAAGAACTGCAGCAGAACATTTCTGATGAGACTGCAACAATTCCAGCAGTCCAGCTTCTATCTGCCATCCTTAAATTACTGACCAGGGCCTAAAGGTGCCAAGAGATGAATAATGGTCATTTTCAACATCTGCTATAAGCAGGTTAGTGAACTGTTTCCTTTCCTTTGCCGTGTTTCTTTGTAACTTGGAACTCTGTTCGGGGCACTTTTATCTGCCCCACCCTGTATAAAGAGCACTTGACAATTTTATGCAAATGAGCTGTTGCACCACATTGTTACCGCTAGGAGGCAAAGTTAGCATAAAAAGCAAAGCGGAAACAAACTTCAGCAAATAATTTTCGCCAAGTACACAGTCATTAGGCAAAATTATAAGAGAAAAATTGATTTTCATATCCAAACATATGCTAAGAATAAAGTTAAATGATAAAGAATAACTTTTCGATATAAATATGGCAGCCTATGCTTTGTCCTAACATTCTTTTCAATTTGATTATATGTAAGTTTTCTCTTGAGTTTCTGTTAATGAGCAAATTACTATAATATGTAAGCGAATGGATAAAGTATTATTTAATTTTCGTGTGAACTTTACTTTAAACTGTTCAGAATTATAAGAGAAATTTATCACTGTTATGTCATATTAGTTGAAAATTAAAACCATTATTGGTGAAAGCAGACATTTAAAAGGTGGTCAAATGCAATTTACGTGTAGCTAAAACAATATCAATTTGGTGGATAACATATAAACTAGAAACATTTTCACCTGAAATACTTACACTTTTACAAATGGGTCAGGGAATCCGTTATTTTCTCTACTGGGCAATCTAACGCAGCGAACAATATTGACTACCAAGGCATTGTGTTCATCTGAGTAGAGAAGGGCAAGGAGAATCTGTCCTCGGCTGTTTTCGTCCTCTTCTTCGTCTTCCTAGAATATCAATGAAGATATGTTAAGGAGAATTTATTCTATCACAAATTATTATATCATGTAATTTGAAATGGAAAAGTTTTCAATAGCCTTTATTTTTAAAAAGAATTGTCGAAATGGAAAAGGCGTGTCAGGAATCCATGAACAATTGAAAAAAAAGATTACTACTTACCGTTGAATACATAAGAATGTTTTGTTTGTTGAAAAATACTTATGATAATTAATGATAATTGAAAAATACTTAAACTTAACGCAATTAGACACAAATGCAGTTTATAACTTAACGAGCTGGTATAGCCATTCCATGAATTGAAAAATAAAACAATAGAGATTGAAAGAAAAAGAAATCTTTTAAGTTCTAAATTTAAGTGAATTGCAAATTAAACAAAAAAGGTTTTTAGCACATCTCTGCTGAACAAAAAATTCAAATTTGCCAAATTTGAAATCTGTAGGTCTAATAGGTGAAAAAAGAGATTTTTAAAAATCTATAACGCCCCTGTAACACGCATGTAAGTTGACTTTTGAAAACCCCCTTCTTATCAGATCTCTGCTCAGCAAAAGTTATATGTTTTCTAAATTTCAAGTTTATAAGGGTTTAGTTATTTATAAAATGGAATTTATATAGTATAATAAAATAAAAGTGAAGAAGTTCTAGAACCTACAGTGCTAAAGAAGGAAGAAATTGGGATTCACAAGACACAACAAATGTAGATACAAAAAAGTCTTTGGACTAAACTGGAGACCTATTAGGATTTCTAAAGCTGTCGCTGAATTATGCCAGCGATTTAGGGTTAGCAATGCTTTATGGATCCAACCTTCCCCGTACAGCAGAAACTTTCGACATAATAGAAAAAGAATATATATATATATATATATATATATATATATATATATATATATATATATATATATATATATATATATATATAACGCCTTCGCAAACTCTCTTGGATGACAATTTTCGCAAAACTTTCTCTTAGAGGATCTCTACTCTATGAAAGAATCATGCCAGCTAAATTTAAAGTTTTATAGTTCGAAAACAGAACTATCTATTATCTATAACACTCCTTTAACCCTTCTCAACCCCTTTGGGGTTACATTTTCGAAAAGTCCCTTTTGTAGCGGTTCTCTATTCCTTGAAAGGAATATACCAGCCAAATTTCAAATCTGCTGGTGTAATAGTTATGAAACTTGAATATTCATCCATAACAGCACCCTTTCTTAGCAGATCTCTACTCTATTGAAGGAACATATCTACCAAATTTCTAGTCTGAAGGTCTAATAGTTGAAAAACAGGAATAATTATCTCTAACGCCTCATTAACCCCTCGCAACTCTCCCCCTTAGGGGTCTATTTTTGAAAAATCATTTTGATAGCGGATCACTACTCTATGAAAGGAACATGCCTGCCAAATTGCAAGTCTGTAGGTCTTATAGTTCAAAAACGGGAATATTTTTCTATAATAACTCTTAATCCAACGCAATCACCCTTGGTTGTCGATTTTCGTAAACCATTTATTAACGGATCTTTACTCCATCAAAGGAACGCACCTACCAAATTTTAAGTCGTAAATCTAATACTAGCTCAAAAATGGGAATGTTTTTCTACAAAGGCCCTTAAACCCTCGCAACGCCCTTTGGGGGGGTAATTTTTGCAAAACCCCTTTTGTAACAGATCTGTACTCCATGAAAGAAACATCCCTAAAAAGTTTCAAGTTTGTTTTTCAAATAGTTTAAAAACAGGAATATTTATCCTCAACGCCAATTAAACCCTTGCACTATCTCTTGGGGGTCGATTTTCACAAAACCTATTCTTAGAGGAACTCTATTCCATAAAAGGAATTGGCCTATCAAATTTCAAGTCTATGGATCTAATATTTCAAAAACGGTAAGATTTATCTTTAACTCCCATTAATCCCTCGCAACACTCTTTGGGGGTTAATTTTCGCAAAATCAATTTCGTAGCAAATCTATATGAAAGAAATCTGCTTGTTGAATTTCAAGACTGTACGTTTCTAATAGTTTAAAAATGGAAACAATTATCTATTACGTCCCTTAATCCTCCGCAACTCCACTAAGGCATCTATCGGAACATAGTTTTGCTAACTCAGAAACCTTCTTGGGCATGCGTCCAACCATTTCCCAAAGTTTAATTGCAATTGGATGAATGGTTTAGGAAGGCACAAAAGACACACAGACAAACATTTATTTTTATTTGTATAGATTTGCGAAAATATATCGTTCATCTCAATAGCCTCACCTAGCATTTCATGTTCTATTTTTATGACTGCAATGCCATTTTTTATCCAATATGGCAGAAAAAATCAATCTAATCCACAATTTGGCGATACTTTTGATATTCACGTATTCTTAAATTTCATGTGAAGAAGTAAAAACTCTGAATTACGAAAATAATAATAATAATAAAAGAAAAGTAAAGAAAAAAAACTCTTCCTGAATTATCCATATTCAACAAATAAGGAAGGGATAGTTAAATATGGTTCGAACAACAAAAGATGAGAGCACTGAAATGTGTAAGACAGATATTTAAAAATCCCTCCTAAAACCCATAAAATATTCTTACTTAAATATTTTACTCAGCTATTTTTATGTTTTCCAGATTCTGTTCCATTAGGAATTTTCAGACATTATGGTTAATCCTATGGAGAATAACTTATTCTGAAATGTGTCTAGTAAATTTGATAAAAAATAAAAATACAATGCTCCCCCAAAGAAATTTGTAAAATGAGTAAGATTATTATATGATCATATCTTGCCTCCTTATTTTTTTAAAGTATTCATATAACTATTTCAGTGATTTTTTTACAATTTTTAAATATTTAAAACATATTTAAAAGTATTTGCTCAAAAGTGTATTCAGATACATGAACCTTCCTTTTTTACTCTTTTAAAACACTTTATTGCGTTAAAATAAATACATTAACTTAATTTTGAGAAGATTATTTCTGATTCCATAAGATTAACGGTACAAGACAGTGGGCAGATGAAAGTATTAAGCTGCATTAGTATATCCCTTTAAGACCCAACCCGCACGATCGTGTGGGTTAGATATTCTTATACGTTTTTGCTTCTGGAGTAATCGTATGTAAGAAAATCACGAATCTAATAATTGAGCCGGTTTGCAGAAAGTGTAAAGTGTTACTTTTTATCAACAGACGTGGTTGTGTTCCATGTTTTACTTTCAGCTGGCAAATCTAGTTTTGTTTTCAAATACAACAAAAAAACACGTCTTCTTTTTATCTGTCGTAAAAAGGTAATTATCAATATACTTCTAATTGCTTAGATAGAAAATTTTCGTATGAATGTTTAAATAATTGTAAAATAGAAAAATATTAATTATATTACATTAATGGGGCTTCTAGGGCTCGAGATTTCGTTACCGGCATGATCGTGAGGGCTGGGCGTTACTTGAGTCACTGCAGCTGTAAAGCTAAGTAAAGGGTGTTTTTTTAAAGGTATAGAACTTTAAATTGCAATAAAACAACGATGTATTATTCGATTGACATGAATTTTTTTTATTCGAAAGATAATCTTGTGGCATTACATTTTAAATATGATTTCTGGCATAGGACTGCCACGGCTGGCTCGGATGTAGTCCAATCTGGACGTCCGATTTTCGATGACTTTTTCCAACATTTGTGGCCGTATATCGGCAATAACACGGCGAATGTTGTCTTCCAAATGGTCAAGCGTTTGTGGCTTATCCGAATAGACCAATGACCGCATAGCCCCACAGAAAATAGTCTAGCGGTGTTAAATCACAAGATCTTGGAGGCCAATTCACAGGTCCAAAACGTGAAATTAGGCGGTCACCCAACGTGTCTTTCAATAAATCGATTGTGGCACGAGCTGTGTGACATGTTTCGCCGTCTTGTTGGAACCACAGCTCCTGGACATCATGATTGTTCAATTCAGGAATGAAAAGTTAGTAATCATGGCTCTATACCGATCACCATTGACTGTAACGTTGTGGCCTTCATCGTTTTTGAAGAAGCATTCCACCAGCCCATAAAGCGCACCAAACAGTCAGTTTTTCTGGATGTAACGGTGTTTCGACATACACTTGTGGATTAGCTTCACTCCAAATGCGGCAGTTTTGTTTGTTGACGTAGCCATTCAACCAGAAGTGCGCTTCATCGCTAAACAAAATTCGCTTATGAAAATCGACCATTATTTTCGAAATAAAATTGCACAATTTGAAAGCGTTGTTCAGGCGTGAGTCTATTCATGATGAATTGCCAAACCAAACTGAGAATAAATCACTTGACAGCTGTTAAATCGGTCGCCATCTTGGAAAGTAATGCCAACTTAAACTTCTATACCTGGAAAAAAACAGTCTGTACTTACCATGCGAATTTTCTTTTCTGTTTCGATAACTTTGATGAACGCCTACATAAAAATGAAATATATAGTTATATAATTAATACCAAATTTTCTTGGCCGTCGCCATGGATGAGTCCCTTTCTCTCTCTCTTTTGTAATTAATTTTCTTTTCCATACATTTGTTGAGGAGTATGGCATTTTTATCCTCTCCACAAATATATGCATCCTATTCCCCAAAAATCTCAGTTTTCCGATGATAGTATGGTGTGGTTTAAATATATATAATAAAATTTTCTGATACATTTTACTATTTTTCATTTTATTACTACACCTTTTAACCAAAAACTTTTTCAGGTGTCATCTAAAGGAGAATTCTCACAGAAGAAATTTTTCAATTGATGAATAAATCAGATTGAACTTAGATCAGAACTTTGTGATCTTTCGGATGATGACAATGCTGCGAAGAAAACATAAGAATTGCGTTTACTGGAAGGAGAATCAAGTTCAGATGAGAGCAACGAAGAGTGAGTGAGTGTAGGGTTTGATGGCGCGCAAGAGCCAATTTTGGCTATGCTGCGCCAAACATTTGTTAAAAAACTTAAAATGTTTTATAAAATATGTAAAAATAATGACAATACACTTTTAAAAATTAAAATTCCAAACCACTTAAAACCGTTTTAAATGAATTTTTAAAAAAAACTAAATTTGGTGGGGAATTCCTCACCAAGTTAGACCATATCTTAAAATAAAAGCATTGATAAAGACGAATGTTAGTTTAAAACAAAGTTAGACAGTACATGTTATTAAAAAAATTAACCTCTACTGTTCTTGTATCGGGATGGAGTTAACGAGCGTAAATATCCTTTAGGAAAATTTAAAGGATTTTCTTTAATGGTGAATTTACCCGCAGGATCTGGCTCAAGTTCCTCCTCCACTTCATAGGTTATCATATCCTCGTCATTGGTTGTTAATTCTGTAGGTGCTGCCTTTCTAGGTCTGTGTGGGGTCATTTTTATTTCTATTTCTGGTTTCTGTACTTTTGGGCGCTTTCTTCTATTTTTTGAATTTCTTTTTACAAACTGTGGGATTTCAGCTGCATTAGAATGTTCACTATTGGATGTAGTAGGGACGGACTCTGGTAAGTTTTCAGTTGAAAGAGCATTAAGTTTATCAGGAGTTGTATGAGAACGGGTTTCAGTTTCTAAAGGTGAAACTGAAGTATTCAGGTTATTGCCAGGGGAAGTAGTTGTAGTAGTAGTAGTAGGAATGGGTATTTTTAACAAAGACTTACTTTGTATTGTTGGTATAATTGCAGATGGGGAAGGAAGTAGATTTTCTTGAGTAGATGAAGATGACGTGGAGACTGTAGACACTGAAGATGAGGTACTAGGCATTGGATTTTTAGAAGATACGGGTTTCAGGCATTGCAAAAGGAGGACAGATTATATTTATTATATTTAGATCTGTTTGGGTAGTTGTGGATATATTTGAAGGTTTAGTAGCCTAAACATGCGTTTGGGTTAACTGAGGAACTATTAATTTGCGTGCTTCAAAATAAGATATGTTTTTATTTCTTGGATCTGTTTTTCTAATTTCCATTTTTGGCATAATTTTGAATCTGATGGATAAGACTGCGTACAATTAACACATTTCGGCTATAGAGTACAATCTGTGGAAGAATGCCCAACGGAAGCACATCTAGAGCATGTTAGTTGGCCGCGGCAGGAAGTTTGGGAGTGACCGAGCCTCTGGCATTTGAAACAGCGCAGAGGATTCGGAATATAAGAACGGATTTTACAATTCAGATATCCAGCTTTTATTGTGTTTGGTAGTTTTGGGCTATTAAATGTTAAAATTAAATGTTTTGTGGAAACAATTGTAGAGTCTTTTTTTATTGTGATTCTCCTGACCTGAGTGACACCCTGATCAGAGAAACCTTCAAGTATCTCTGAATCAGGAGTGCCCAACAAGTCAGGTTCTGAGATAACAGCGCGACAGGAATTCAGGGTTTTATGCGGACTTACTGTTACAGGGTTATTAAGAAATGATTTTGCAAGAAGAAAGGACTTGGTTTGTGTAAAGCTGACGTAGTTTCTATTAGCATATCACCGGAACGCAATCGTTTTACGGATTTCGGTTCACCACCTATTCCGATGAGGGTTTTATGAATAGCAAAAGGCGATATTTTTGACATGTCATTTCGAGTATGTGTAGAAACAGTATCAATGTTAAGAGTGGGTAATACGAGGCCTTTACCCGGGCACAGCAGCATTGGATCCATATGTACGCGAATACAACTTCGTTCTGGCGTGCCTCCACCCACCACGGAGTCCAACAAGGGAGGCAGTGTGCCGGTCATCTGGCAAAAAACACGGCGCTTACCTGGAGTACACCCAGAACATAATGCTACAGCATCAGGGCGAGGATCCAACGGGTAAACCCGACACCCCTTATCTGCAGCACTAACCCTATAGCAGGTGGTACCTCTCTTCGGAGTCCCCGAAGAGAGGTACCACCAGCCGATTGACAGGAGCGGGCTCACTCCTGCCACCCGTCTACAGTGAAGCGTGGGCCAAAGAGAACGCAGAGGTATGCCTAAGCCACCAATCTCCTCCATACGGGAGAAGTGTGGGAAAAGTGAACGCAAAGGATCCCCAGAACACCATTTTCCTCCTTACGGGACGCCGCACACGGCAAACATGTGGGTTGACTAAGCAACGGTGTTAATCGAACAGAAATAAAGCAACATAATCAAAATACTAAAAGAAACCTAAGAAAAGGTAACTAAACTAAAACAATACAAAATGTAAACCATAATATGTTAGTAGTAAAACGGAAGTTTTCTCATTAGGAAAAACTAATAATGGAACTAGTAAATTTTAAAATATTTGTCTGTGGTCTGGACGTGAAAAGAACAAAAGGAAAAATAGGATGACAAGAAAGAGGGTCGAAAATAGAGAAGGATTACTAGGATACCCTGGGGTCGTGACACCCGAGTTTACCAAAGATAGTAAACCCCTTGGGAAAAGGAAAAGATCACTAAGGCACCTCGGGACCGTGAAACCCGTACTCACCTAAAGAAGGTGAGCCCCTGAGGGGGAGAGCGATGAAGGAAAAAAAATTAGAATATTTGAAATGGAGAGACAATTTTGGATCATTCTTTACTATAAAAGTCACTTGAACACATTCATTACATTGATTTAGCTGTTGCAAATTCTTGGTTTCTGTGCAAACAAGATGCAATATTAAAAATAATTCCTCTAAAAATCAAATTGGATCGCTTAAATTTTAAGTTAGAGATGGTTGAAGCGTGCTATCCGCCTCTCCACCTACTAACAAAAGTATTTTAACTGATGATGAAGATAACAGTGTTGTAGTTCCACTCGCGAAAAGATCAAGGCGTTATAATCCAACAGGTTTACATGCCATAGCTTTTATCCTGGCCATTCCAGGATAAAAGGCTTGCCATGTATAACCATTTTTGATGTGTGGATGACATTACAAGGCCTCGCAAGTGCAGATTTGAAAACTACGAAAGCAGTTTGAAAACATGTTGTGAAAAATGCAATGGTTATTTATATTTGTCAAAAACAAAACAAAAGATTTTTGCAGTAAATAATTAATAAATTAATAAAAGAGTTAACTACACATCGATAACTTCCCTATTTGTAACAAGTTTAGTTGAATAAGATTGTTTCTTCTATCAATTTAGAGCTCAAAATGTATAACTCGTAAAATTTCATGGGTGACCTGTTTCACAGATAACGCCCAACCCGCACGATCGTGCGGGTACCGTCTACATTCCAGGGAGAGAGCGGGAATTTTTTTATTATTTTTCCCAATGTCATTGGGGTCCATATAATATTAATAACCAGAAGATTTTAATATTTGAAGATAAAAATGTAATGCAGGTATTAAAGGGTTATAGGGTGATTATTATTGGGTTTTTTTACGTATGCCATCTGTCTGATGACGCCAGATCGAGGCCTAAAAAATTCATCGCGGCAAAGGGCTAGATGTACGCCTGTCGTTATCCATAGCTTTGAGCACCACACAAATGACAGTATTATTTGGCTCGGTTACACCCCAATTTTGAGGGAGAACACCCTGGAAGTGGTTAGGTGTCTCCCACCTCTTTTCTCCTTCCGCTAACCTCAGAGAGGAATTGAGATTCGACGGCTATTTAGAGTACCCCCATGCCACCAAAAGTCACATTATACATTTATAAAAATTCACGCCTTCAACAGAATTCAAAGCCAAACCCTACGGCACAGCAGTCAGCGTCACTAACCAGAAGGGTGGCCACAGAGTGATTATAAAGCAACTATACAGTCTTGTGATAATCACATTTTATTACATAAATTATATTATTACTTAGGACACGCACTTTTATTAAATTTCAATGTGTCCCCCTTATATATGACGACACAGCAAGCAGCGTTTCAGCGTGGCCCAGAAAGCATGGTACAACGTAGTTGGTGTAACTTTCTCAATGGTAGCGGTAATCCATTTTTTAAGCTGTTTAATGTTGCATATTTTCTCCTGGTGCACTTTGGGTTTTTATAAATCCCCATGCAAAGAAATGAAGATGATAAAATATTCATTCTTGAGTAGTCTCCGACCTAGAGTAGTCAGGGTAAGCTTGATTGAAGTAGTCCCGACTATTCAAGGCAAACTGGAGGTGTGGCTCTATCTTAGGAAACATAACGGTATCCATGATCCCATCATTTCTCAACTGTGGCTCCAAGAATTACTACAACATATCGAGACGTTGGCAATAACTGCGTTACCAATAATTGTCTTCTTGCCAAACATGAAGAGCTCAAAGATCTTGTGACGAATCTGTACGGCACTATATCACTAATACTCTTGGGCGTCTTTGGGGATTGTAAATTCTCGTA
Source organism: Trichonephila clavipes (assembly GCA_019973935.1). Lineage (NCBI taxonomy): Eukaryota > Metazoa > Arthropoda > Arachnida > Araneae > Nephilidae > Trichonephila > Trichonephila clavipes. The sequence continues at coordinate 84,383 of BMAU01019687.1, forward strand.
TATTTCCAACCAGCTTTAAAAGGAGAAAATGGGATATGCAAATGAATCAAAGTATATAAGGAAAGTGTTGTAGGTTAGTGGAGAAGGCTATTGAGCCAAGAGATACATAGACGGAGCGCTCAGAAGATTAAAGTTGATTGTGTGATTAGTTTCTGGCTGATTATCAGGCAGCGATCTACATTCGGAAAGTTTGAGCCGACTAGAAAGGAGTGAAGTAATAAAAGTCAGGTGATATTTAAGCTTGAATTATAGGATAATAAGAGTAAATAAATAATAGAGTTAGTGGAAAGTTAATGGTTGCTAGTAATTCAAATTGCGTATATCTCTCGGTCCTCTTATTCCGGTAAACCCGTTCGATATTGAGTTTAATAGTTGATTAGTATCATATTTCGTGATTTAATTTAATAGTAAAGTGCAATCCCATTGACGTAGACATATTGATTCATATTTGTATTTAGAAGGATGATAATTGATTCAAGTGAATAAAAATTATTTGTTATTGTAAAAATGTCGTCTGGTAATTCTTTGCCTCAATTCAATCTTAGTGTCCAGGGAGGAATCCAGGGGGGTTCCCACAATCTTTGACCTCATGAATCTCATTTTGAGTGTGTCTCGTTGCCACTGTTGGCGTGCAACGAGACACACTTAGTCTAAATCCTACAATTTTGTCTATTAACTTTCCAACATATGTGAAATGTAACTTCATCGCTGAAAAGAATTTGATGCATCAAATTGTAATTTTCGGCAGTTTATACGAGGTCATGACGTATATCTCTTTCCAGGCTGCGTTTTCCTTTGTTTTAAATATGTACAACCTGGTCTGGTTGTGATATGTATGTTCCTTCATTTTGTAGCGTACAGTACTACCTGCAGGGCTTTATGATAAACCTAGAGGAGAAGGAGCTACGTGTGACGCCATCTTCTACATGTTGCACAGTGTCTGGTGTTATGGGTGGCTTTCCTAGACGTTGTTTAGCGGCGACACTTCTGATCCACTTGATCCACAATGTCTTGCTAACCTAGTGGGATCCGGCTTCGGAAACAGGTAAGATCTTTTTGCACTTGTTCATACATCAATCCACGCAAATGAGCACACACAATGGTTGTTAACGTTGTTTCGCGTTATCAGCAAAAAAGATTGCTATAAATTTTGTTTAATGAACACTTAAAATAGTATAAATAATTTATATCTGGATGTTTAATACGTTAATATTACTTTCTGTTGTATTTATTTTATGTTAAAAATGTAATATTCGCAAGCAACGTCATTCTTTAGATTAAAATGACGATTCAGTGGAAACTTGGCTACCATATAAATGCTTCTAGAAATTACTGAAGAAATCTATTAATATCAGTTCTATGACGTTAGCGGATCTTTCGGGAAAGAGTGAGAAGGCAGACTATAAATTGTAATCGCTAGCTAAAATTGAGTTAGTATTGTTTTGATTGTTGAAGAGTAGGCAATAGCGATTAATTGTTACAATCGAGCAAGTGCTTGTGAATAATCTTAATCATTACGTATTTGTTATAGTTGCGTCTGAGCGATGGGAAAGATGTGACTACTGGGATTTATTAAGTGAACTTTGGTGAAGAGCAAGAATTGTCTTGCTCTTTGGAACTGGTAGCATAAAATACTCGAACTCATCTACGTAACAATATTTTCAGTGAGGATTTCACTGTGATATAAGCAAGAATGTATAGAAACTTTATAATTCTGTTGCATTTGAAATTTAAATGTGTTCTTTTCTGTACGAGATGCATTCTCACCCTCTTGAACATAGATTGGATGACTTAACGTTATTAAAGCTTATCTGGAATTTTTGACCAGCTTCGTATAATAACACATATTAGAAATTCTTGTGCTTTGAGTAGAGATCTTTTTTGAAACTGTTGTTATTCCTTCGGTGCTTTATTCGTGTATTTAAAATCTCTGATTTTGTCTCTGGCATGTATTTATGTTCAAAACAATGATAACTCTTTTCAAGAGTTTATCTGCTATTTGACGTTTACTACAAGATGGTAATTTTTGCATTTGAATATTTTTTCTTAAAAAATTAAATACTTACCATTAAAAAGTTTTTTTGTTGAAAACATTTAAAAAAGAAAAATTTTGTAATTTTTAAAGCTAAAACCGAACAAAAATACAGTAACTGATTTTCAAAAATTATCAAGTTTTCTTTTGTTTTGAATTTCAAATATTTTTCTGTTATTTATGATTCTTGAGGGAAAAAATTTAGAAGTTAGTTTAATCTCTTGGAGCACCTTATGTAATAGTTTAAATAAAGAAAATTCTTACTCTAGGCTTTTCTAAGTATACATTGGCATAGCTCGGTTGTTGAGGTTTAAGTCTCTTCAGGCCAATTCGAATCTCACCCATTGGTTCGTTGCAATGTGTATCTTCGTCCATGACAGTCATCCTACACAAAATATTTGACGCAAATTCAATACAACAAATATATTTTCTTCCTTACAATTTGATACAAATAAAAGCTATCATAGAAGAAAATATACAAAAAAAACCCCGTACAGTTTTCTGTCTTTCTTTTACTTTAACCCTAGAACTATAAAAAAAATCTTTATGTGATTTATTTTTAAAAATACACTGTCTCTTTCCTTTTTTCAATTAATTAAATTATTTGTACAGGGTGTGTCGAAGGTTACGTGACCAGAGCGGACACGCGAGGGAAGTTGGATGGGCGAGTGAGTGAATATTAACGTCGTAATGTTTAGCTACACGAGAGCTTTTGGCGACGGACCACGTAATTTTGAGCCATGGTCAAGTGACGTGGACGACACTTTAGCTGGCACCCCCCTCTCCAAACTACCACACCAACGGGAGGACGTTTCAGCTCTCGACAGATTTAACGTGCATCGCTGCCCTACACGGCGGGTCCTTAGTGGTACTGGGCTCGAACTCATAACATGCCTGCCATGATCCAATACCTTGACCACTGGGCTACCGCAGCCCGAAGTTGGGTGGGCAGAGCGGATATTCTTGCACCTATTGTGTTGTTTCCCTAATAAGTAACATGTCATCTGTTGCGCAATTTCTACCCTTCCTTATACTGTTACTTACTTTTATTTTTTAAATATTTCTCTGAATTTTTTTATTTTTTATTACATTTCGCTATATTTAAAATACATTTGCACTATAATATCTTAACAATTTAATATGAATAATTAAATTTTCTTGACAAAAATGTATTTATTCGTGTAATTCGATAATCGAGTCAAAAATAGAAAACTTCAGTAAAAAACACGAAAAAGATTTTTCACTTAAAATACTGCTTTAAATTATATTTATGATTTTTAAAAGCATTTATTTACTTATTTATCTGCACCCTCTATCTGTCCTAAGATGGGGAAATATATGTCCGCTCTAACCACGATGAGTTTCCGAGTGTCCACTCTGACCACGTCCGCTTTATCCACACCACCGTCTCAAAACTTAACGATAAGCGGGACACGAGGTGAAAGATGAGGTAATACCTGTCTCGGGAAAAATTAAAAAAAAAAAGAAGTTCCTTAGCACTTGGTTAGTGAGGATGCGAACATTTTTGAAAATATAGAAAATTGACACCCTCCATCATATCATTAGGTTTGTTGAAAGTATCAGGCTTATATATATATATACATATATATATATATATATATATATATATATATATATATATATATATATATATATATATATATATATCCCTCCCACTTAAAGCATTTGTTTGTTGCTCAGTTATTTCATGCAACAGGTACTAAATTTTGATTTAAATAATTAAAATCAGCATTTGTGTGTTTCTTAAGTTTTTCACATTACAAGCTGCTTAATAGCTCGAAAATTAACCAACGTTCAATATACGCCATATGTTTAACTACATAACTTTCTCCTACCTATGTAACAAATGGTTAAGAAACGAGAAAAACAGTAGAATTATATTATATGGTCCCTGACTTACACAATTCCTCCTGAAAATCTCCGGAACTAAATATCGGATTCCAATGAAATTTGTAACATGAACTATCGAGACAATGGCGTAGCGTATACCCCCGCATTGTGTGTGTGGGGAAGGGTTCTTGGAGACCCAAAAGCCTGACTTCGCCAAGTATCTACCCCTTGTAAAATCCAACTTGGGGGTCCAAAACCTGACATTGCAGGGGGCCCCAAATGCTCTCCGTTATGCCACTGTATTGAGATCATTTTAAAATGCAACTCTTCAAAAAAAAAATAACAGTTTTAGGATAGAAAAATTCTTTTTGGAAGTGTATTAACTATGTTAATTAACCCTGCGATACCATTTTCACCCAGTTGAGACGAAAATAGCAAAAATTATTAAGAATGCTCCATTTTTTGACTATACATATAAAATTAACTTGTAAAATATTTTCGATATTTTTTTTACTGATACTCTATTATAAAAATAATTTAAAACTTTCATAACAGAGGGAAAGAACATTTAAACCTACTTGAGTGTACGTTTTGCTATATCATAGTCGGAGATTCCATAAAAACTAACAGCTTCATTAAATTCTGGGTTCAAGGTCTTGTGGACAGTCCTGGTTCTCTGTTTATCCAACTGTTCAGAAGAAGAAAAATATAATAAATATTTAATTGTTTTCACAAACATAATGAATCACTTAAGTATAAAAATGCTGACATATATGGAATAAAACGGTGAACAATATGAACATTGAAAAAAAAATCGTACAAAAATTTAATTCAGGTTTGACAAGCGTTATGCATTGTAGGGTCAAATATTCCCGAAATAGATCAATAACAAATTATCAAAACATAGAACGATAATTTAATCTTATTAGACTTCAAAGTACTGTCCCCCTGCATCCCCACAATTGTTCTAGAGTTCGTATAATTGTTCAAAACAGTCCTGGAATCCATTTTTTGAGAAGTCCTTCAATTGCTTCGTCGCATTTTCCCTCGGCTTTTGTCAAAACGAAACTTTTCTTCCTTGGTGATGTTTTTGCTTTCCATTCACTTGACTGACGTTTTGTCTGAGGGTTGATAAGAAAGCAACATGTCTCATTATCTGTTACGATTTTCTTCAAGGAGCTGTCATCTTCATCAGCCTTGTCAATCAAATTCTTGGCCATGTTCACTTTCATTTCCTTTTGTTCATATGATAACATTTTTGGAACCATGTGCAAACACGATGTACTACTTGTGAGTGGTTGTTATTAAGATTGTATTGTGTATGAAAAAAAAAAAAAGAAGTACGAGGATTATTTGCGGAATGTGTATGAGACTGAACTAATCATCAAGGATTTAAAGCTCTTCGTACCAAAGGAAAAAAAATCACCCCTCATACTCAGCTTTTATTGACGTAAAGTTCCTCCCTTTTTACAGGAAAAAATAAGTTTTAACAGAACTTGTTTCAACAGGACTCTCCCAGTTTCAGTGCACAAAGGCATGCAAAGTTATAATATAAGTACAGAACAAGAAAAATACAAGATAAGTGAAAAAATACCTATAGAAATTTGCTTATGAGCATACGATGCTCAGCAGGTATCTCCAATAAATAGTAAATTCAATTCTTCCCCAAACCAAAAATAAATAAATAATAATTGTGGCAAAATCATTTGCATACCGTCAAACTAGTGCCAATTCTTATTTCCCATTTTATAAAATTCAAACATCTTTTGAGTGGACCTCGGCCTTTTGAGCAACAATCGAGTAACGAGGATAACATCTGAGCTGGAAAAATAGTATCTAAATTTCCCGAACTCGTGCCCATTCTGCAATCAGCCCTTCCTTGGCGGATTTTTGCAATGGCATTATTGTACTCAAACCTATAACTCGGCAGAAAGAACGTCGGACACAAGCTCGTAACTATGACCACTCTTTTTACCTTGTCCTATATTCGTTATTGAATTTAATCAGAAAAATCCGAACTCCCTTTCTTGCCAACTGTTTAACATCGCTTTGAAAAAGGCCACCAGATACTCTGGCCTAAACACTGTGATGGGCTCACGCGTCTTTTCATTAGCATGTTCTTTGAGGCCCGAATGAATGGCAACTCTTTTCCAACCAAACCCAAGAAGTGAATCGTGAAGGAAAGATGCAAATTAGGAAGCTTTTAAATATCAGAAGTTATAGTAAGCGGTGTGGCAATTTGAGGTTTGTTATGATAATCTATGATTCAAGCGTGAAGAGGTTTTAGAAAGACTAAGTGACGGCTAACAGAAGTTATTCCTGACATACAGCCATTAGGTCAAGGTGCATACTATTGCACTACAGTAAATACGGAACTTCTAGTAAGATTGGATGATCAGTCGATCGTCATTAAGGTAGGAATGACTATTTAATATTAGGATCTGTGATAGTATTGGAATTGAGTTTAGGCGAGTTAGTTATTGATAGTGGTCCGGGTTACGTTATTTCGGTATTATATATTGTGGGTTTAGCCACCGCAGATTCTCTCACATATATTATTATTATCTAATCTGTTAGATATTTAAGTTTCAAGATCTTAATAAAGTCAAATTAAGATCATGGCAGCTTCTAGTTCTTCCGTTATTCCTACACCTCTAGCTCACGCTGATAATTAAGGAGAAGGGCACCCAAAGGGGGTGCCCTTACAACACAAGTGGTACTATTTTGCAAAGAACTGTCCTTGCCTTTTCCGATGTTATAGATATCATTGGAAGATCAAAGAGCTCTGTTATTAACGCTTGCGTAGCGCTTGAGAGTGCCGCAAAGGAGATGAGACTTGTTATTAATGCGGACAAAACTAAGTTTTTCATTTCAACTAATAAATCTCCGGATTTGTCTCCTTTGAAGATAGGTAACTATACTTTTGAAACTGTAAAACAGTTTATTTACTTACGAGCTCTGATCTCATGCAGCAAAGATCTGAAAATTGAAATAAACAATAGCATTTGTTTGCCTAATAGAAGTTTTCATGGCCTCAGAAACCCATTCAAGTCTAAATTTATTTCTATAAACACCAAGTTGAGCATATATAAAACAGGCCTATTGCTCTTTTTGAAAGAAAAATGTTAAAAATCATTGGACGTATTCAAGAGAATAATGAGTGGAGAATTCTTTACAATCATGAAATGTACGGAAAATAGGGCAACTATGGCGGGACTGACATTGTGAGAACTGTAAAAGCATTCCGTATTAGGTGGCTGGGCCATCTGTACAGATATGCTGATGCTTTTCCAACCAATAAAGTAATTTTTGTGAAAATTGAAGGGTCCAGACGTAGAGGACAATCCCCTACACGATGGTTAGACGAAGTTGAAAAGGACCTCAAACTAATGGGAATCAACCAATGGAAGGCCATCGTGACTGATAGGGTCAACTGGAGGAGGGTCAGCGGTCAGCCCTGGCTGATGAGCTTATAAGCAAAAGGTGAGCTTATGAGCTATGAGCAAAAGGCTGATGAGCTTATGTGGAAGAAGAATCCGAATTATTTCGTCTAAGGTATCATAAGTCACTTGAAGTTTAGTAGCAAAAAAAGAATCTCCACACAATGAGTTACGGTCTGCGTAGTGCTAAAGAATAGGACAAAAAATAGAAGTACTTTTTCAGATTAAAAAAAATGGGTTTTTTTATATAATACAATAATTTTCTGATTTCATTATTCTAACAAATATGGAACGTTTTTCAAAACTGTTTATTTTATTCTGATGTAGAATGTGTTCCATTTTCCATCTCCAATGATGTGTGTGTGTTATAGTAAATGGACTTTCACACTTTATAAGTGAAAAATTGCATATTTTCAAATTTTTTTCCTGAATTTTAAGAATACTGATTAACAAATGGATGTTCGTGTTTAAACGTCTCGATTTTTTTTATAAAATTTGCAACAATTTTTTACCATAAAATATGTTTTGAGTGTTTGGATTAGATTCTTCCGTTCACAAAATAAAAAAAAACGGCTTTTTAAAATTTTCAATTTAAATGAATGATTATTATTTTTGGTAATTGTAAAATAGATTGCTATTAAAGATTGTATTAAAGCAAATGAAATTCTAAAAAAATATCTAATTCATTTGTGATTTTCTTTAAAAAAATGCTATCTGTAAACATATGTATTATCTTCCTCCCAAAGGGTGGACGCGGTAACCCAGTAGTCAAGGTAATGGACTCGTGGCTGGCGTGTTATGAGTTCGAGCCCAGTGCCACTAAAGACCCACCGCGCAGATGTACGATGCACAATAAATCTGTCGAGAGCTCAGATGTCCTTCCTTTGGTGTGGAGTGGTAGTTAGGAGAGGGGGTGCCATCTTAGGCGTCGTCCTCGTCTCTTGACCATGGCTCAAAATTATGAGGTCCGTCTTCTAAAGCCCTTGTGTAGCGACGTTTATATTCACTCACTCCTCCCCGAAGGAAATATAACAATCGTTATAGACTTGTCTTTACTAGAATACTGTATGATAAATTTTTTAGACGCTTCAAAGCATTTATATAAATACGTTTTATTTTTTTTAACATTATCTTAAAATAAATAAATAACAACATTACATTATCAGAACTGTCTCAATAAAAATATAAAGCTTTCTTATTATGTATTCCATGGTAATTGATTTAAAATATTGTAGTGTTTATAATTAAATACTTAGTTAAAATAATCTCCTTAATTTTATTTATTGAAAATCTATGCAGAAACTAGATTTATTATTTTACAGTTTAAGATAAATTTGCTGTTTCTTAACAAGAATATATTAAAAAATTAAATAATAAAGAAAACATTACATATAAAATAATTTCTATTTATATATTTTAGCAATTTAACTAAATCCAAATAAAAAATTCCCTGTGTAATTTAAACAATCTGGACTTTCACATAACAAGCCTTTCTGATAAAAAAAAAATTTACATTTTTCTGATATGTGGTGAAAAGAATTACATTTAACATTAAAAGTATATCTCATTTCCGATACTTAGTAAATTGAAGTTGGAATTCCAAAAGTTTTAGATAAAAAAAAGTACACAAAATGGAGGCAAATTAAAAAGTTTCCAAAAATATATACTTTAGAGATTTTATAAGACTAAGAGAAGCCCCAGTCTGGGGAATAATATACAGTTAACTTATCTTAAAAAGGTTCAAGAAGATACGTATCCCCGAGGGAAATTACCTCGGAACAGAAATGCCACTACAACGTTGCTTTAAATCTTTCTAAAAGCCTTTTTATGTGGAAAAATATTTTCGAGATAAACAAAATGAAAACGTTTCTCAACACGACTGGGAAAATTCGACCAGACAGAGAGAAAACAATATATATTAAAGTGTTTTGTGTGTCGTCATGTGCTATCATATACATACCTCATGCATATACGACATTATTATCATATATTTAGAGCATTCAGCATTCTCAGGATGCTTGAAACTAGAATGATGATTGATTTAATGGTCGACTTTGTAAATAGAAAAATAAATAGTATTTTCCTCTTGGATTGATTGCAGTTGTTTTATCGGAGTCTCATCCAAATGTTTATTTCTACTACGTACTAAAATCACATTTAAACATTTGTAAGAACTAATTTGTGACGGGCTCACGCGTCTTTTCTTTAACATGTCCTTTGGGTTCTTTGGGGCCAGAATTAATAGCAACTCTTTTCCAACCAAATCCAAAAAGTAAAGCGTGAAGGAAAGATGCAAATTAGGAAGCTTTTAAATATCAGAACTTAGAGTAAGCTGGGTGGCAATTTGAGGAATGTAAAGGTAATCCGTGGTTTAAGCGTGAGGAGGTTTTGGAAAACGTTAAGTGACAGTAAACAGAAATTATACGTGATAGAGATCCCTAAAGTCAAGGTTCATACCATTGCACTCGAGTAAATACGCAACTTAATCTAGGATTATTGTGATCGCTACTTCAGACTACATTAAAGGTAGGAGTGACTATTAAATATTCGGATCTGTGATAGTCTAGGAATAAAGCTTAGGCAAATTAGTATTGATAGTGGTCTGGGCTACGTTAGTTCGGTATTATTATATATTGTGTGTTAGATTCTCTCACTTATATTATTATTATCTAATTTGTTAAACATTTAAGTTAAAGATCTTAATAAAGACAGATTAAGATCATGGCTGCCTCTAGTTCTTCCGTTAATCCTACACTTCTAGCTCACGCTAATGATCAAGGAGAAGGGCACTCGAGGGGGGCGCCCTCACAAATTATATATTACAAAATATGTGTATTTTTTTTGTTATTATATCGAATCCAAAAATAAAGAAAATCGAGTTTATGAGTGACAGAGGGTTGCTGCGGTCTCCACTAGACCGATTTCCTGTTAGGAAACTGAAACTCAACGGGTCTGTAGTTTCGAGTGGGAAAGTACCCAAGATAGGACAATGTAGACACTTAAATTTTACGGCAAGTCAACCTTTGACTTCCCATTATACAGCCAACACTGAAGTGACCGGCGCAGTTCCCACACCAATCTCCGGCTTCAAAGTCTACCACTCAAAGTGATGACGAGAACCAAATGGCCGAATAATAATCCCAACTACGCTCTAACAGAAATTATTCTGAGTTGGTGTTTCTTTTGAAGGAGTGATATGTTCCACATTTAAAGATACACGAAAAAAGACGCTCCAACAGACTCGCAGACCTTCTACCAGCATGGCTTCCAAATTAACTTGTACGCTCTCACATATACACAGTGACCTCTCAAAACTCCAAATAACGAGCATCACAATGCGTCTTACATATCCTTCACATCAGTAATTCGGTCTTAACAGCTCCTCATCAGGGTAAAGAATTCTCTCTCGCGACTGCATAAAAGTATAATAATTTTGGACATTGATTTCATTGAGTACTTTTCTCATTTCAGATAACATTTGCTGCGAATCAAACATTCAGAAACATATTGGCTCACGAATTTTAGAGTTTTAGTAAGGAATTTTTTTATTTTTTTTGGGTTTTGAGTTTTATAATAAGACGTTTTAAAACTGTTTTTTTTAAAAAAATTAATCAAAAATTTCAATTTCACTACAACGTTGTAAAATGGGTAAATATTTTCATAGAGAGCTTCAGATTTTATTTTTATTTACTGTTTTAAACTGTATTATCAATATTTTTTTGCTCATTACATCAAATTGCTTTTATCAAAACAAATCATTGCTGAAGAAACAATCACTTAAAATTTTTCTCCCCCTTTATATTTCCTCATTTTGAAAATTTTTGAGATACGTGAAGTATCATGTATCATGAATTTATGGAAATTTTGTCATTTTTTTTTGTACTGATACTTTTTTTTTACCAAAAATACTTTTTTACATCGTTGGTTTCATGAAACGATGGAGACTCTGTGGAATCATTGTTTTATAGGACGTGAAAGAGTAAAAAAAAGCGCCACTCTATTTAAATCTAATTCATGTTTCGATCCAAAACTCTTTTTTTTTTTACGGTTACAATTCTTACAAACTAGCAAAACTAAGACATATTTAAGTCTTTAAATGTCTAGTATTTGTGAGACCTCCACAGAATTTTTTATGAAAAAGGTGAAGCATTTTGTTAATGCTCATTAGATTTCAAACATATTGCCTCGAGTGCTGTTATGTGCTTTTACTTTAACTAAAATAAACTTAGGTTTACCAATGTTTTACTAAAGGATCACATCTAGTTTGAAATTCTCAATATCATGGTGCCACAAAGTCCATTAATCTATCTTTATGCTTTTGTTAAAGCTGCGGCGGTCACCATCGAAGGACCGATTTCCTTTTGAGAACTAATAACTCCCAATCGGTCATGTAATTTCGCGTGGAGAAGTACCCAAGGCCGGGCAATACAGACGCTTAAGTTCTAGAGCAAGTCAACCTTTAGCCTCCCTTTATCCAGCCGACAGAGAAATTCCCACGCCAATCTCCGGTTTCAAATTCCACCGCATGAGAGGTGACGAGGACCAATGGCTGAATAATAATCCCGGCTACGTCCAAACATAAATGATTCTGAATCATGTGTCTCTTTAGAAGGTGTGACATATTTCACATTTAAAGAGACACGGAAAGGAAAACTCACACGCTCCAGCGTACTTTCTCGGACTCAGATTCACTTCGAGATTCGTTTGGACTCTCTCAAACCTATTATCGGACCTTTCAAGGCTCCACATCATATCCTAACGCAACCTTCACATCAGTGACCCTGCCTTAACAGCGCTTCATCGAAGACTAGAGTCCCGAAATTTAAAATTTATCCTTATACTTCAGATATTAATTTTATAAAACTTGGAATAAATAATAAAGAACAATGCATCTCAATTTCGGCCAACTAATAAAAGTATTGTTTACACAGAATCAGGAAACAACAGAACATGAAATTCTTCGAGTCAAACAGATTCATACCGATCTTTTCAGGTTAAATAAAAACAATTAGTGATTATGAGAAATGATTAAATAAATTATTTTTTCAGAGAGAGAAGTCTGTCCTGGAAATTCATCATAACATTCTATAACTTCTCTTGGTAGGTGAGATTCCGGGTCGTAAAAAACTGTTAAGTTCAAACACGAAAGTTAGAAGTTACACTAATTAAGGTCGACATACAATCGAAACCTGGTAAGTCTCATCACTCTGATTGATATTCTAATCTGTGAACAATTGCTTAGCAATAATCATTTCTATCTGTGGCGTTTATTCATCTCCCTGTGGGGAGTAATGTATATTAATTACCTCTTCAAACACTTTGTGACGAATCTTTACGGCACATTTCCACTAATACTTTTAGGCGTCTTTGGGGATTGTAAATTCGCGTATATTTCCAATCACCTCTAAAAGAAGAAAATGGGATATGCAAAGCAGATAAGGTATTTAAGGAGAGCGTTGTAGGTTAGAGTAGAAGAAGGCTATTGAGCCAGCAGCAGTAATGACGAGATTTACAGGATTCAATTGGATTACGATATTGCAGTATTGCTGTTATTATTCAGCTAAGAAGCCATAGGAGGATTAATCTACCTGGAGAGATCATAAGTACAACCAGGTGATATAATCTAACTTAGTACCGCTTACCACAACCCCCCCGTTAGTTTAATAAAATTATTTCAATTTCAATGAAAGCTAATAATTCAAGTTGCGTATATTTCTCAGAACTCCTATTCCGGGATACCCTTTTCGATATTGAGTATTAATTGATTAATGTCATATTTCGTACTTTAATTTAATAGTAAAGGTAAATCCCTTTTTGACGTAGACATATTGCTAACTATTTGTCATTAGAAGTTTGATATTTGAACTAAGTGAATAAATATAATTTATTACTATACAAATGGCGTCTGGTCATTCTTTGCCTAAAATTAATCTTAGTGTCCAGGGTGGAACCCAGGGGGTTCTCACAACTTCTTACGTTCAAAGGCTTGAAACTGTTTTCATTTAACCCTAGTTCAGAAGGTCTTTTTACAGAAACATAATCTAGCTAAGTTTTGTCAATCATATCGACATGGTTTTAATAAAAAAACAATGTATCATACTAAAAAATTCTAAGACTTGTCAAAATTTATAATGAATGTAGATGAAATTTTGTAAAAAAGTAGAAACTCCTTACTTTGCTTTGGCTAGGTATGATCTGCAAACGAACGAAGGGATCAGCTAATCCATCTATGTCAGTTGGTTTTAAGCCCTATAACGGAAAATATAAATTGTACACAAACAAGTAATATATATAAAAAAATTTTAAGTCAATTTCTACTTAGATCAAAGAAAAATTTTATTTTAGCTACTTTTTGTTAAATAGTTACAATTAATATAAATATGTATATACGTAAGACAGAATCACAACATTAAGTGGTAATTAAGTTATTAATTATCGTTAACGTATTGGGTTGGGATCCAAAACAATCGTGTAGGTAAAATTTCAGTTCACAACTGAACCTTTTCAAAAAAACCTTTTCAAGTTTTGACACAAGTCGCTAAAAGGGTCGCTAAGTCGCCAACATGGCTGTATTTGTAATTCTTTAAATAATTAGTTTTAACCAATTAATTTTTTAATTATAATTTAATTATTGTATTGGCATCCAAAATAATCATGTATATAAAATTTCAGCTCAATTGAGTGCTTTAAAATGTATTTTATTAACGATTGAAAATTCCACCAAGATAAATAAATAAATAGAGAGTGTGAGTTATAATAGAAGGAATTGAAGAAGGAAGCGACACACTATATAATAGCTCTAAGTTACACACTTCAAGCAATAACTCAACGTTAAGTTGTACTAGCAAACTATAGACCAGGGGTCGGCAACCTATGACACGCGTGTCATATGTTGCCAGCGAAGCAATTCTCAGTGGTACTCTACACCACTCTACAATATTATAAGATAAAGTTTAAAAAATCACTCTGTCTCTCCTCTCTAAGTCTCACGCATTTTTATTTAAAGTCTATATTTCTTACTTTCAATTCTTTGTCATAAAACAATTATGCTGAATCCACTTGAGTACAATTTGTATGATATATGTAAAATAAATTATAGTTAAAAAAAAACCTAAAAAGTCCCCTTTTATCCAGCTAAGTTGAGTAACAATCTTTTAGTCACCAAATCTGGAAATGGGATCTGAAATAAGTCGCCAAATGCCGGATGGGATCAGAAAAGGGGAAATCGTTAATTCTGAAGATCCTGATCAGGACAATGGAACAAAATTATTAAATTATTGTATTGTCATCGGTCCTGAACAAGTGAGGAAAACCTTTATCTGACCTTTTGAAATGAGTAAACATTGAGTTAAAGATTCCGTTATATACAAGTGAAACTTATAATGGGGTGTTTATCTCCAGTATTTTTATTATATCTTTAAAGCATTTAATTTTAACAAAGGGAAAAAGTCAATCAATTACAGTCACTCAAATACCTACTGATATGAGGTTGTAGCTCTAAAGAGCTGGGTACTCAAGTCATCCACCCAACGATATAAAAGGGTGTTAATAATAAAAAGAACAACATCCTCTGTTTAAATGTGGCTCATTCTTAGCGTAAAATATTCAATTCAAATCAAAACGATTGTGTAATATTTGTAAAATGGAACACCATTCATTGCTATGTCATGAAAAAAAATCTTCAAAATAATTGAAAACAAAATTTATGGAATTATGAAGAGATTTGGAAGATAAATATATCAATAAATCGTAATTGCCGGAGCGACTTAATTGTTTGAAGAACATTGCATGTGCTCTGCTTTGCTGTTTTTGGTTCTACACATATATGTGAACAATATTTTTTTCATACGAAATATATTTTCTGTCCGCAAAGAAGTTGCTTAACTATTGAGCATTCAGAATCATGTATCATATTGATAATCACAAATTATACACCTTATACTGCAATATTAAGTAGAGCTTTGCAGGGACAAGATTTACACACTAAAACTTTAAATTTTGTCAATTGAACTATATGTAGAAATACTTAAATTTTATGTGTTGTTTATTTCTTATTTTAATAAATATTCTTTAAAAATGCGTAATATACGTGCAATTTTAATTTTTTACTTTTGTTGAAGGAATAGTTATATATTGTGATAATAAACATCTTTAAATGATATAAAATTAATACATAATAAAACTTTAATTTTTAATTTTTTTACCTCTGTTATCTCTGTACCGGGTTGCACTGCCGCGAGAATCGAATTTACAAATATTTCCTATTGCTTTGGCATCCTGAATTATATTGGTTGATTGGTTTGGTACACCCCACAGCAATAAGGGTGTCGATCCCTGCTATAGACTATCGTGTTTAATGGATCTTGTGATTTTGAATTCAATTTGTTTGCTCAGGAAGACATCTGATTCGTTTAGAGTTAGTATTACATCAGAAACTATTTAAAGGTATTGGTGATGAATCTCGTAATATATTAGACCTTTGTCGATTGACACATACGATCTTCTTAAATAAAAAAGTACTTTTTAAAGAGATGTCTTTAATTAAATAGACTAACTTTATATTTGTAGTAAAAACTTTATTTGTATTTGTTGTTTTAAAGTTTATTATGCTGAAAAAACATCATTCGAATCAGGCTTAACAGAAATTCTTAGCCAGAGAAAAATAGAACAGTCTTGTGCTTGCGAGGTGAGTGAACTATTTATGGTAGACGACCTCGTGATTAGTTTTAATCAGTTTAAGTTTTTTTTGTCACAGAGGTCTCCCCCCCCATCCCCTTTCTCTTAGTCCAGAGGACAGAATCAAGAAACTTGATAAAGCACAACCAGACGAACACGCTGACCATATTTGAAAATGACTAATGTGGAGCTCTTTGGAAGTACCAGAACTGCAGATGTTTTATTCCGATGAACGATAAAAACTTCTTACAAAAACTTCATAAAATTGACAAAACAAAACTTCATAGCCATCATAAAGAAGAATATTCCTAAGCTAGTGCGTTGAATGAACTATTGAAATCAGATTACCATTTTCAGTAATTGCACAATTGTTTTTTCAATGTTGAAACCTTATTTAAAATGCAGTATTTCCCATTTAGTCCACATGGCTGTTTTAGGTCATAGTAGGACTTGAAACCATGGAATTACTTGAATATTGCTGGTCATAGAGCTCATGACTGCACCACTAAGCTGTCATTGAGGTTGACATTTAAGCTACTATCTTACTAACATAGCTAGTATATCATGCTACGTCAGGAATTTGGTATTAAGTGAACTTCATTATCATAAGGCCGTATAACACCGATATCTACAGTATCAACAAAAAAAGCGCATTTGAATTTATAGGGACTTTTTAAAAGTGTAATAGATTTCTATGAAAATATGCATTGTACGTGTCTTTACAAAAAAGAACTCAGAGCTTTAAGATATCCGACTACTTTCGGAACCGTGATTTTGCAAAATCGTATAAATGGATAATATTTATGATATTAAGTGTCACTTAGATTAGAAAATGTATATAAAATTGTTTTAAGAATATTATTACAAAAAATATTATTTAAATACAATATTTTGACAAAAAAGGAACATATTATGACCCATTTTCAAAATATTCTCCTTTTGTGAAAAATGCTTCTATTATAATAATATTTTGCCTGCATATAGCTCAGACCTCTGTACAGAGGCTCAACTAGAATTTTTGAAATATATAACTTAGAAGTGGGTTTATCCATGTTTTACGACAACAGAGAGGAGAAATTTTAAGAAAATAACGCCGATAATTATTTCAATGGGTTGTAACTCTGAAAATAATGTGAATTTTTCAAAATTCATAGTTGAGCATCTGTACAGAGGTCTGAGATATATACAGGCAAAATATTATTCTAATAGAAGCATTTTTCACAAAAGGAGAACATTTTGAAAAAAGGTTATTCTAAGTTAATTTTTTGCCGAAATATTGAATTTAAATCGTTTTATTTTGTCAAAATGTCCTTAAAACACTTTTATACATGTGTTCTAATCTAAGTGACACTAAATATCATGAAAATTATCCATTTATGCACTTTTTTTAAAATCACGGTTCCAAACGTAGTCGGATGCTTTAAATAATGTTTAGTTTGAGAACAGAAAGAGCAGTCTATGATTTTATAAGTTTAGTATTATACAATTGTAAATGAGGACACAGACACAAGATGATTCTTAATAATATATATATTCTCCTATACTTTCATGTATCCTCTTACTTTACACTTTTGTATATATATATATCCTCTTACTTTTGCTCTGTAAACTGTGCAATGTAGAACTTGGTTGTGTGCATCGAATAAGAGGCTGAATTCAAGTGTGCCTGGAAGAAGAAAAATAATCACAAATTATTAAAATATTAAAGAGTCTTATATTTTTGACTCATAAATTTCTTCATAACTTAATATATTAATAACGAAGATAGTCTGAAAGTGGATTTAGCTACCTTCGCTGCTTATACGCACATACGCCAAATGGTACTTTGAAATGACGTAAGGGTTTAATCAAAAAGTAATTAAAAAATTGCATTTATATTTTATTTCCGTATATATAGTCTTGTAGAAATTTAAAATATGATGCTTACTTCTAATGAATTAATGGTCATCTCTAGCAATGCTTTAAAACGTTTTTTTTCCAAAATACTACCATTCATATATTGAATAATTGGTACTTTTCCATTTCGCCGGCGCACACGATAAAGTCGCCAAAAAGATACAACTGACGCCAAATGGAACTTTCACTTTGGTATTCTTTGACCTGAAGATTTTCAAAACAAGTCACGGTTTTTTCTTATAAGTAACGTCTTTTTCATTATAGATAAAAAATAGATGAAAAACCAATAAGAACTAACGTTTGTCGAGATTTTTTTTATTATGTTGTGTGTTGTCGTCAATAAAGCCCGCTTGGTGATATTTGAGGCGGCAAAACGGTAAAGTATCAAATATTTAAAAAAAATTTTTTTTCTATAAATGTAAAATGATTTTGCTAAAGACTGTTTCCAATATTGTAGAATAACTCAAAAACCTGTCAGTTCCATATCTGTCGCACATAAAATGAAATGTAATATTGCAGCGAAAATCATTGATTTATTCTAAATTAATGATCAATCATTTAGCATTTATTGTAATCAGGAAAGGAAAAAAAAAGATCGAATTAGAAAAAGTACACTTATGCAACTCAACCCTTCAATGATGTATTCTCTTTTCTTTATTTTAATCTATGGATATCACTGAAATTGAACTCGAATAAAAGATCACTATCTTTTTTTTCTGAGATTTCTACTGCAGAAAAACTTTGCGATTTAACAAATACAAATTACCGGTGCTGATGTAAGTATTCCTTTTATTTTTTTTTGCTCTGTGTTTAAGGACCCAAATCAAAATCCCTGATCGCAGATTCCCTTTGCGACCTTGTCAGAGGTCAATGACCTTTTCAGAGAACCTAAAGATTCAGAAACCTCAACATCACGCTCAGACATTACTGAACAAATAGAAATGCCTTATCAGCAAACCTCCGACTTCGTCTCTTAGCAACCGCAGTAGCCTTACAGAAAAGAGGGGGGAATGTTAAAGAAATCGTTTCTTAAAAAAAAGTTCAATATTAAATGTTTCAGCATTTGAAATCTCGAACAAAATTGAATTTTTTTGTAGCTGTCGTTTACTTCCGAGAGGAGTTGTAACATTTCGTATTCAGTAATCTAAGTTTAGAATTAGAGTATAAAAATGTAATTTCCTCTCTAGCTTCGCTCTCTCTAGATATAGATGTGATGTTTGGACTTGTCATTTTTCACTTGTATCAGAACATTTTTGTATTGAGAGTATATTTTATCTGGTTGCATTCATTGATCAATTGAGGAGGAAACAAACTGTTACATAAAAGTCCACTTTTATTGACGATCGAAAACATATAAAAAGAACAAACAAATAAAACAGCTACTTAAAAAGCAAAGCATGAGTAGTTTAAAGGATAGTTCACAAAAGCATTCTTTTTGTTCGCTCTTTATATCTGAGATTTTTATAGTTTCGGTCAATCGGCAGCTTTTAGAATCACATGATTTCCGGTAAAGCCTATTGTGATTGGTCAGAATACGCGAATGATGCAAAATTGCTTCATCTAGTTTTGAAAACGCTAACGTGTAAGTTTTTTTAGGAGATAAAGGTGTGGTGTTTTTCCGTTATGTAGGTGAACTAAGCACGCACGCACACACACACAAGCACCCACCACATATTTTACCTTGAAGAAAGTAGCACTTTAAACTGAAAGGTTTTAGCCTTGTTGAACTTAAAACTTCTAAGGAGATCTTTCTTGTTATTTTGGAGCAATCACGAGTAAATGAAACAACTTTTTCCGTAGCACATTTTATTTTACGAAGAGACAAAAAACTAGGCACACACAGAAAAGAGGCAAAACAAAAAACACACAGAAAGCTTACAATGGACAAAAGCATTCTTTTTCTTCATTCCAAAGATCTCAGTTTATATACTTCTATTACCGGAAACTCTAGAAAGTTCCTTACTCATATAATGCTCAAGTTTCAAATCACTGATTGGTCAGATTCAATGGCTGATACAATACTGCATCATCTCTCCACGAAATGGGGTGATGCGGTCTGTGCCTATTTAAGCTCACTTCGGGACATGGGAGGAGAAGATTTACAGGTCCCCTTGGTGCTAAAGGATCGAAATTTATAACCAGAAAATCTGGTTAAATCCAGTTTATCCGGGCCCCTGGCACCTGATGGATAAACCGGCACTGGAGGCGGTACGTTTTAAGAGCTAAAGTTTAAGTTAAATCTGTATCTCCCGTTAGCCATGTAAACGAAAAGAATTAAGAATTACGCGATGTTTTAAAAGATAAAGAACTATCATGAATTAGAAGCAATCCCTCTGAAGAAAATTAAAATAGAGAATTATTACACACATACCCCACAGAGACATACGGAGTTCGTGGTATCCTAGTGATCATGGTCACGGACTCGTGGTCGGTATGTCATGAGTTTGCGCCTAATGCCACTGAAGATCGCCGTGTAGAGGAGCTGTTCAGGGGTAAATCTGTCGAGGCTCAAAGTTCTCCCGTTGGTCTGGTGTGGAATTTCGAAGAGGGTGTACCAGCTCAGGTATCGTCCTCGTTACTTGACCATGACTCAAAGTTACGAGGTCCGTCGCAAATAGCTTTCGTGTTGCTTTATAGCGTGACGTTAACAATCATTCACTCACTCCACACACGTATGACTCGAGTTCTGAATTTCTTAAAATATTTGCTGTGACTGCTCGGTGTTCCTCAATTGTAGATTAATGGTCCCAAGATCAAATACAGATACAGCATCTTAGTATCGCTTAAAATTCCCTTGTCAACAGGAGTAGTGGAGTATTAAACATAGAGAGAGCCTCGTCATTAACCCCTTAAGCGGTCAATTTTTTTTGCCCAAAATGTTCCAAAAAAAGGCATACTTTTTTATTGTATATAACTAAGAAGGATACATAACACATACAGAATGCGAAACATTTTATTTCAATTTTGAAGTTTTCATACTACTTTTTATTTTATAATTGTGGAACACAAAAAACCTTAAATGTTTGTTTTTTATAAGTACACTCCAGTAGCGCACACAGAAGTTTTCCAAGGAGGGGGGGGGGTCCAGGGTCGAAAATCCACCCTTCTTGTATCATGCTCCTTTTGATTTTGTCGATTTGGGGGAACAAAAAACAGTAAAAAACTAAGTATTGAATAAATAATTAGTATTAATTAATAAAACTAATCATTAAAACAAATATTTAATTAAATTTTACGTATTATATACTTAAAATTATAATCAATCGGGAAAAAAATCAAGGGCTTTGGGGGGGATCCGGACTCCTAGGACACCCCCCTTGTGTACGCCACTGCTCTGTATGCTATGAAGAATGTTTCATAAATCTTAAAAGAAATCTCTCATATATACAAAAAAAATCATGTTTGTATCTCTTTTTCAAATGGTTGAGGAATTTGTGCGTGAATGGATTTTTATATATGCACACACAATTTGAAGCATGGTGTAATAGTAAGTCTTACATTGCAATGGGGGACAATATTGGCCTTTTTGGATTATCTTTCTATTTTCCTTTTTCTTCTCAAGCAACAAATTGCACATTGCCTTTCCAATCCCTGTGCTTTTATAGAATATTTTCAAGAATCTAAATTCCTGTCTCCAAATTTCCGCCTTCACCTCAAAGAAAATCCCGGATGAAAAAAGTATTTCGGTACCATGAACATAAATTGCATCTCTTAAAAACACTAGCATTGAGAAAACACTAACAGAATTAATTAAATATATCTGCAAATCAATGGTAGAAAGAAGAAAATATCAGTGCCCGTTCAGTATAGGGGAAAACAGGTTGTGGCGAACTTTGGGCAGCCCGTACGGTGTACATGAAAACCAGTTAAGTGGGTTAAGCCTAATTTTAATCATGAAAATTTGTGATGTTCTTTTCAAATTTATGTATCAGATATGGAATATAAATTCATTACATGAGAGTATTCTCTCTAGAACTTATTTCAAAAATTTCTGCTTTTTTATGAGCCAACTGGTCAAGAAGATGATTCTGAATGTAATATAAGAACTATTTCAAAGAAAATTGGAGTTTTAGCTATTTATGTCCTTATACGTGCCAAGTTGTTCCAATCCAGACATTCTTTAAAATATATATAGATATACATTTCTATTTCTTATAACACTTTGTTATACATTGACGACTTGATTAACTAGACAACATTCTTAAAAAAAAGAAATGAAAAGTAATTCGGAGAAAAAGTAGCTTTCTAGAAAATGAAAAAGAAAAAAAGCAATTTTTTTTAGTGATGTAAGCCAACAGACATGAAATTAAATTTTGTAATATAGTTTCTTCGCGTATGAAAAATTGATGTATAGCGTAAATGTTCTAAGATAATATTTTTTTTTAAATTTCGAAATGAACTGGTCTATGTGTAGAAATGATTTTTATACCAGAAAAAGAAATGATGTTCGGAGGAGATGATTTATAAAAGCTTAAAACTGTCCTCCCCCTCCCCGTTTTTTCCCTTTCAAACTATTTCCTTAAACATGATTTTAAAAACTTTAAAATTTTATTAGAAAATACAGTAAATATTTGATTATCGAATCAATAGAGAGGAAGTCCAGATAGAAAGAGTAGTGCTGTGAATTAACTGTGTTCTATATTATTTATTTGTATTTCTAAGATGTTTGCAGTAACGTGGGGAAAAAAATTAAAAATAATTTTAGGAGCAACAAAAAAAAATATCGGGAAAAGGAAAGGAAAGAGACCCTGAGCATAACTTACATGACATGTCCTTATAAAGATTGAAACGGTATCGCCTATCCGGTATTGTGGTTTTACGTCCTCCCGTTGGTGTGGCGTGGTAGTTAGGAGAGGGGGTGCCAGCTCAGGTGTCGTCCACGTCACTTGACCACAGTTCAAAATTACGTGGTCCGTCGCCAAAAGCCCTCGTGTAGCTAAACAGTGCGACGTTAATATTCAATCAATCAATCAACTGGCATTGTGGTTAGCGACGCTGACTTCTGTACCGTAGGGTCTGGGTTCGAATCTCGGAGAGGACATGGATGTTTGTAAATTTATAGTGCCTTTGTGGCATGGAGGTACTCTAAATATCCGTCGAGCCGCAAGTCCTCTCGTGAGGTTGTTGGAAAGGGAAGAGAGGTGGGAGCCCTCTGACCACCTCCAGGGTGTTCTCCCTCTAAATTGGGGTGGAAACGAGCCAAATAGAACTGTCACCTGCATGGTGCTCAAAGCTACGGCTAACGACAGGCGTCACTTAGAACTTAGCCATGATGAATTTCGTGGGCCTCGATCTGGCCTTTGCCGATCAGGTGGCATCAGTAACAACAACAATAACAGATTGAAACGGTAAAAAATGTCAGGTATGCAAATGATTTTGCCACAATTATTATTTATTTATTTTTGGTTGTGGGAAGAATTGTATTTACTGTGTATTGAAGATATCTGCTGAGCATCGTATGCTCACAAGTAAATTTCTATAGATATTTTTTCACTTATCTTGTATTTTTCTTGTTCTGTACTTATATTATAACTTTTGCATGCCTTTGTGAACTGAAACTGGGAGAGTCCTGTTGAAACAAGTTCTGTTAAAACTTATTTTTTCCTGTAAAAGGGGGCAACTTTACGTCAATGAAAGCTGAGTATGAGGGGTGATTTTTTTCCTTTGGGACGAATAGCTTTATATCCTTGATGATTAGTTCAGTCTCATACACATTCCACAAATAATCCTCGTACTTCTTTTTTTTTTCATACACAATACAATCTTAATAACAACCACTCACAAGTAGTACAAAAAATCCAAACTACACTCATGTCCAAAAATTAAGGATAATTAAGAATCACACAGAAATTGAACTCTAAAATTAAAATTTCACCTGTAGAATTATCACACACATCTTGAAGAATATGCAAATTACAGGAAACCACCAGATGGCGCGGATAGTACGTCACAATGACGAGAGTGTAAGAGAGGGATAAAGAAAGGTGGCAAAGAAGTAAAATTGTTCACAAGTGCTTTAAAAGCCTTTCAGCGCATAATAACCGCATAGTTATGGCACAAAGGAAGCATTTGGATGATTTTTTACATGGTAGAATTATTGGACGACCGGAATGTGGACGTACCCAGCTGGAAGTATCCGAGGAACTTGGAATCGCCCAGAGTGTCATCTCCAGGCTTTGGCAACGATTCCAATATGATGGTAATGTGAGTAGATGTTACAGCACAGGTCGCTCCCGAGTTACAATGCCGAATGAGGACAGGTATATATATTGGGCAGTTACTGCCAAAAGAAACAGACGGAGCACAGCATCAGACCAGTCTCGTCAGCTCTCTTCAGCTACCGGTACGACAGTTTCAAGGCAGACCTTGTACAGACGCTTAGGGCACATTGGTCTATATGCTCGTAGGCCTGTCAGATGTGTTCCACTTACCACAACTCACTGTCGCCTGCGATTAACCTGGAGTAGAGAGCATGCATTGTGGACACCACAACAGTGGTCTTGTGTGATGTTTTCCGACGTGTCCAGGTTTAGTTTGCAGTCTGATTCTCGCCGGACTTTAATATGGAGAGCGCCAGGTACCCGTTACCACCAACAGAGCACCATTGAACGACACCGTTACGGTGGTGCAGGATGGCTCGTTTGGGGAGGAATTATTCTTGGTTCCAGAACTGACCTGCATGTTCAGAGTGTAACGATGACAGGCCACATCTATCGGAATGTCATTCTGGAACAACATGTACGCTTGTTTCGGGGTGCCATGGGTGCTGAATTTCTGTTTATGGATGACAACGCCCGTCCTCACCGTGCAAACATTGTAGACGAATACCTTCAATCGGAGGATATCGCCCGTATGGATTGGCCAGCATACTCACCGGACTTGAATCTAATAGAGCATGTGTGGGATATGCTTGGCCGACGAATTGCAGCGCGTTAACCCCCTCCCACCTGTCTACCGGAACTTCGGAGGGCATTGCTTGATGAGTGGTGTAATATTCCCCAAGATCAGATTGATAATTTGATACTCATCATGTCTAGGCTTTGTAAGGCCTGTATTGCATCGTCCGGGAGACATACTCCGTATTACCCATCAAACTAACCATGTTATACTGTTTTTTGTAAATAGGTTCTTTTTTGAAATTTGCTCCAGGGAGTTAAAATCGCAATTTTTATTAATTATGTCAAACATATAGCATCTTTTTTGATTTTTACCTTTTGTTTAATAAAAAGACTTTACAAATAAGTCAAATTTGTTTTGCTTCTGTCTCTTTCTTTGCCTGAACTTCATTATCTTTAATTTATGGACATGAGTGTAATTAGTGCAAGAAACATTATTTTCATCGTACTCGTCAAATCGGAGGAAATATTTTGTTAACTGTATAAATATAATGAAACTATGCCCATCTGTCAACAAGAACGCTCTGAAAAAACTACTAGACTCAAAAAATTCCCAGAAAGGCCATCTTCATTCACAAAGGTGTACGTTGGATTGGAAATATCTCTTTTGGCCAGTGACGTAGCGTACACCCCCGCATCGCGGGGGGCACAGAGTTCTAAGGCAGTGTTCCGCAACCTTTTTATCGCCGCGGACCGGTCAACGTTTGTTAATTTTACCGCGGCCCGCTGAGGGGAAAACGTTGATGGTTTATATTTTAGACTGTTTTGATTTAATAATTTTAATTCAATTGTATTTAATCACGAAATTAGAATAAAATATAGCTACACCAAAAAATGAATATAAAGTGATTTAACAAGGAATATAAAGTGATTTTCATAAAAAGTAGCTCAAATACAAGAAAAACATACTACAGTAAATAATTTAATGTTTCGTGTGCGACCCAGTACCATTTGATCTACGGACTGGGAGTTGTGGAACACTGTTCTAAGGGACCCGGACTGTCGGCAAGTACCTGCCCTTTGTAAAATCCAACTTGGGAGGCCCCAAACCTGACTTTTCAGGGGCCCTCCGTTATGCCACTGCTTCTGGTGGTTCGCAACACTAATATGAAAAACACATGGCCCCCTGAAATTCATTTCTGATACTGTCGGCATAAGCTGCCGATCATTTCTGACAAAGTGAATTTTTCATTCGTAGAATTTTGAAGTGTTGTTTTTGGAGCAGTGTGCAAATATCAAATTTCACGCGTTTTTCTCTAGAAATCATCTTCTGAGATACTCAAAATGCTTAAGTAAGCAAACGGAAACGATGCCATGAAAAAAAAAAAAAAAAACGGCTGTGTACGATCGGCATAAGCGTTTTCGTGAAGATCGTACAAACGTCAAAGATGACTTACGGACTGGGTGCCCCTCTCACTGTCGTAGTTAGTTCTGAGTGGGGGGGCCCTGTATCAATATTTTATGTATGAAAACCCTGTTTGTGAGACTGTAGTTACTCATATTGGGGCCCCTGTAACTCGGGGGCCCCATATAATTGATACAACTGATACTGTGGTAGCTACGCCCCTGGCCCCTCTTCTACCACAGATGAGAATGTTGAGCGCGTTCGAGAAATCATGTGTGCGGACAGACGAATAACCATTGATTATATTGACTCTGAACTTTGAATTTCACATGGTAATATTCACAATGATTTTAAAATGAACAACATCGTGTTTGTTTGCACATAGTTCCAAAAATGTTATCATCTGAACAAAAATAAATGAAAGTGAACATGGCCAAGAATTTGATTGACAAGGCTGATGAAGATGACAGCTCCTTGAAGAAAATCATTACAGATGAGACATGATGCTTTCTTATTAACCTTCAGACAAAACGTCAGTCAAGTGAATTCAAAGCAAAAATATCACCAAGGAAGAAAATTTCGCTTTGACAGAAGCCGAGAGAAAATGCGACGAAGCAACTAAAGGAGCTCTCAAAAAATGGATTCCAGGAATGTTTTGAATAATTATACGAACTCTAAAACAATTGTGGGGATGCAGGGGGACAGTGCTTTGAAGTCTAATAAGATTAAATTATCGTTCTATGTTTTGATAATTTGTAATTGATCTATTTCGGGAATATTTGACCCTACCATGCATAACGCTTGCCAAACTCGTTACTCATTTTATTCTTATATTAAGAATTATTTTTTTACTTTTTAGTTTAATTTACTATAAAAGCATTGTTTTTTAGTTTTTTTAAAACTATAATTTATTTTTCATTTTTTTAATTCGATCTACAATAAAAACCTATTTTTTTAGTTTTTAAAACTATCATTTATTCTTTGTTGAATTTATCTAACTAATAAAAGTGTGTACGAAGAAATATTGAATGTAAATTCTATTATCACCTTTTAAATGTATTGCTATAATGTTAATTCGTATGATCACTTCTAAGCGTATTGCTTTATAAAAATAAAAAATTTTTAGCAGTTATAACATAATTTGTTTTCTTTCACATGCACGAGTCTTTTTTTTTAATTTCCATTTTCAGGAAAACTAGACTTATATTATAGTAAGAAACTGCCAACACATAAAGAACACTTTTTAGTTTGTTTTATTTGTATTAATAACAAGCGTTTTCATTTTTTAAGGGGTAGGGTCTTTTAGTCGCCATATCTGGAATAAGTCGCCAAATTTGGAAATGGAGCATGGAATTAGTTGTCAAATCTGGAAATGGTATATGCAATTAGTCCCCAAATCTGGAAACGATATAATGAATTAGTCGCCAAATCTCGAAATCCTTATTTTTGAGGGTCCTGATCAGGACAATAGAACAAAGTTATGAAATTATTGTACTGTCATCGGTCCTTGACAAGTGTGCAAAATTTGGAATCAATCTGACCTTTTAAAGTAGGTAAAAATCGAGTCCAAAGATTCCATTACATACAAGTGAAACTTATAAAAAAGCGTGTTAAAAATTATCCTTATTTTTTATTCTTACACTGGCATTTCGTACTCTAAAGTACTAGATTTGAAGTAGGAATTAGATATTCGGTAGAGATAATTTTTTATACGTTAACTTATTTAAAGCAGCTAGTAATTTGCAATCCTTAAGCTTTCTAAGTATATTTTAGTACAATAAATACAAAAATTGTTCTGAAACTAAAAATATATACATAAAAGTAATTTCTACAATAACGTTTTTAAAAGAAATGGTGAGATTTCTAAGACCTTTAAAAACTTCACCAATCATCAAGTCTTTCAAAGATATCTAAAGATGCGAAAAGAATTCCAAAGTTAAAAAAAACCTTTTAAATTCTTCCACTGGCTTGCATTTTTCCCTAGGTAATTCAATAAAATAATTTCGTTATGGAACGTAAAATCTAATGTGATTTTAAAACTGCCGCCTTATAATTTCTTTCAGAACATTCTATCAAATAAAAAAAGGTACCGGCAAACGATTTCTGAATTCTCTAGCGAATTATTCAAGGAAATTAAAATAAATCAGAAATACAGCAGAACAACCAAACGAATAACGTTTCCTCATGTTTTATTTTAAGAAAATTAAAATAAATCGCAGAGAAAGCGAAACAGCCAAACGATTGAATTCTCTCTCGGCTCTTTAAATCGTATTAAGCAAATGAGAAGGATTCCCATCGAAGCATGTGTACGATTTCCAAATTTAAGCATTAATATAATCAACATTCATCGTGGAGCTCTGACTCGTACACGCAAGAGTTTCGCACGAGAACTTAATTAAATTCTCCCGGCATATCATAAATGGAATGTTATGATCGAGAATATTCTTGAAAAATTAAGCGGGAATTACATAGCACATATTTTTGGCACGATAAGTTTTAATTAATGATTTGCAGAGGATCAGCTTCCGGGTGCGTGAATGCTTTTAGAGAAATCACGATATATTCGGGATAAATTAAATTAGATAGAAATATATATATTGTGATGAAATATTTCTCAGTATAATGTATAATTTTTATTTTTTCAATGCAGTTAAAACCTTCTTTTCACAATAATAATTTTATTAATATACTAAAAACAGACTCTTTTCGAGAAACATTTTTATAAGATATTTTGGTTATTTTTGAATATTTAATAACCATGTTGAAACATAGTGTTTAGTTTCAGAAGTTGTTTATTGTATGGTTTATACAATGTTTCCCATGCTCCGTTGAAGTGAAGTATTTGATCAAGAAGGAGCACAACTAATTTGATCATTTAAATGCATTATATTAAATTTATAAATGATATTTTGGTATACATTTTTAATACGTTCCAGATCCTTGGATTTACTTTCAAACGAAGATTTCAAATAAAAGAAATAAAGGGAAAATTATCGATATGCTCCAATAAAAAAACCCTATTGATATTGCAATATTATACACGCCCGTTTCGCTGGATATTTCGTATGCTATTGTAAGAATATATATACATATACCGTATTTTTAAGCTATATATAAACATTGCCATTAAGCATTTATATGAGACATAGCCCTCGCCTTTTAATATCTAAAACTGTATTACTTTTTTACGCCTCAGTAATCATTCTTAGGAGTTGATTTCCATAAAACTGGTCCTCAGAGGATTTCTACTCAACACAAGGATGTCTGTTGTTGTTGCACGCCCCCATTGATCAGCAGTGCTAGACCAGGTCCATGACATCGTACACTTTCATAAAGTCCAAAACCAGCAAGGGAACGTCTGCTAAATCCTGCTTGGTGAGCCCTAGGCACTCGAGGATGTGAGCAGGTGTGGCCGGCTCAGAAGAACGGTTCGTGCACATTTCAAAGCTCTTGCGTCCTTTCATTGATTTGATATGGCTACTTCGAAAGCGGGCTAGAAGAGTTTGATCCTGTCTTGTAAAACCGAGAGCCAGAGAGTCTCCAGGACGAGAACACTACCAATGGTGCTCTGGGGGGGGGTAATCCAAGCGGTCTTATTCTGGTGTTTAGTTCTAGAGAATATCTCCAAAAAGGTGAGGGGTGCTGACGGCTCTAGTAACTCGCAAGCGCCAGCCTTGGCCAAAGTGTCCGCAATCTCATTTCCCTCTAGATCTATGTGAGAGGGAATCCTCTGCAGATGAATTTGATGCGATGTGGAAAGTCGTTTTAACTTGGTGAGTATTGACACTCCAACATTATCTCTCACACTTTGCCAATTGGACAAGTGCTGTATTGCACTTCTACTATCAGACAGTATCCAAATCTCTTTTCCGTTTGGAAGAGAACCAAGGGTCTCATCAATGGCTATTAGCTCACTGCGAAAAACCGAGCAACCGCCTGGATTCTTAAGATATGGTCTTGTAACAGTAAGGATGTCTACCAAATTTTAACCCCTTGCATACCATACAATCACTAGTGCAGCGATCCCCAGTCCAGGGATAAAACAGTACAGAGCCGCTTTATTTTCTGTGGTGTATTTCTCTCGGCTTTGTGCTACTTTCCATGAAAATCACTTTATATTCCATGTTAAATCACTTTATATTCCTTTTTTGATGTATTTTATTCTAAAGGCGTATTTAAATAAAATTAAATTTAAATTATTAAATCAAAAGAATCTAAAATATAAACAATCAGCATTCCCCTTCTCTTAGTGGGCCGCGGTAAAATTATCAAACGTTGTCCGGTCCGCAGCGATAAAAAGTTTGGGAAACACTAGAGGATACATGCTATGTATAGGGCACAAACCCATTGTAACAACATGTGGATACACGGATTTTTTTGGTGTCCAACCAGTGTAACCAGCACAGGAAATATTATAAGGTAGAGTTTCTTTTATTGGGATTGTATAAAATTACAAAAATTAAGTTACAAAATGTCTGGGTTATAAAAATTTGGAAAAAAAAATGGAAAACTAAAATTGTAAAATTACAAATCTTTGAGAAGCTGAACGAACTTTGAGAAATTGAAAGTAATAAAACCTCAAATCACTGAAAATCGAATTCTAACAATATTAAACAAACCGATCAAAAAGTGAAATATCGTTGATGAACTTATATTTGTTTCATATAAATTAAGTTCTGTTGAAATAAAATAGAATTATATATATTTGTAACTTTTAAAAATTACTTTTCAAAATAAAATGAATATTAAAATTTTATATGTGAGTTACAAAAATAAAATTCATATGTATTTTTATTTATCCACACTTAACCCATTTATCACATAAGGGCTTGAAGCGTGTTCGTAACATCAAAACTTACCGACATAGTATAATTGAAAGTGACGTTTTTAAAGTATGTATCTGGGTTTGAAGTTTTCTGTTCTGTGTATGTTTGTGAAAAACTATCATTCAACCATTATCCTTACATTGAAATAAAAACCTGATTCTTTTCTAATTTTTAGTACCAATGAAGTGCAAAAATTCTAGACAATTTTTAAGACGATAAAGAAATGCAAAGAACCCAAACACATATAACCTAAGATTGGGTTTATTCATCATTACTATTTACGACCACTTGTTATCTTTCTCGTTGGACTTGTACTCCACGTCAGTATAAATCCCGAGATTTGGAGTGAAAAATATTTCGGTAACTTTTTCATCGTTAAGACCATCAAAAATTTTTCGTCTGAAAGTCAACACTTAAAATCAAATGAACAGGAGAAAAGGTAGGTTTGGGGTCCAAACCCCACTAATTTTTAGCGAATGCTGATTATAACCTGAGTCTTCGTATTATCGTGACGGAAAATACTGTACGGTGGACAATTTTGGGCCTCTTCACGATTAAGTTGAATAAAATTCTAACTGAATATCGTAGAAGGAGCATTAACAGTTTTCTTAGATGACAAGACATCTCAGTAAGTTATTCCTAGGGCATACCATTACACAATTGACAAAATCTTCCTGGGATGAAGTTTTGATTTCCATGTCGATGCGAACAGTTCAGAAGCCCGATACACAGTTCATGGATGTTTTACAACACATTACATAGCCTCTTTTTGTCTTCCAATGTCATAAATCTTTAAAATATGGATCGTTATTCCATCGGGGGAAAGCATGGAAACACTGGTAACGATTTATTGGTCCCTTTGATCAGCAATAATTTTATGGGGAACCAGACTGGGTGAAATTCAAAGATTTCAACTGTTTTTAGATTGTTGTCCGATGAACGTTGAAGGCTTCATCTTATTCTGTAAATTTTATTGCTTGTTTTATGGTTTCATCAAAGCATCTGTTACCCAACAAATGGAGGACTTCCAAACTTAGCTTTATCTTGACATCTTCTGCCCTCTTCCCTGAATTTCTGATATCATTGACGGCAAGTTCCGTTGCTATCAAATTTTTTTGATTAACTTAACATATATTATAGCATGTTATGATGCATTTGTCGAACCCGTATAACAAATAATGTCTCATGTGAGACATATTACTTGCCGTAATACATCGTGTCATGTGTTAACAAATCTTGTACTGTGAAACATCATGCATTTATACGTTTTTTATCCATAGATTATATTGGTCAATGGTTCCGTCATAAAAACACCATATGTGAAACGTTTGTGGCAATAAATACCATTCTTTCAAATGCTCGTCTGTTAACACTTGGAAGGTGTAGGAGGGGGGAAGGAGGAGAGCGCCATAAATGGCTCACCCAAATATATTTCGTAGATCTAAGACCCAAAAACTTCCCGGGTCAGTTCATACGGCGAGTTTTCAATTATTTGAAAAAAATCGTCAACAATATGAGCTCTGAGGGGTCGTACTATTCATAAAAAAGAAGTCTAGTTCTGCCTCATTCCGGAAAAATCTCACTTAGACTTCAAGGACCTCAATCCTATATGGCTGTACAATGACACTACCCGCATCAAAGATATTGTGTGATGCGTCTAACACATAGTCATTAAAGACAAGTATTCTTCTGCTACATAACTGGTTGACTTCCCTTGTGTTGGAGGTATGATAGCAAGCTTTACGTTCTCTCCAAATAAAGACTCGCTGAGAATTACTGTAATAGTGACTCATAAGTGAAAAGAACCCGCCCCCTTTCTTGGTGTGACCAAGAATAATATATTCGGCTCCAGGACAAACCGGTACTCCAGTGTGATATACTCAGAGAAAGACATACCACTGGACATGGCGTATAAAGGGTCGCACTGCTAAACGTCAGTATAACGTTTTCTCAGCTATTCTTTCTTTAGACGCAGTAGCAATGTCACAAGAAAGCTCTGGGGCTGTTGTTTGCTTGTAACGTCGTGCACTCAATGTGAAGTAGAATCCTTTGCAGGTGTTGTCACTCTTGAGTGGCTTTGACCGTGCTTCCCGGAAAAAAGTACTACTTGTTTGGAATATTTTCCACAACTTGAATACCACTTTCGGTGCCATTTGACATCATCGACCCACATCCGCTTGAGACTATCGAATTTCAAGCCTGACAACGACTCTCCACCTCAATGAATCATCTAAACCAGGGGTGGCGAACTT
This sequence comes from Trichonephila clavipes, assembly GCA_019973935.1. Taxonomy (NCBI): domain Eukaryota; kingdom Metazoa; phylum Arthropoda; class Arachnida; order Araneae; family Nephilidae; genus Trichonephila; species Trichonephila clavipes. The sequence continues at coordinate 117,597 of BMAU01019687.1, forward strand.
TTATGAATCAACGTACGCACGCCGCATCGCCTTTACTAATAATGCCATCTTTCACCGTTTGAAATTCTTTGTAACACTTACAATCTTGCACTTTTTGTTCTTTTGCTGAACTAACCATGTTAAGTAACAGTTAAAAATCGTAAATATAATATAAATGAGCTTTAAACTACAGTAGTTTCAACGGAATTGACTATGCTATGCGTAGACAAATTTTGCATCATAAGCAACTGTAGTCCACAACGTAACTAACGCAGGACAATAACAAACGAGTGAGCTCCCGGTTGCGTTTGTTCGTAATACAGGTATTTCATAGTGAACCTTGTTATTTCGAAATAGAATGCAAACCATTTTGATTGCTGGAATGCCCAAAATATTGTGTCGCGTGCCACACTGGTTCGCCATCCCTGATCTAAACGATCGCGCGAGGACTTATTATCACTATAAACAGTCAAACGTGTAAATTTCTTAGCAATATTCACACCACTGAAGGCAAGAATCCCAGATGCTTAAAAGGTAAAATTCCACGTAGTGAAAGAAAGCTAACGCTTTACACCATTATTTCCAAACTGGAGGCTAACATTGTTCTACTTGTTGCGTACAATAACAAAAATTAAGAATTTTATCAATTTCTTTGGGTACTTTGAAATATTGTGAATGGAGCTTAATGTTCTTTCAAGTTAGACTTTCTTGTTCTTCTGACAGTGTCAAAACCGTTGGGAAAAGTTTGTGACCGCAAAAAGAAACTACTTGATAGAAATTAATATAATATTGTTGGGTGTGTGTATTTGAATATAAGTACTTTTTATTAATAAGTGTTGAATATTTTTGAAGCACACACACACACCTAGTAGTAGTTATTTATTATTTAATAGCAGCAATAACAATTTGAAGAAAGGTTTTAACTCAAAAGGTTAAGAAAATCCACAAGAATTGAAGTCAAAGATCGCACTTTTTTTGATTCATAATTACTTTCAAATAATATTTCCCCATGTGAGGTACATTTTAGGTTATGCACTATCATTTTAAGCAAAAGACGTTCAAATTTTTTCTCGTATAATGTTTACTCAATCTTAAAAGTACCTAAATGTGCATGAGTAACAAAGAGGATAAAAATACCGTTAAGAATAACCTGCAAAGCAAAGTTAAGTACCAGATAACACAAAAGTAAAACCCATATTACGTTAGGGATTTATCTTGTCACCAGAAGGGAAGATGGCAGTTCACTATCGCTCGTCAAAGGCATCATAAATAATTCAATATGAAAACCTTGCTTCGGAATTCACGAGTTTATTATACGCCCGTGTCTTCAGAGGCGCTTTCTTTCTACTCCTTGAAAAGGATGTATTCCCTGATGAGATGATGCGTCATAAAAAAGATTTGACATTACTTTTTGTTGCCTGATGACAGCTTTTACACGCAGGAGTATATTCCTGTGAGATTTGTAACGAAATAATTGTAAAGTATTGAATTTCTTTTGATACACTTGATTCTTTTTACACGTCAGGCAGTTTAATAGAGATATCCTAGTTTTTCCATTTCAATATTTTTCACATACCTATTTCATCTCGCAGTTTAAAGAAAAGGGTTTCAGAGATCATTATTTTATTAAGGCTATTTTCGCTAAATGTAAAAGAGGCATAAATTGAACCCGAGAAACATTTTCTGACAAAATATTTAATAAATATTCATGAAAATGCGGAACGCTGTAATTAACGCATATGTTCATATAATAATGTGTTCTTAACCTTGAAAATATTGCCCATAAATGTAGAATTTTTCCTTTAACACGTAAAGGGAAAACTTATTCTGCATTACGGTATAAGACACAAGAATTTTCATTGAGTGAGTGTTTATTAACGTTGCACTTCAAGCAATGCGAGGGTTAACAGCGACGGACCCCGCAATTTTGAGCCGCGATCAAATGACGAAGACACCTCAGACGCGCGCGCGGCACCTCACTCTCCTAACTTCCACGCCAATCAACATATGAGGAATTTGAACCACAATAGATTTAACGTGCATTTGCTTTTTTACACGTAGGGTCTTCAGTGGTATCAGGACTTGAACTCGCAACCCGAAAAGGCTACCACCATTAGCCTACCACGATTTTCCATAATTGAAGTTGAAGGAATACGCCGTCATACTCTATTCGATAAATATCTTCGTTCTCTAGGTACTCTTTGATGGTGTTGCTCTATGTATAGAAGAGCATTATAATCCACATACAAGAAGGAAATCAGGAGCAATCGTTGCGTCATACAGGTTCACAGTACATCCCGATATGACGCAGCCGTCACAAAAAGTCTTTAAAAATGGGCACCTCGAAGTGATATCACATTGAAAATATGTCATAGTCGTAAACTTGCGACTGGATTTATTTTTCATTGGTACCATCAAAGACTCGCCGTGTAAAGGCGGTGCTGCATGTGAAATTCATCGAGACTCAACGCTCTTACGTTTAAATGGTGTGAAACCTTAAAAAGTGGGATATAAGTTCTGGTGTCTTCCTCGTCATTTGACCAGCTGTCAATATTACGAGGTCCTTCACCATTAGCCCATGTTATATTTCCTAAATCTTTAATTCAATTGGTCAGTTCGACTATTATATTCATTATATTTTTTATGCTATTCCAATGATTCAGTCAATCCTTTCAGACATTTTAGTTTATTAGACGACACACACAAAAGACATTTATACAGCACAAAGAATTACATTACTGATTCTACAAGCTAAAGAAAGTATAACTCTTAGATGACTTGCAGCGCCATCTATTCATTTTACATTTAATTTACAACAGCCCTTGTGTTGCTTCGTGTATATATATATATATATATATATATATATATATATATATATATATATACTAGATGACCCGACAGACGTTGTCCTGTACACACATTTTAAATTCAAAATAAAATTTTTTTGAATATTCGATACTGCGATCGTAATGCAGTCTGCCGGATCCAATGTAAAACATTCCAAGATTAACAATTTATAAATAAAAAATTAATTAAATAAACATTTCTAAGCCGAATTATAAATCTAAACCATTCTCGAGTCCACTGGAACAAACAAAGACTTTCATCAAAATCGGTCCAGCCGTTTAGGAGGAGTTCAGTTACATACACACGCACAGAAGAATTACATATATAAAGATTATTTGAAAATATATTAATTAAAAAACGCTAAAAAGCGTGAATCGCGTCTACATTTTCGTAACAATAAAGACCGAGTTTGGCCAGTTTGGCTGAAAATCAATTTTCGACGCCAACTTACGTCTTTTTCAATTCCTACTATTAGCTCCCGATCTCTATACATATTTTATTTGTTTATTTATTTATCTTGGTGGAATTTTCAATCGTTAATAAAATACATTTTAAAGCGCTTAATTGAGCTGGAATGTAATGTATATGATTATTTTGGATGACAATACAATGATTTTTAATTATATTTAATAAAAATTAATTGAGATTATAAAACTAATTATTTTAAAAATTACAAATACAGCCACGTTGGTGACTTAGCCACTCTTTTGGCGACTTGTGTCAAAATTTGAAAAAGTTTTTTTTCTCACGTGTTAACGCATTCAGTTGAAAGGAAATTTTATATACACGATTGTTTTGGATGATAATACGATACTTTAAAGATAATTAATAAAAATTAATTACCACTTAATGTTGTGATTCTGTCATATGTATATACACATTTATATTAATTGCAACTATTTAATAAAAAGTTGTAAAAATTAATTTTTTCTTGGTTGATCTAAGTAGGAATTGATTTTAAATTTTTTTATATTACTTGTTTATAACAATAGCCTTGTTACAACAATGCAGGTGAATGTTGAGTTGTATTTTTTGAATGTTTTTAATTAATATCTTTTTAACTAATTGCGATATCGGATCGAATTGTGAATCTAAACCATTCTCGAATTTACTTGAACCCACACAAAAAATTTCATTGAAATCGGTCCAGCCGTTTAGGAGGAGTTTAGTGACAAACACACGCATAGAAGATTTATATATATATATATATATATATATATATATATATATATATATATATATATATATATATATATATATATATATATATATATATATAATACAGAATTTTTTTATAATGCCAATAAATTAAACAATACTTCTAAAAGAAAATCTAGAAGTAATAGAACTAAAAGGAAAAATAGAGATAAAAATTCATTAAATGACAATATTAAAGTTCTTATTGATGATTTTGAAAAAAACTTTAATATCAAGAAGATCAAATACTTCATGTTTGGTCTTAATAAACATGAAATTGCATTGTTATATGAATCCTTAAATAATGATTCTTTAAAGGATTGTCATGCAGTACACATTATTAAAGACATTCTTAACTATCTAGTTAATAAATTCAATATTAATGTTGAGAAAATTAATGAACCTATTACAGAGTACTGCACTTTATTATTCATGAATAAAACTTTTGACAAAATTAACTTTTCTAGTGTATTTAATAGACATTTGTCTCTTTTTCCAGTTAAAAAGGTTGTTGTAAAGAAAGCTTTTAAATATAACAAAACGATGGGCAGATTTATCTTTAATTACAACAATAGTTCGCCCTCTATTAATATAGAAGATTGTATATGTAATAACTATAATGATTTTATTGATGGTCATCATAAACATGTAGTTACTGGCAACTTAGATATAATCAATGATAATATTTTAAAAGATATAATAAGTAAAGGCACTAATTTTAGATTAAATGTTTCTAATAACAACAATACTGTTAAAAAACAAATTTTTAAAGATATAGATAATTTTATTACAAAATCTGCAATTAAATTTGGACTACCTATTGAGGCATTTGAAGAGTATAAGTACAATATTTTAAAAGACCTTATGAATTTTAGCTACCATTCTCAATATGAAACTACTTTTAAAGATATAAAACAGAAAATTTATGAATTACAAAAGAATTTTATCATAGTTTACATTGATAAAGTACCTGGTAATTATGCTGTGATTTGTAAGTATTTTTATTATAATATTCTTTATGATCACTTTCTTAATAATGGTTCTTTTAAAAAATTAGATTTGTCACATAATGAAATTAGTAATCGTATTATTGCTATTTATAAAAAATTAGGTTATTGTATTCCTAAAACTAAGTTTCCATATATTTTTTTAACTCCAAAATTCCATAAAAGTCCGGTTAAATTTAGAACTGTGACAAATGGTTTTAGAACATATATTACTACTGCAGGCAAATTACTTCATAATATTATACAAAACTTTATTAATCAGCAATGTAATAAAGCTATAATTAAAAATAGTAAAGAGATTATAGAGTTTTTTAATGATAAAAATATTTATTCAGTTCATAGTTATGACTTTGAAAAGATCTTTTCAATTCCATTGATTTATATGATATTATTAAAGTAATTTTAGAAAACCACAGTATGTATAATCTTAATATTAATTTTAACAAATTTAAAACTCTCATAGATTTTGTCTTAAAAGAAAATTATATCAGTTTTTTTTAATGGTTCATTATATAAACAAGAGAAAGGACTCCCACAAGGTGGCCCAGCTAGTAATAGTTTGGCTAATCTTTATTTACATTTTTATGAATATAGTTATGTTATTAATAATGACTACTACATTTTTAGATATATTGATGATTTAATTATTTTTGGTAAAAATGGTAATTTAAATCCTATTATTAATTCCTATCCGTCCTACTTAAACTTAGTTAAAATTAATAATAATCCAATCAAAACAAATTACCTAGATGTATCACTGTATATTAAGGATTTGAAACTACATTCTAATATTTATGATAAAAGAGATGCCTTTAATTTTAATATCATCAAAGTGCCTTACTGGAATTCTAATTTATCAATATCTATATATAGAAATATTATTTTTAACTATATTTATCGCAATAAAGTATTAGTTAGCGATAAAGCTAATATTTTTTTTAAATCTTAAAAAATTTTTTAATCACTGTATTGAACATGGATACCCTGCTAATTTTCTTTGTAATTATATTTATAATAGTTTTTTATGATACAATTTGTATTAATGTATTTATTTACTGTTATTATGTTTTGTAATGTTTTTTTAAATTTAGACAATATCTAATTTATCCTACAATTATTATATAGATGGCGCCACATGTTTTTTTTAAAAAAAATTCTTAATATATATATTTTTCTGAGTTTCTTTATATTTTACGCTAATTTTATGATATTTATTTTTATTTTTATGATTTTTTAAAAGTATTTATATATATATTTCTTATTATCGTATATCGTATCGCAATTAATCCTTTCGTATATCGTATCGCAATTAACTCTATGCGGTTCTGCCCTCCCTATTTGGCGGGAACACGATACTGCACTCCTGGCCATCGTTATAAATACGTTTTAGTAGGTTATGTTTATGTTCATATGTTCTTTAGTTTAATGATTTAATATTTAAATTCTACACATATATAACTCTTTCCTTTCCTCTTGGTACATAGTATGACAAATTACAGGTGAAGGTTGGCGCCCCCAAACTTGTTTAAACCTGCAATCCTGGTTCCTAAGGCCAGGAATTTGTCTTTATACTATGTGCCTCCTTCCTACTTTTAGTTATCTTAGGTATATAACTATATGATTATTTTTATATTTTTGTTCATATGTATATGTGTGTATAAATTTATATATATGTGTATGTATATGTATATGATTATATATTGAAAAAATTCTTTTATATTTGATTATATATATATATATATATATATATATATATATATATATATATATATATATATATATATATATATATATATATATATATATATATATATATACATATATATATAGTTCGACGTTACTAAACAATAAATCAATCTCATTTAAAATTTCCGCCAAGCATCATGACGCTGCCTGAATATTTGATGTTCCATGACATTTTTGGCCTATTCACATGCTCCTTTCTTTCTCCAGACTATTACACGTTTATACCATTACAGGACAAATTTCCTCTCGTAGGTGAACAGGATGTTGCAGCAATCGAATATCCAATTGATATGTTCATGACATCAAATTAATCATGCCCGTCTGAATAGAATAGTTGGTGAAACATAAACAAATGGTATTCTGGTGGTGGTGTTTTTTTATGTGAAGTTTTCTGAGCACAATACTGGCAGATATTGCCTTACCAGGAGATGCTGTACATATGGATGCAAAAATTTAGAAGGTCCCTCGTCGATCCCGTTTGACTATTGCAGTAATATCTAGATCAGGGATGGCGAACCAGTGGCACGCGTGGAACTGATGGCACGTGACACAATATTTTGGGCACGTGACCGATCAAAACGGTTGTCATTTTACTTCAAAACAAAGAAGTATTACGAATAAACGTGAGTGATTCTTTGCAATTTTCATTGAGATTTTCTCTAAACCTTCAAGTTTATTATGTACCCTGAAGTGACTTTTTTTTATTAAACTGAACTTGTCTCAATTCGATTGGTTGAAAATTGACAAAATTTAAAATGCAACTAAGAGATTGATTTCCAATCTAGTTTAATATGGATTCAAAAATTTATCGAAACGAGGACAAAGTTGGAATTGATTGAAATAGAAAGATTCACAAGCAAAAAAGGTAAAAATGCTAATAGTAAAATTTTGGAAACATGAAAATCGATTCCAGACGCATTTAACTTTTTGAGGAATTTGGATCATGCTATTTCAACAATATTTTCATCTACTTATGCCTGCGAATTATTATTTTCAGAGATGAAAAAAGTTAAAGACTCTTATAAATCGTTTAGCAGATGACTCCAATTCGGCATGCATTGTTCTAAAAGTAACATCTTACAATCATAATTATTTGTCATCTATAATTTGCTACAACAAAAGTCCCACTGTAATGTTACTTGAATTTGAATTACACGTATAACTAAAACAGTTACTACTATACAGTACAAAATGTAATTTTTTGTTGTAAATAAGGAGTTCTGAGTTGTTAGCATTTAATTATATATTATGTTCCAATAATCACAAGTCAAAATTCTTTGACGGCACGTTTGTACCTCATTAAACATTTCTTTGGAAAAAATGGCACGTTGATCTAAAAAGGTTCGCCACCCCTGATCTAGATCAAGGATGGCGAACCAATGGCACGTGTGCCATTGATGGCACGCGCGACACAATATTTTGGACACGCCACTGATCAAAAGTTTTGCCTTTTAGTTCAAAATAACAAAGTTTCCTATGAAGTATTACGAACCTACGCAAGTGATCGGTGGTGGTGCGCAAAGCGGCGGGGGAGCACACTTGTTTGATATTGTCTTATAATCCTAACATAAGTTTTTTGTTATCTAATTTGCAACAACAGAAGACACACTAATGTTACTTTAATTTGAATTACAGGTACAGAGTGTTTTTTTTCCAGGTATAGAAGTTTAAGTTGGCATTACTTTCCAAGATGGCGACCGATTTAACAGCTGTCAAGTGATTTATTCTCAGTTTGGTTTGGCAATTCATCATGAATAGACTCACGCCTGAACAACGCTTTCAAATTGTGCAATTTTATTTCGAAAATAATGGTCGATTTTCATAAGCGAATTTTGTTTAGCGTTGAAGCGCACTTCTGGTGGAGAGGCTACGTCAACAAACAAAACTGCCGCATTTGGAGTGAAGCTAATCCACAAGTGTATGTCGAAACACCGTTACATCCAGAAAAACTGACTGTTTGGTGCGCTTTATGGGCTGGTGGAATCCTTCTTCAAAAACGATGAAGGCCACAACGTTACAGTCAATGGTGATCGGTATAGAGCCATGATTACTTACTTTTCATTCCTGAATTGAACAATCATGATGTCCAGGAGCTGTGGTTCCAACAAGATGGTGCAACATGTCACACAGCTCGTGCCACAATCGATTTATTGAAAGATACGTTGGGTGACCGCCTAATTTCACGTTTTGGACCTGTGAATTGGCCTCCAAGATCTTGTGATTTAACACCGCTAGACTATTTTCTGTGGGGCTATGTAAAGTCATTGGTCTATGCGGATAAGCCACAAACGCTTCACTATTTGGAAGACAACATTCGCCGTGTTATTGCCGATATACGGCCACAAATGTTGGAAAAAGTCATCGAAAATTGGACATCCAGATTGGACTACATCCGAGCCAGTCCTATGCCAGAAATCCTATTTAAAATGTAATGCCACAAGATTATCTTTCGAATAAAAAAAATTCATGTCAATCGAATAATACATCGTTGTTTTATTGCAATTTAAAGTTCTATACCTCTAAAAAAACACCCTTTATAACAGAAACATTTACAACAATACAGTGCCAAATGTATTTCTACTTAGAAAACAAAGTGTTTTGAATTTGTTAGTATTTTCGAAATAATCATAAGTCAAAATTGTTTGACTGCTCGTTAAACATTTCTACAGAAAAAATGGCACGTTTATCTATATAGGTTCACCACTCGTGATCTTGATCATCAAAGAGGTGGTAACTCTTGAAGAATCAGGCACAAGTCTTTAGACAACTTGTTCGGAATTACTGAATGATCAATTTAAAAGAAAATCGGAGTCCTTTTTCAGTGTATCTGATAACACACACTCGTGTTAATTATGTTCTTTTTCCCAAAGAAACAAGATTATTGTCAAAACAATTTGAATCATCATTTACAAGCACCTACTTAGAATCTTGAAAATTCTGGCGTCTTCAATAACTGCTTTATTTGCATGCTCATATGTCCACACAGTCAATCGTTATTCGCTGCAACATACGATATTTGCATGCTGCCATCTACATTCCCAGCCGATTTTATATAAGATACTTAAAATTCAATACATTAATTGAATTTTAAACAATAATCAAAATCGGTATTTTATATTGTGTTCTTTACATCTGAAAGCCAACATATATTGAAGTAGTTGAAAAAAAAACAAAACACGATATAAAATCACCTAGTTGGAAACTTTTATTAAAAGTGTGAATTTGTTTCTAAATTATTATGGATACATTTCTAGATTCCTGATTAAGCAATATATAAGAATATTTTAGCTAAAAAGTACTTAATTTCTCAAATAAGTATCATTTCAGTTCGTCTGTAACCAAAAATTTCTTTTTAGTTTTATTTTGCAACTTTTCTTTTATGAGGTGCTTCAAATGTCGTTTCTCCCTTCTACATCGTCTAAATGCGCTGAAATACTAACCATTTGCATATCCCAACTTCTTTCTTTCATGTGATTGTGACACGTTCATCAGGTCATTCCTTCCTGGTGCAATTTCAATATGACCCCGGTAGTGTAATAAACCATTGAAACTTTTAATTACTTCTTAAGTTAATTTGTTTATTAACGTCACAATTCGAAGCAACACATAGTCTAACTCTAACGGATCTCTTAACTTTGAATTTTGGTTCAGTGTTGGGGGCGACATCTGAGCTGATTCCCCATTCTCCAAAGTGACAATGTGAGGACTTTCAACCTCGACATTTTTTAACGTGCATCAGCCTCTTTATACAGCCAGTCTACAATGGCATCAAAACATAAATCACGAGTTCGCAACGATGACCACTTCCTATATTCATCCTACTTATTTCTCATAGTCTCATCTGAATGCAATGAAATCAGTTAAAAATAAAATGTAAGGAAGATTTATATCTGAATGCATTTTTTACCAATTTTAGAACATGTTCTGTAACGGCGTGGCACATGGAGCACTAGGAGGCTTGACACATAGCACACGATAGACTAGAAAGAGGGCGCTGCTGTGAACAGTTCTGGCCTTTGAACGGGAAGGAGAGAAGAAGATGGAGGAAGCTGCCTGTAGTAGTTCCCGATGCGATTTATAGTTGTAAATATATATAGTGAGAGACGTGCTTTGAAAAGGAAGTAATAAAACGGTAAATCCGGTTAATTTGAGAGAGTGATGATTAATTCAACAACAAGACGATCTTACAGTTCTTTTCCTATTCTTTTAATATCAGAAAACACGCATCAAAATCATTAAAATATATTAAAAATGTTTTAGAAAGAGGTAAAAGGAAAGATAAACCGATAAAAAATCTTCCTTATTTTTCCCAAGCATTTTGCTTGCCCATTGAATTTAATAGTCTAGATTTAAAATAGTAATTAAAAAGACAGAAGATTTTCAATACGTTCAAGAACTCAAAATATCTGATAGTCGGAGCCATAAGCTCTCTAAATATGCGTTTAAATTACAGAGTTTTTACAAGATAAATGAATTTGTGCATGAAGGTACATAAATTTGCAGCGGGAAAAGTTTACAATGTGTGCGAATTGCTAAACCTTTCACATTTTCACAACTCGCAGAGACTTTTAAAAATGTTTAAAATTCCAAAAGGCTTTTAAAATATAAAAACAATTACATTTCTTTTACAAGGTTGCTTTTTTCGTATAATTCAATAAAACAAGGACAGGGAATGTAAGTTTAATATGATTTGAAAAATGCAGCCCATTGATTCCTTTTCGAACGTGCAACAACATCATAATAATAGTAAAAAGTGTTACCAGTAAATCATTTCTGAAACCTGGAGCGAATTATTGGCAACGGACTTCATTATTTTGAACAATGGTGAAGATAGCAAAGACAATACCTAAATTGGTTAATAGCTTTTATTGTAGTTAAAATCAAATCAAAAGAAAATAATAATAATAATTCAGAGAAATCTATTGAAGCATGCGTAATTGCGTTCAAGGTGTCTGCTTTTAAGGTTGGGAGCAGACGAAGCTTGGTTGTATCACTATGATCCAACCATAAAACAACAAAGCAGTGAATGGAAACACCCATCTTCACCTCGACTGGTAAACTTATGACCATAATTTTTTTTATTACTAACGAATTGTGTATCAACACGTTGTCGAACCCTGTACTACCGTAAATGGCTCGTACTACTCGAATGTCCAGCGAACAACGGTACAGCACATTAAAAGGAAGCGTCCATTGCTCCGAAATGGCTTCCTATTGAACCATGACAATGCTTGACCACATACTGCTCGTTGCGTGCTGGATGTTTCGCAGCAAAATAACGTAGAAATTTTTCTACACCCTACATGCAGTCCTGATCTCACTCCATGAGATTTCTGGCTGTTTCCTCAACTGAAGAAACCATTACGAGGCAAACATTTTGCAAGCAACAAAGCATGTGTAAAGGCTGTGGAGGCGGTTTTCAAAACGCTCTCACAAAATGAACTTTCAGATCCACTCAACCCGTGAAAAAGCGAACATGAGCTCCTAGACCTCACAGCAGTCACAGTGCCTTTTGTAAAGACGTAACGGTGTATGCGGCCATCTAACGGGATGCTTGCCCAGATTATCAAACTTCCGCTATCGTAATGGTCGATTTCTCTGACCTCCCCCACAACCCCGAGGACCAGCAGGATGTAACGGGATGCTAAAGGGTACAGGCCCCTGATCCCCTAGCGAAGAGAGTGAGAGCGAGAGAGATGCTTTGAATTTTCAAGTGAGCGGTAGGCGAAAGGGAGCTCTCCTCTCACAAACCACTGTTTTGAACTCTAATAATCTTCTAATAAGTTTAATAACTTCAATGTATAATCTGTACATAATAGCTGTGACGTAAATAAACTAAACATTTAAATTAAACAATATCACGCTACCGTTATCTATCTGAAACTTCACATCGGATTAAACAGATAGCGGCTATTCTGATGAATAAAATCCATTTCTTTCTTTCTTTATTTATTTATCCAACGTCATGCTTGACCATTTGACACTGAACCTCCCAGTACCGACTGACGATGTCATCTCAGTCGGGTATTCATCAAGTCCAGTGCATTGGAGCTCCATTCTGGCATGGCCGCAGAGTGGGCAGGCCAAGCCAGTGGAGGTATACTCCCAAAAAATCATACCCCGTGGTTAGGCGAAAGCGGGCAACAGCCTCGGCTCCCTCCAGGTGCCTCGGAATTAAACTGACAGTGACCAGAGTTTCCCATGACTTTCCAAGGCTCTTGGTCTTTCAATTTCGGCCTATAATTATGAAACAACCTGATATATATTCTGCAACGGCTGTTTCATACCTTCTAAGTTTTTACTTAAAAAAGTTTTTTTATATATAAAAATACTGTGTGTATAACTCAAATACAATTCAGTTTCCATTACCAAAAGGTATCACTTTTATATTTCTGCCGCAGTATTTTTGACTTTGTGAGAACTATAAATTTATCATATTTATACATAAAATTATTTCGATTACTCAAGTCAAGATGGTGGACTATTAAATGTTTGACGAAAATATTCATCTTAAAATATTTATGGAAGAAAAATGCAAGGTAAATAATTTAAGAGACGCATTTTAGATGATAGTTATAAATATTTAACGAGAAACAAACCTCCATTAAAAATTGCGAAGAAATCATTAATTATTAACTGTAGTTTAAAATATTTTAATAAAGTAATGATAATATTATACATCATAAAGAATTATTAAACAATAAACTTTTTAGATAAAAATGTCCATGTTCCTGTTAGCATAACTTATAATTTATGGATGTTCCTGCAATTTTAAACGTATTAAAATTACTTCGGAGTGATTTGGCAACTTAACATTAACTATTTATTACAGCATTTTTCATAGAAATTATTCAGCATTATACATTCTAAAATTAAAAATAATTCTCTTGTGCAAATAAACGTTTCGGAACAATTTTTCAAAGTATTAGCCTTTGAGCGATCATACTTCCTTAAAAATTTCTATAAATATATTGCATGTTGTTTTATTTTATTTATTTCAATGGAATGATTTTGGAAAAATAATGCGGTTCTCTTTAGTTGAAAGCATTTATCACTCAATGGTAAAATTGTTAACATAAAATTTGCGGTTATGCTGTACGGTTATTTCTGTCATAAATGATCAAAAAGGTTCCGGATGTGTCTGTTTTTTAATTAAAAAATGCTTTTCGTACATAATCAGTGATTTTTTTTGTTAGAGTCCCAATACACTTGTTTTCCAAAAAACAAACACCTTGAAGAAAATAATTGCTTTTATTGAAATGATTAAAAATTTAAAAGTGTAGCTCTCATCTATGAATGGCATTTGCTTGTGGCTGCGGTAGCATAGTGGTCATTGCCATGTACTCGTGGCCGGCGTTTCATGAATTCAAACCCTGGTGCCATAGAAGATCCCCCTTCCCCTCTCCAATGTAAAGGCACCAGTACATGCTGTATTTGATGTGGCTAAAAGTTTTCAAGTTGGCGTGGTCTGGAAGTTAAAAGAGTTGAGTGCTATCTCAAGTGTCATCCTCGTCACTTGACTATGGTTCAAAATTTCGAGGTGGGTCATTAATAGTCCACATGTTGATTTATATTGCGACGTTAATGACTCACTCACTTGAAATTCGCTCGGTGAATGTTAAAATTGGTAGTTGGTGAAACCTCATCCCCGGAAAGGATGCATGTTTGTATACGTCTATATAAGGAGTGATAAAGAACCCTCTAATCTCATATTGCGGTACATTATACCAGGCATTCATCAATACTTGATACAGATTTTGAAGTGCCTGAATCTGGTGATCTACTCTGTTCCATGCATATTTCGATTGGTGAAGGTATGGGGATTTCGCTACCCGAACAAGTGTATCAGCAACACGGACACATACCAGAAATATATGAGCTGTATGATGTCTCGCATTATCTTGTTAAATAATAACTCCAGGAAGAGGTGCCGTGAGGATAGCACAACCTATCGGACAGTAATGAGGATAGCAAAATATCATTGCGCTAGTAAAGTTGTACATCAAATGACTAAAGGCGACAATGTGTTGTAAAAAAAGCACACCACAGATAATGGCTGAACGATAGAAGTGACTGCCTGTCACTCGGTATGAACAGCCAGCTTCATGCTTCCCAAGCATGTAAATATGATAGAACTCATCCAATTGACTATAAGTTTTTCGACAAAATTTCAACGACATTAAGGACCGATTGGCAACAGTTGTCTCCAGACAGTTGCAACGACGACAAAGAGAAAGGAATTACAGCCCTTAATTGCTACATGATTTATGCAATGCTAATTGCGTTGTATGTCCGTGTGGTATGATTGAAGTTAATATTTAAATTAGCATATATATATATATATACAAATTTTAATCATTAGTATATTTGGTATAAATTAATTCGTTTTCGAAATGTTGAGATGGTTGAGTTACTTTTTAGAAGTGTAGTTTTACTAGAGAAGAAATTTTGGTAATATGTTTAATATTGTCAAATATATAGCTTTCAGAATTATGCAAATGAAAGTAAAGAACATTTTGTCTCTCTTTTTACTGTTACGAAAACCTTTATCGCATCATTTATCAAGTAAAACCAATGAGTCACCGCCAACAAAGTATTATGTTGTAAATTCTATTAAAATTTTTATTATATTTTATATATATATATATATATATATATATATATATATATATATATATATATATATGCGTTGTAATTTTCCAAATATCAAGAGTATAAATCATGGTATCAAATATTAACACATGTTTATTTTTATAAAATACCTGCCAGAAACAAACGAAACCGGCGTGGGATGGTTCTGTCGCCTGTTTGAGGGCTCATTGGCCGTGGGAAAGAACGCCACCAACTATGATGGCGAGGTCTTGGCTGTTTGTGAAACTACAACGCAATTACTATCTGCTGGCCTAGCTCCTGCAAAAGTTGTCTTCTTCGTAGACTCCCAAGCTGCAGTTTTAGCTATAAGCAATAATACACCAACTGACTGCCTTAACACAATTCAGTGTCGAACTAAAATTGCGGAGCTAATTTCATATGACTGGACTGTGGCTTTACAGTGGGTCCCAAGTCATTTGTTTCCCTGGTAATGAGACAGCCAACCAAAGAGCCAAGCAGGGAGCCGAGTCATCCCAACCGGAGAAGTCCCCTTGACTCTCATAAGAGTAAAAGGCATTATTTTTACATCCATTGACAAATATACTATCGTGACCCAAAAGACCAAGAGCCTTGGAAAGCCATGGGAAACTGGTCACTCTTGGCTCAATCCCGAGGCACCTGGAGAGAGCCGAGGTTCTTTCCCACTTTCACCTAACCACCAGACATGACTTTTTGGGAATATACCTCCACCGGCTTGGCATGGCTGCTAACGAGACCTGCCCACGCTGCGGCCATGCCAGATTGGATGGCGACCACCTACTCCAATGCAATAGGCTCGATGAATACCCGACTGACGACATCGTCAGTCGGTTTTGGGAGTCTCGGCGTCAAATGGTCAAGAAGCCAAACATGGGCGTTGGATAAATAAATAAATTTTAATAAAATGAATCTGTAGCTAAATATTATCACAGATGTAAACACGATATCTAGTATAAAATTTTGTCGTTCAAGGCAATTTAAGGTTCCCTTATACTCCTATGCTGAATTTTGCTTCCATTTCAGGCGCCCGCAAACACGCTTCCGTTCGATCATGAGATACTCAAAAACATGAGTCTGTACACGCCATCTATCGGTAGCTTTTGTTAATAGAGACAACAAATTTTTCTTATGCCACATAAACTAACATTCCGATGAGTGATTTCGCGGCAGTAAAATTAGTCTTATTACTTATTGAACAGCCTACGTAAAATCACGCTGTGAGGCCTGTTTATCTGAAAGAAAGGACCATACCTCTAACCAATTTTTTAAAAAATTATATTTTGCAACTGCTGTTTCACACCTTTCGACTTGGATGAGTGTTACGTATGGTAACGCGTGTGTATTTCAAATGTTGAATGAATTTTTGTTTGCATTACTTGAGCCGTATATACATACCAAATTTCATCAAAACCTGCTCAGTAGTTCTGGAGATAATCGACAAAATCCAAAAATTCTCTTCATTTTGAACACCAGCGCATTTTCACAAAGCTTACTTGTTGAAGCTCATAGAACAAATTTATTCGTTATTTCAAGATCTAGTTAAAATGATCTTAATATTTTCTTCTCCCATATTTAATTCATTTATTTTATATTCAGATTCTTCTTATAACAATTTAATAACATTAATGAGACTTAGCTTTTGACAGTGTCTTTGCTTATTCAAATAAGAATATAGAAAAGATTGAACGTAATATTCTTAAAAGGACTATTATTTCACACCTTTCTTTTCTTTTTTTTTAAAAAAAAAGATTTTATCGTCTATCAGTCATTCCTAAGCAAAATATTCTTCCAATGGATTATTCTAATAATTTTTTTACAAATATAGATTATAGTTCTTATTTTAGTACATTTAAATGTCGTCAAATGATTAAGGTATCCGACTACGTTCGGAACCGCGATTTTAAAAAAGCGCATAAATGGATAGTTTTCAAGATATTTAGTGTCACTTAAATTACAAAATATATATAAAATTGTTTTAAGAATAGTATTACAATAAACAATTATTTAAGCACAATATTTTGAGAAAAAATGAACATAGAATGACCCATTTTCAAAATGTTCTCCTTTTATGAAAAATGCTTCTATTATAATAATATTTTGTGCCTGTATATAAGCTCAGACCTCTGTACAGAAGCTCAACTAGAATTTTTGAAATATATAACTTAGAAGAGGATTTATCCATGTTTTACGACAACAGAGGGGATAAATTTTAAGAAAAAAACGCCGATAATTATTTCAATGGGTTGTAACTCTGAAAATAATGTAAATTTTTCAAAAATCATACTTGAGCCTTTGTAAAGAGGTCTGAGCTATATACAGGCAAAATATTATTATAATAGAAGCATTTTTCATAAAAGGAGAATATTTTGAAAAAGGTTATTCTAAGTTAATTTTTTGCCGAAATATTGTATTTAAATAACTTTTTTTGCCAAAGTGTCCTTAAAACAATTTTATACGTGTATTCTAATCTGAGTGACACTAAATATCAGGAAAATTATTCATTTATGCGCTTTTTTAATATCACGGTTCTGAACGTAGTCGGATACCTTAAACAGCAAAAAGGAATGGGAAAAATAAGCAGATAGAACATATCTGCACTCTTTTATTCTAATAAATTTCTATGCACTCCAATTTTTTTAGATGCAATGCATTCAAATAATCATTTAAAAGTATTAATAGTTTGAGTTTGAAAAGTAATCAGTACAGTAACACACACATACGTTAGAAAATTAAAACTTACTGGTCCATGGCAGCTATACCTCATTCTGTTTATCTAGTTTTTTGAAGTATGAACATAAACTAATAAAAAACTTTCGTTCTCTGAAAATTGGAAAAAAGAGTACCTTATTAGGAAAATAAATACAAAATGCATGGCAGAATGTATTTATGAATTGGAATCTACTTAATGTAGTGTAAAGATAAAAAAAATACCAGAGATACATTAAGAATTATATCGTCAGGTTAGAAAATTAAAAAAGAAAATAACTGATGGTCAAGAAGTAAAAAAGAGCTTAAATAACTAGAAAGAAAGTAAGTGAATAAAGTAGACATATGAGAAAAATAAATCATTTGATTTTTAACCCCTTGACTGGTTTGCCCGTACACTGCCAAAACGCTGTAAGGGCACTGATATTTTCTGTTTTCTACCTTTGATTTGCGCATATTTTTAATTCTTATTGTGAGATTATGAGTGCTAGAGTGTTTTTAAGAAATGTGGTTTGTCCATGATACTGAAGTACTTCTCATGCGGGATTTTCTTTGAGGTAAAGACGGGAATTTTCCATTGAAGGCAGAAATTTAGACTCATGAAAATATTCAATAATGAACTGGGATTGGGAGGGCGAGAGAGAGAGAGAGATGTATATTTTTGTTGCTTGAGAAGAAATGAAAATGGAAAGATAATCCAAAGAGGCCAATATTACCTTTGTTCCCATTGCCATGCAAGACTTAGTACTGCACCATGCTTTATATTGTATGAGCATATATAAATGCACCTCAATCATTTGAAAAAAAAGTACGAACATGACATTTTTTGTAGGTATAACAGAGATTCTTGTAAATTGTATGAAACATTCTTCAGAGAATGCAGTGTCCTTATAAAAAGCAAACATTTAGGGCTTTTTGTGTTTCACAATTATAAAATAAAAAACAGTACGAAAGCTTTAAAATTGAAAATTAAAATATAAAATTCTTCGATTTTTGCGTTCTGTTAAATATTATGCTTTATTATATACGCAATAAAAAATGTGCCTTACTTTGGAACATCTTGGCCTCTTAAGGGGTTTAGAATTTATTATTGAAGGGAACATAATTTTCAATAAGACATGATTTAAGAAACATAAAAATAATACTGTAACTGAAAAACGCGAAGCTTTTGTGAAGTCACCCCCCTCCCTCCTTCAAAGAGTTACCTTGATAATTTTCACAATTCAGATACAATTAGAATTGCTGTTAATGACACTAAGGGAACTAAATTGTGCTATTTATCGCCAAATGTTCGACACATTCATTTAACATTAAAGAAATCTTTATCTAAACCAGAAAAATTTTAGTAAATTTAAAGTTTAGTGCAGTATCTATATAAAATGAGAATTAGATATGCGATAAAAATTTGAATGTCTGAAGGAAAAATCTGATCTAGTGATTAATTAACGACCCTAATTAAGTTAATTAATTAATCAAATAAAAACATGATTACATAGATCCATCTGAGTCGGAATAAATAAAACAAAACATTATTTTTTTTTCGTACTACTACTGAAGCATAATTTAAAAATTATTGGAAAGTATTAAATTAAATCTATTTTTTTTCAGAAATACTATACTAAAACACACCCACAGACCTTTTGAAATTCTCTTAAATGACTTTAAAAACTTTTTCCTTTTTTTTACCATTACACGTATTTAAGAAAAAAATTTACTGAAAATTTGTAGTTAATTAAAATTTTACATACAATTTTTCCTACAGAGTTTTACTTAAACAAGAATATGTTTTAATACTATTTCCATATTTATTTTCAAAGCAAAATTTTTTATTTTCAAACAGTAAATGTTTAAAATTTATTTTTGAAGGGATGACTTTCATTTTAATTCAAAATCAAAACACAAAAAATATAAGTAATAAATTATTGACAATATTGGTTAACTTATATTCACTGTTCTTATATAATGTATGTTATTATCAATGCCACATATATTTATAAATATTCAATAATTCAGAATGGTTCTTCATAAATCATAAAACACAATTTTTAATAGTACATTATAGATTTCTTTTTAAAAATCCTTTAATCAAGAATTAATACAATTTGTAAACTAAGTTATTCATTCCGATTTTTTTGTAACTCTGCTTTTGTTAGGATGAATGAAAAAAAAAGAAATAAATGCAACGACACATTTCTATTAAAAAAAATTTTTTTTTTAAGTTTTATGTTATTTATGAGTTATATGTGCAATTCATTTTAAAATATAACTGTTCCTTTTTTTTTTAAAGAAAAAAAGGTTTACATTTGAAAGGATTGTATACAGACATTTGTCAGTACAAAATAAATTTAGACAATGTTATTTATTATTTAATTATCAATACAATCACTTACAAGATTTAAATAAATAAATAAAAAAAACTTTAGGATAACACCTTTAAAAATAATTCACCACCAGATAAATACAGAGAGATTTAATAAAATATAAATATTATATTTATCTCTCCATATAAAAATAAAACTTAAGAGACACATTTTTAAAATAATTGCTTTCATAAATAAATATTTATGTTTCAAATAAATCACTCAAATTGCGGGATCGCATATTGAGTTTTCTTTTACAAGATAAAAATGTCCCGGAAAAGTATATCAATATTTACATTTAAAAAGTTTATATCGCTTCCTTTAATATTTATGGATTTTCATAATAAACTTTCATAATGGTACAAATAAAGCAACAAGAAAAATGAACGAAACATATGCCATTGAATGGAATAAAATACTTTAATGCAAAATAAACAAAACCTATTATCAAAAGAGATAAAAATATGGTATTAAAACGACGACAGAAAATAAATTATGAAGTTTAATAAGCAATCAAAACTTATGCAACCATAAAATGTGACCAAAATGTAAAATAAAAAGAACTTCAAAAGCATGCACATATAAAACATGGCGCTGGAACTGCAAACGATATTTATTGAAAAAAAAAGTAAAGAACAATAGCATTTCAAAAACATTAAAACAATGATTAAATGCTTTTATAGAAATTCTTATGACAAACAATCGAAGGTATAAGAGAATATCTTTTTAACATTTGGTTTCATCAATTATTAAAATATTTGTTTCTAATGCAAGAATTATAGAATTTATTAAAAACTTTATAGAATTAAGTATACCGTTATTCTTCTCACTCAAAAGCAATTAAATAAATGAATGAAATAATGCAAAAGATAAATGAATGAATAGAGAGAGAAAATTCTTTTTTAGCATTGAGAGATTCTGGTTTAAAAAAAGAATTCGACGATAAAAGTCTGAATAAGCGCTTTTTTTTATTTGCTTGAATTAACACTGGCATTTCTCGAAACCCCCTTTTTGATATTCTTCCCTTATATTCGTTATTGGATTCATTATAAGATACCGCTTTCTTTTTAAAAATATCGTTTCAGCTTAGAAAATTGTCATTAATTTCGGGGGATTTAATGAATGGTTATTTTGTTCAAGAAACATTATTTTAATTACAACTGAAACATATTTAATTACATGCATTAAAATTTTTATTTTAGCGTTAATTTTTAATTAGTTTGTTAATGTAACATGACAACACACACACACACACACACACACACATATATATATATATATAACACACATGTGATATTTATTTTACTACAAATAGCTAAAACTTACTTCTTTTTCCCCCCCAGGTGCTATTATTTTAGCTATCAATAATTTGTACCTGACCCCTTTTTAAACGCCTGCTTTCATCTATAACTAGTTTAATTTTCAAAAATATGTTATATAACAGTGAGATTCATTTCTCTTATTATTAGTAGTGAATAAAAATAAAGCTCCTAAAAATTAATAATTTTTATCATTCAATTTGTAACGTGCAATCTCTCGAAATTTCTATTCTAAAACTAATTTTGTTTTAAAAGTTATTGAAAGATTAATATCGGTTAGCTGTCCGTTTTTGGCGCAATTTTGAAATCCCGCCAAATAGATCTTTAGTAGCCAGTAGAATGTTACCGCCTTAACTTGGTGAAAATTTACAAGTATTAGGCGGAAAAACCCGTAGAAAGCCGATATTAAATTTTAGTTCCCAAAAGTTTTTAACCGCAACTTTATTACATAGGAAATGTAATAGGTATATATGACGCACTATATATATTAATTTCAGGAGCCAGATAATATAATAGTGTAATTTTCCTCATTATACTATTATTTCTGGCATCTATAATGTTAATAGTGCCGTGCTACTAATCTTATTACTATTGCTTCAAGTTAGCTAATTAAATTAGTTATTATTAATAGGCTCTGGTCGTATGCATCATAATAAAGAAATTTGCGACCTAGCCAAAATAATAGCAGGTAATAAACATTTTAACAAGAATTTCACAACTTATTATTTATTTTGTATTTTATAAAATACTAGCCTTACGCACTCTCTTCGCTGACGGAAACATGTTTACGGCTCCTTTGAAACATCCGCAAAATTTTTTGGAATGATACGATCAATTTTTAGAAAAAAAGAAGTTAGAATCTCAACTCGATTATAAAAATTTACTTTTTTATGCTAAAAGTTTTTTTTCTATTTATAGCAGCAGTTGGAGGTGCACTATCTGGATTTGAATAAAATTCTAACAATTGAAATAGTTGCGTAATTTTTTAAAAAAGAAAATCACAACACTAATAAGCAAGCTTAAAAGAAAAATTTGTGCACTTTTCAAAAAATAATAAATTTCAATACTTTTTCTTAATGCTGCATTAAAGCTGAAAAGTTTCTAAAACTATTATATTTCAAAGAAAAATTATGCATATCTACAGAAATAAGCATAAAAATATAATCGACTGCTTCTCTATTCACATGATATGTGTGCATCATTGAGCATGCCCAGCAAAATTCAGCAACTACTACTACTTTCACTTCCTACGCTTTTTTTTCTTCATAAATCGTCTGTGTTTCTTACTAGATTCTTCTGGGGATGTTTTGTCTTCGTACGTCTCTTCAAATCTGTCGTTACCGGTCATAGAGCGGTAGCGACCCACAGGCGAATGCTGAGACTCCTGGAAAAAGAAGCCACAAGATTACCTTTCGAATAAAAAAAAATTCATGTCAATCGAATAATACATCGTTGTTTTATTGAAATTTAAAGTTCTATACCTCTAAAAAAACACCCTTTATTTATAAGGAAGTGTGGAAGTCAATGATTTGTGAATAGTGAGTTATTCTTTCCTGATCAAAACGTTAAATCACTACACATTCGATACTGGATTCGAGTGAGACCACAACAGGCAATATAATAAAATAATGTTTATTTCCTTTAATTTTAGTTTTTAGAAGTTTTTGAATTCCGAATTAAAATGTATCTAAAAATAGCAAATCCAAAAGGGAAAGATGAGAAGCTTTTGTGATACAGGTAAATGTTACTCAGAATTTTATATAAACGTAGTATGTTTTGGTTGAAATATGTTCTCTATCACACACAAAAGAAAATAAAAATATAGGGTGCCTTAAAAGTACGGCTACACTTTCAAAAATGAACTAAAAATAAGCAAAGAGATTTCGCGGTTTCTTACGTTCCATAAAGAAAATGTTCCTGTTTAACGAAACACAAAGTAGGCCTCCGTTATGCAACATTCTCGTTTTAAAAGGGCTTCAACACAAGAACAAACGCAAGCTGTAGAAGGATTCTCATAGAATTTAAATATGCAACAAATATGTACAGCGTAAATGAGGCACCACTACACTGGAGTTTGGAAGTGAGAAAAAATTCTCTGAGTGATGAATGGAGAGATGAAGCTCAATACCGTGGCCACCTAGATCTCTAATAACACCTTTGGACACCTTCTTATAGGGATAAGTGAAAAATATTGTTTACCAATCTCCAATTCTTAACAATGATGAATCGAAAAGTCGAATTACAGCATCCATTCAGAATATTGATCCTACAATGCTTCACAGAACGTGGCCAGAAATCTCGTACAGACTCGGATGTTTTGAGTGAAACTATTAATGCGTATATTGAAATCGTGCGATAAAGCATTGTATAATACTTTGCTTTTTTTTCTTTTATAGTATATAAAAACCGCAAGTCAATATCTTTGCTTGTTTATTTGTAATTAATATTTGAAAGTGTAGCCATACTTTTCGGACACCCGGTATATACCGTTTAACATATGAATACAACATAAAAATATAACATAAAGGGTGTTTTTTTAGAGGTATAGAACTTTAAATTGCAATAAAACAACGATGTATTATTCGATTGACATGAATTTTTTTATTCGAAAGATAATCTTGTGGCATTACATTTTAAATATGATTTTTGGCATAGGACTGCCACAGCTGGCTCGGATGTAGTCCAATCTGGACGTCCAATTTTCGATGACTTTTTCCAACATTTGCGGCCGTATATCGGCAATAACACGGCGAATGTTGTCTTCCAAATGGTCAAGCGTTTGTGGCTTATCCGCATAGACCAATGACTTTACATAGCCCCTCAGAAAAAAGTCAGCGGTGTTAAATCACAAGATCTTGGAGGCCAATTCACAGGTCCAAAACGTGAAATTAGGCGGTCACCCAACGTGTCTTTCAATAAATCGATTGTGGCACGAGCTGTGTGACATGTTGCGCCGTCTTGTTGGAACCACAGCTCCTGGACATCATGATTGTTCAATTCTGGAATGAAAAAGTTAGTAATCATGGCTCTATACCGATCACCATTGACTGTAACGTTGTGGCCTTCATCAGTTTTGAACAAGGATTCCACCAGCCCATAAAGCACACCAAACAGTCAGTTTTTCTGGATGTAACGGTGTTTCGACATACACTTGTGGATTAGCTTCACTCCAAATGCGGAAGTTTTGTTTGTTGACGTAGCCATTCAACCAGAAGTGCGCTTCATCGCTAAACAAAATTCACTTATGAAAATCGGGAAGAACGGCAATCTCGTTTTGGGCCCATTCAACGAATCTATGCCTTGCTTGATCATATTTAAAATGTAATGCCACAAGATTATCTTTCGAATAAAAAAAAATTCATGTCAATCGAATAATACATCGTTGTTTTATTGCAATTTAAAGTTCTATACCTGTAAAAAAAACACCCTTTATAACCTTAAACTATAACGTTATTAAAAGTGCTTTTGCGACTTTGTACAGTTTTTGGATGTGTTGATTGATCGATTATTTATTAACGTTACACAGCTAAGCTACACGAGAGCCATTGGTGACAGATATCGTAATTTTGAGTCACAATCAAAAGACGAAAACGACACTCGAGCTGACACCTCAGTCTGCTCTTCACTGATATTCGGTGTGTTCACATATGGAAAGAACCAGTGGCCCGCTACCATCCCTTCAGCGTAATGGAAGTGGACGATTGAGAAGGCGATGTTAATGGGGAAGAGTGCACGCGGTTGCGCGTTTATTAGAGAGGCAACTAGTCAAGGTATGAAGATCTCGCAGTTGATGATATTCATTCAGAGAATGGAGTAGCCAGCCATATCTCCAAACCTGAATCCCATAATGCAAGGGTTCTAACGCTTTGGGGGGGGGGGGCGATTCCATTTTTGTACAAAAATTTTGTGTGCCCCCATAAGCATTGCGTAAACTTTACACACGCTTGGGTACTTCTATAAGTGTTTTGTAAGTAGTATATTATGTTTCGCAGTAATAAGCATCCGAAATAAGTTTTTTACTTTGAATATAAAACGATATAGAAATTTTTACTAACAAAATAAAAAAAAGCATTAGATAATGTAATTAATTACACGGTAAATTACACACATATTATACACTGTTTATTAAGTATAGTCATTTTGAGCCACTTCTGAGATCAATACCTTTTATTAACAACGACATATGCAAAATTTAAGTATCAATGGGAAGGAGTGCTTGATTATTTTTAATTAATCAAATCTTGGAAAAGTAGTCAACACCACGGACGAAATACTTCCTCAATGTACCTTAGATTTCATCAATACTCCAATGAGAATCCAAATAAACAATTAAATCATCTATTGGCTTTCTTCACTAAAAATCTAAATAAACAATTAAATTATTATTATTATTATTATTACTGGTGAACAAATTATTTTATGCAAAAATTTAGACCTAAAATCCTAATATGTTTGGCGACCCTAGATGCAAGTCATGTGATCCAATTTGGGGTCGGGACGCCTAGTTTAAGAAAACTGCCATAGAGCAGTGATGGCAAATCTTTTTATCACCGCGGACCAGTAAACGTTTGATAATTTTACCGCGGCCCACTGAGGGTGGTTGCTTATCTTTTAGATTGTTTTGATTTAATAATTTTTTAATTTCATGGTATTTAGATATTTTTTCAAAATAAAATAAAGTTACTCCAAATAAATAATATAAAGTGACTTAACACGGAATATAAAGTGATATCCATGGAAAGTCCACAAACCCGAAAAAAATCACCATAGTAAATAAAATGGAAATAATTTAATGCTCCTTGGGTGGCCCGGTACCATTTGGTCCATGGACGAGTACCGGTCCTAGGCTCGGTGATTGGGGACCACTGCCGTAGAATATGTCTGGGATGCTCTTTGAGGAGAAATTGCAGAGCTCACCAGTTCCCTCCCAGATAATTCCCGGGACTGAGCAATGTTTTGGTAGAGGAGTGGGATTTACTGTCCAAAATCCTCATAAACAGCATGAAAATTTATTTAAGAAGAGTAGGAAACCTCTATACCAACAATATTAAATTGGCTTTTATTATGTACCTTTTCTCAAAATCTGTTACATGTACATGTTTGAAACTTTTCATACAATTAAAGTACACCTTTCTCATTATACTGAAATGAAATTTTAGTTAATTTTGATTTTTTTGATCCATTTTTTACATAAAAAAATTTGTAAAAAATAAATTTTTCAGTTTTTTACAAAAAGCTCATTTGAGTATATATTATATATATATATATATATATATATATATATATATATATATATATATATATATATATATATATAGCCATCATTATAATTATATCATAAAAATTTACATACCTGTGAACTGTAGTTTCTCAGAAAAGGTACATAGAACATCAAAATTTACATTTTGAGATAAATTAATTTTAATGTATACAATGTGTGATTTTTAATCGGCTAGGAAAAAAAATTAAAAGCTCAACTTACAATAAAAGATACATGTTTTGGTTTGTAAGCGAAGTACTTGGTTTACATTTTTCGCCATTCAAATGGGCGTGGTCCAGTTTCAACGATTATATAAAAATAGGTTTTAAGGATTTCTAATTACCCTAGAGGTTAAAGGAAGGTATTTTCAGAAAGGTTAAAATCTATACAATTTATAAAAATGTAAAAATCTCAAATTGTCAAAAAAACAAGATTTTAGCTTTCCAACACTTCTTAAGAGCTGCACTGTTTTATTAAAGGCGATTATACACTATATAATTATATTAAACCCTCAACAAGTACCCTATTGCTCCATCATTTTCAGATTTCCAAGCGTTCTTGAACGTAAATCATGATCGTGGACAAGTAAAATAATTTTTTTATTTTTCCCCTTTTTCGCTAATATTTTCACACCAGATTTAACTTGCATTGGATGCATAGTTCCTGTTCCTTAGTTTTTGCACAGCAACATGTGTAAATACATTTTAAAAAGTTTACTATTAGTTAAAAATATCAACAAAATGTATGTTTTGAGTTGTATATTTAGTTTGGCAACGACAAAGTACGCGCTTATTTTCTAATGGAAAGTAGAAAGAAATTAATTTTGTCAGCACCGATTCCTCGAACTTTGACATCCAACGCCTTCTGTTTGTACAGCTGGCGTGTATCAGGGAATATATAGAAGATTACAAAATTTTTAGAAAGGGCAAGAGCCTGGATGTAACAGAAAAACTTTTACGTTTTTCGCTTTTTCTCCTGCCGTTCATATTTTTCGATTTCCATTGGCAATATTGTTTTTATTTTAAACTTCCCTTTTTAAGTACTAGGCTACTATTTTTAAATTTGCACGTATTTCATTATTATTATAATTTGAATTAACAATATATTTAATTCTTTTAAAGACTTTATCTCTCCCCCATCTAACTCATACGGTTAAGAAAAATACACGCTTTTTTGGCTCTAGTATTTCTTCTTGCATCAAAGTATGGTTTCCAGATGTACGTGTTATTCTCTACATGACATTCTCTCCGCCTTCTCATTCAACCCCGTTAATTCATTTTAGATGCATATTTTTTTGTCTTTAAAAATTAAAATTTCAAAAAAAGTTTGATGAAATTTCTCATTTTTCAATTCCTACTATTAGCTCACTCTCTCTCTATATATATTAATTTTTTTATCTCATTCTATTTTTCAATCGTTAATAAAATATTTTCTACTCATGCAATCAAGTTCAAATAAATATTTTTTTATCTTGTAGTGGATGACACTTGATGTTAATACAGTGCTTTCAAATATTAATTCATTAATTAAATTAAATTTAATTAATTACTGGTTTTCGACTCCAACAGATTCGTCTCAATTGTTATAACAATGTAACTGTTAAAACAATGACAAAAGTTGGCGTCAAAAACCTGTTTTTCAACTAAACAGGGTGTGAATTGTTACATCAATGCAAACAAAATCTTGCTCTTTTTTCAATTCCTACTATTAGTTCTCACTCTGTCCCTATATATATATATATATATATATATAAATATATATATACTTATATATATATATATATATATATATATATATATATATATATACTTATATATATACTTATATATATATACACACATATATATATATATATATATATATATATAAAATAGAGATAAAAATTCATTAAATGACAATATTAGAGTTCTTATTGATGATTTTGAAAAAAACTTTAATATCAAGAAGATCAAATACTTCATGTTTGGTCTTAATAAACATGAAATTGCATTGTTATATGAATCCTTAATTAATGATTCCTTAAAGGTTTGTCATGCAGTACACATTATTAAAGACAAGTAACTATCTAGTTAATAAATTCAATATTAATGTTGAGAAAATTAATGAACCTATTACAGAGTACTGCACTTTATTATTCATGAATAAAACTTTTGACAAAATTAACTTTTCTAGTGTATTTAATAGACATTTGTCTCTTTTTCCAGTTAAAAAGGTTGTTGTAAAGAAAGCTTTTAAATATAACAAAACGATGGGCAGATTTATCTTTAATTACAACAATAGTTCGCCCTCTATTAATATAGAAGATTGTATATGTAATAACTATAATGATTTTATTGATGGTCATCATAAACATGTAGTTACTGGCAACTTAGATATAATCAATGATAATATTTTAAAAGATATAATGAGTAAAGGCACTAATTTTAGATTAAATGTTTCTAATAACAACAATACTGCTAAAAAACAAATTTTTAAAGATATAGATAATTTTATTACAAAATCTGCAATTAAATTTGGACTACCTATTGAGGCATTTGAAGAGTATAAGTACAATATTTTAAAAGACCTTATGAATTTTAGCTACCATTCTCAATATGAAACTACTTTTAAAGATATAAAACAGAAAATTTATGAATTACAAAAGAATTTTATCATAGTTTACATTGATAAAGTACCTGGTAACTATGCTGTAATGTAAGTATTTTTATTATAATATTCGTTATGATCACTTTCTTAATATTGGTTCTTTTAAAAAATTTCGATTTGTCACATAATGAAATTAGTAATCGTGTTATTGCTATTTATAAAAAATTAGGTTATTGTATTCCTAAAATTAAGTTTCCATATATTTTTAACTCCAAAATTCCATAAAAGTCCGGTTAAATTTAGAACTGTGACAAATGGTTTTAGAACATATATTACTACTGCAGGCAAATTACTTCATAATATTATACAAAACTTTATTAATCAGCAATGTAATAAAGCTATAATTAAAAATATTAAGGAGATTATAGATTTTTTAATGATAAAAATATTTATTCAGTTCATAGTTATGACTTTGAAGATCTTTTCAATTCCATTGATTTATATGATACTATTAAAGTAATTTTAGAAAACCACAGTATGTATAACCTTAATATTAATTTTAACAAATTTAAAACTCTCATAGATTTTGTCTTAAAAGAAAATTATATCAGTTTTTTTTTAATGGTTCTTTATATAAACAAGAGAAAAGACTCCCACAAGAGGGCCCAGCTAGTAATAGTTTGGCTAATCTTTATTTACATTTTTTTATGAATATAGTTATGTTATTAATAATGACTACTACATTTTTAGATATATTGATGATTTAATTATTTTTGGTAAAAATGATAATTTAAATCCTATTATTAATTTCTATCCGTCCTACTTAAACTTAGTGTAGTGTTTCCTCCCTTCACCAGGAGGCGCACTGTGCTCCCCTCCGGTAAGAATGTGTTTTTATATAAGAGAGAGTCTCTCGGCACCGGCGCGTTAGGTCGGAGGCCATTTTGAAACATTACCCGCGTGGGTACTTTAATATTAAAATTTACATGTTTATATCGAATAAAAGTGCTGTTTTTAAGAATACGTCTCTCTGTTGGGAAAACGGCAACATTATACATTTTACCACAACGTATCACATTGGCGCATCACGACAGGATCTAGAACGCCTGAGGGAGTCAAGACATCAAAAGGAACCACGAGGTAGGCAACCCTTTTGTATCGTTTTGAGCGAATTCAGCAAGGTTTTTTTTTCTTTTCTAAAATTTCTGGGTTAATTAATTCATTTAGTATAATTCTAGTCATGTTTCGGGAGCTAGAAAGGAGGAATTAATTTTAAATGCGGATGAATTGGGTGAGGAAATAACCCCAGAAATGAGAGTGATAGATTTGAAAAATTTAATTTTAGATAGCGACAAATATAAAAACAATAAAGAGTTTATTGATGATTATTTAGATTCTATTATTTCGGACAGAAAATCAAAGGAAGAGCAAGCGTGTAACGGCAGAATCGCAGCTTGAGTTTGAAAGAATAAATCTGGAAAAAGTTAAACTGGAAATAGAATTGGGAAAAATAAATTTAGAAAGGGCAAAATTGGAAAGTCAAAGGGATAGCAATGAGTTGCAGCGTACAAATCCCGAAACAAAGCAAACTTCGATAGAAAATTTTATTCTAAGTGTTCGTACTTTAACTCTGCCGATTCCTAAAAAACAAGAGGGTGGAATTTATTTTTCTCTTCTTTAGAACGTTCATTTAAAACCAAAAATGTGCCGGATGAATTTAAAGGAGAGATTCTTTTAAATTTGCTAGGAGAAAAGGCCGAAAATATTTTGGTTTATGTAAAAGACGAAGAAATAAGCGACTATAATAAATTAAAAGTTTAGTTCTAAGAGAATTTGAGCCAACACCTTTAATTTGCTTACAAAATTTTCAAAAAGCGAAACGAATGCCAAATGAAACGCATGTTCAGTTGGCATCTCGTTTTTTAACGAATTGGGATCAATACTGTAATTTGAGAAATGTAAATGATTTTAATTCTTTAAAGGAGTTAATTGATAGCGATAAACTATATGAAACATTAGATAATGAAACTGCCGTTCATATAAATATAAAACAGGAGCAAAATTGGTTCAAACCAATTCAAATGGGAAAAGAGTGTGACATGTTTTATGCTTGTAAAGGAAAATCATTTTCGGAGTTTACACATAGAGCATGTCATAATCAGAATGACTCACGCAAGGATTTTAAATATATCCCTCCTAACGCGAGACGGGAAGTAATAAATCTCAATCCGAAAGAAAACAAATTTATTAACTCAAAACAAAGTAGGTTAAATAAAAAAATAGAATGCTACATTTGCGGTGAAATCCATTTAGCTCGAGATTGTAATAGAAAGTATTCTAAATTAAAAAATGAGAAAAAGAGACTTCTCAACCGAAAGTTGACCTTGAGCCTTTGAAATATGAATTGTTTATATTAACGGAAAGCAATAAATTGTGTTTTGGATAGCGGAACCCAGATTTTTATATGCAATTCCGATACCTTTCCAGATAGTTCTAATGATGAATTCGGAAAAATTACTTTAAGCTCTGCATTCGGAGAAAATGTAGAAGCAAAACTAATTAAAACCGCTATAGCTCTCGATAATAATTCTTTGAATCATCCAATGGATTGCTTGGTAGCGATCACAGATAAATTAAATGCTGATGCTTTAATACCTCCTGCTTTATATGAGTCTTTGTGTTCAATAAATGACAAAAATAATAAAAGGAAAATGAGATTTTTGCCGAATCGGCTGATAGTTCTACTGCGTTTTCAAATGATGAAAATGAAGCAGAGTGTGGGAAAGATATATTTTATGTTGAGAGTGACTCAGATAACATAAATTTTAATTCGGATTACACTAAAATGAAAGATGAGCAGAATACTTGTGATTCTCTTAAAACGGTTCGTGAAGAGTTAAAATTAAACAAAGGAAATTTTTATTAATTGATGGATTAATTTATCACAGGGATAAAATTCTAAATGAACCAGTTATGCAATTAGTTTTACCGCGTTGCAGAATAGATAAGGTAATGAAACTAGCCCATGAGTCAGTTTTTGGAGGTCATATGGGGGTTAAGAAAACAAAAGAGAGGATAAAATATAATTTCTTTTGGCCAAATATGTCTGGCAAAATTGCTGAATTCGTCCAGACATGCAAAGGGTGTCAGCTTCGGAAGCCTGAGAAAATTGGAGATAGAGCTCCCATTACACCTATTGTCCGTCCTGAACTTCCCTTTGAGATTGTTAACATAGACGTGATCGGACCTATTCAACCGCCATCTGGTAGAGGGCATAAATACGTTCTTTGTATGATGGATCAACATACACGTTGGCCTGAAGCAGTACCACTTAGATCCCTAACAGCCAAAAATGCATGTGACTCTCTATTACAAATATTTTCGAGGACTGGAATTCCGAGTGTAATTGCCAGTGATCAAGGCACAAACTTCAAGTCGGCTTTAACCAAGAATTTACGAAAAGGATTGGATCTAGTCCTAGGTTTTCCTGTCCTGGCTACCCGGCCAGCAACGGACTAGTTGAAAGATGGAATAAGGTATTGAAGGACATGATTCATCACGTTATTCGTGAAGATCCACGAAGCTGGGATCGACAATTACCTTTTCTGTTGTTTGCATACCGTGAAGTACCGAACACTACCACTGGTGTATCACCATTTAGGTTACTGTATGGCAGAGAAGCTCGAGGGCCGTTAGCCATTCTTAAATCATCCTGGGCAGGCGAAATACATCTTCCGACGAACATTTCCCAGTCAGCTGCTGATTACCTTCAGGAAATGAAGATAAATATGGAAAAGGCTGCTGAGAGTGCCTCTTTCACTGCTGCTCAGAAACAAAAGGCTTATGGAGATTACTTCAACAAGAGGTCATCTGTGAAGAATTTTAGCATCGGAGAACAAGTTGTTTTGCTGATACCAGATTCTAGTAATAAGATCTATGCGAGATGGACTGGACCTGGAGAGATAATTCAACGCCATCCACCCCATTCATATAAAGTTAAACTGCCCGACGGAAGTGTAAGACATGTTCACGTAAATAAGATCAGGAAGTATCATCCTCGTACACTTGCAGTTGGGGTCATTTTTGAAGGTGACCACGAATTCGGAGAAATACATCCCACTCCTAATTTTTCGAGGTCCACATCTGAAAGAGTTCTACATGAAATCAATCTGAATCATCTGAAGGAGAGTGAGAGGGAACAAGTGATAGCGATTGTTCTAAAACACCAAACACTATTCACAAGTGATGTGAAAATAGCCAAAGTAGGGACTCATCGAATTCGCTTAAAGCCGAACATTGAACGTAAAAAGCCGTTCGTATATATCGCATACCAGAGTCCTTGAAGATTAAAGTTGATGAGCAGATAGAGGAGATTTTGCGACTTGATTTAATTGAAGAATCTGACGCAGAAATAGCATATCCAATTGTTTGCGTTAACAAGAAAGATGGTACCCTACGACTTTGCGTTGACTTCAGAGCTCTGAACTCGGAGAGTGTGTCTGATGATTTTCCGATGGAAGATGCAGTGGAGCTCATACATTCTATTGGAAGAGCCAATATCATCACAACGTTAGATCTCTTGAAGGGGTATTGGGCTATACCCATGGCTGAAGACAGCAAAAATCTTACATCTTTCAAGACACATAGGCAACAGTACCGTTTCAAGGTGATGAGTTTTGGTTTGAAAAATGCCTCTGCCACATTTCAGCGTGAAATGAACAAAGCATTATCGTGTTACAGAGAATTTTCACGTGCCTACATCGACGACATTGCAATCTTCTCCAAAAATTGGGAAGAACATCTTCTTCATCTGGATACTATTTTAACGAAACTTTCAGAGTTAAATTTCACTGTGAACCTCAAAAAGTGTGCCTTTGGAAAAGCTCAAATTAAATATTTGGGTCATATTATCGGTTCTGGTAAGCACGAACCAGATCCCGAAAAGACTGCAGTTATCAACAACTTACCAGTGCCTAAAACGAAGAAGGAGCTTCGTAGTGTACTTGGACTGTGTAATTACTATCGTGAGTATATTCCTAAATATTCAGAACTTGTGTACCCATTGACGGAACTCACCAAAAAGAGAGTACCTGATTCCATCCCATGGACTGAGAAACATAATTCCTCATTTCATCTTCTAAAAGGGCTTTAGTGGAAGCACCTTCGCTGTACTCTCCAGTTCCTGATAAACCGTATACCATTCATTCAGATGCATCGCAAATTGGCATAGCTGCTTGCCTGTCACAAAAATGTGGTGATAAGTGTTACCCAATTGCTTATGCAAGTCAAAAAATTAAGTAAGACCCAACAGTCATGGTCAACTATTGAACGAGAGGCATTTGCGATTGTGTGGAGCTCAAAAGTTTGAAGTATGGGTATTTGGGACTGAAATTGAATTTTATACTGATCATAACCCTTTACCCTACTTAACAAAAAAGTGCACCACAATCTGCGAGGCTACAACGATGGGCTTTTGCTCTACAAAAGTTCAATGTGACAATCAAACATTGTCCTGGTGTGAAAATGCCTTATGCTGATGCACTCTCACGATTAGTGTAACAAATGTGCTTTTCAATTTTAAAAGGAAAATTTTTGGATTTAGTGAATAATTATTTTCTTTATCTTATTTTTGTGTATCTCATTATATTATTTGTGTGTCTATTTACATTTAAAAATGCTAGTGTTTCTTTTCGAGTAACAGTTTTTTTATATTAATGTTTATTATGTGAATTCCTTAAATTTCAATTTTCTTTATTATTATGGTATAATTAATCATATCAAAATTGTATTCTTAATTTAGTTTTGTGTAATTTGTTATGTATACTTATTTTTCATATTTTTTAAAGTGTGAGGTAATGCTAATTACTTGTATTTTAGTGTATTATTATATGAATGTATATTATTTTATGCTTTATGATCAGATTGAGTATCATGTGTGACACATCAATCTTGTGTGGGGGGTGTAGTGTTTCCTCCCTTCACCAGGAGGCGCACTGTGCTCCCCTCCGGTAAGAATGTGTTTTTTTATATAAGAGAGAGTCTCTCGGCACCGGCGCGTTAGGTCGGAGGCCATTTTGAAACATTACCCGCGTGGGTACTTTAATATTAAAATTTACATGTTTATATCGAATAAAAGTGCTGTTTTTAAGAATACGTCTCTCTGTTGGGAAAACGGCAACATTATACATTTTACCACAACGTATCACACTTAGTTAAAATTAATAATAATCCAATCAAAACAAATTACCTAGATGTATCACTGTATATTAAGTATTTGAAACTACATTCTAATATTTATGATAAAAGAGATGCCTTTAATTTTAATATCATCAAAGTGCCTTACTGGAATTCTAATTTATCAATATCTATATATAGAAATATTATTTTTAACTATATTTATCGCAATAAAGTATTAGTTAGCGATAAAACTAATATTTTTTAAATCTTAAAAATTTTTTTTTATCACTGTATTGAACATGGATACCCTGCTAATTTTCTTTGTAATTATATTTATAATAGTTTTTTATGATACAATTTGTATTAATGTAATTATTTACTGTTATTATGTTTTGTAATGTTTTTTTAAATTTAGACAATATCTAATTTATCCTACAATTATTATATATAGATGGCGCCACATGCTTTTTTAAAAAAATTCTTAATATATATATTTTTCTGAGTTTCTTTTATATTTTACGCTAATTTTATGATTTTTTAAAAGTATTTTTAATATATATATATATATATATATATATATATATATATATATATATATATATATATATATATATATATATATATTTCTTATTATCGTATATCGTATCGCAATTAATCGTTTCTTATATCGTATCGCAATTAACTTTTTATGCGGTTCTGCCCTCCCTATTTGGCGGGAACACGATACTGCACTCCTGGCCATCGTTATTAATACGTTTTAGTAGGTTATGTTTACGTTCATATGTTCTTTAGTTTAATATTTAAATTCTACACATATATAACTCTTTCCTTTCCTCTTGGTACATAGTATGACAAATTACAGGTGAAGGTTGGCGCCGCAAAACTTGTTTAAACCTGCAATCCTGGTTCCTAAGGCCAGGGAATTTGTCTTTATACTATGTGCCTCCTTCCTACTTTTAGTTATCTTAGGTATATAACTATATGATTATTTTTATATTTTTGTTTATGTGTGTTTTGTGTGTATAAATTTATATATATGTGTATGTATATGTATATGATTATATATTGAAAAATTCTTTTATATTTGATTATATATATATATATGTATGTATCTATCTTGTTCAAATTTTCAATCGTTAATAAAATACTTTCCATTCATCCATTCGAAGTAGGGGACTTTTTTTTATATTACTTGTTTTAATGTAGCTCTCTTCAAAGAATTAGTCCCTCCATAAAAATGAGTCTCTAGCTTTAGTTCTATCATATACATGCCTCAATACAAACGTCTGTAATTCGAAAACTTATAATTGAGTGTGTGGACGTACTTCTAGGATGCTGTTAATGAAAAACCGATAACTCTTCAAAGCTTTTCCTCTGGAACCTTTCAAGACATTCTCGGACTTCGTAGTCTTGAACGTCGGTGAAATGACAAAGACGACACGAACTGACATCTCATTCACCAAATTTCCACACCCCGCCAATTTTTGGACTTTGAGTCGCAACATATTAAACGCGCATTAGTATGAAATTAAGTCCACCATTTTGGTATCATGCTCCAATACGCCGCCCAACATATTCTTTTGATTTTTTTGATTTTCGGGAACAAAAACAATAGAAAATTAATTATTGAATAAATAATTAGCATTAATTAATAAATTTATTATTTATAACAAATACAAAAAAATTACATAATATATACATAAACAATCGAAAAAAAATCAAGGGCTATGGAGGGGAGGGGGAGGGGTCCGGACCCCTAGGCATTGCATGGAATACTTAAATTTCGAAGTCAACAAATTAAGTGAATTGAGTTGATTGATAAAAAATTGAAACAAAATTGATAAAATATTAATAACCTTTCGAGAATGTCCTCGATATGTCCTCTCAGGATAATCCTCCTGCTCTGGTACGTCTCTCCTCGGGCCAGGTTTATACCAATGACTTGCTGTTGCAGTAGGAGTCTGACTTCTTTCACCTTCCACCCTCTTGTCTTGTTTGGAATATGGGGAGAAACCTATTAAAATATGAGATTTTAATCGATAAATAATTCTTACTGTCAGAAAAAAAAATCGATGTCAACTTTAAAAAACAGTTCAAGAATATACATTTATGGGTTCAATAATATTAAAACAAATGCTACCCTCCATACATAGCTTTGTGAGGGATTACCCCCTCTGTCTTGCCCACCTAGATGTGTGGGAGGAAGGGAATGAATACCAGACATGTTCAAAATAAATTTATTTATTGAACAACCAAATTAACAACTCTAATTCACTTAAAACACTTTATCTACCGCATTATGATTCACTGCAGTTTTTTTCATGCAATATTTTTTTTGGATCACTACATTGAAAATTAAGGGATATACATAAACAAAATACTGAACTTTGGGAAATTTAATCCGTTAAAGCTAATTAATTAACTAAAGATATTCAACTGTCAAATGAATTATATAAACTGTTCACTTAAAATAAAGAGTCAAATCGTTTTCTAAGGTCTTCATTAACGTACGAAAAGAATAAGACACTTAAATTTTGACAAACTATTTTTTCGGGACAAAAATGATAACCTTCGCAATCCGCTGAAAACGCCGTTAGGTGAAAACGCATTTTCTGCTATAAAACTATTCTTCTTCCCCGCCAAAATACTTATCATAGAGCCCGTGCTGCCATATATCTTGGAAGAATGGATTTCAAAAAATATTTCTGTTAAGTATCATCCGAATATTCGTAAAAATGGCTATTCTATGTAAGTTTAAAATAAGTGATACTTATAAGTACCGTCGGTAGATAAAGGGTTAAATTCAAGAAGAGAGAATGTCTCAATATGAACTATACAAGTGAAACAACAGTGAGATGCACGAATTATACGAAAACTAGGAATATCGACAACTTTAATTTAAGATCATTCAATTATCTCACTTAGCTTAATGTTACTCTAGGTTTAGTGACCAATCGTCAGTTTAAATCTTCGTTTATTTAATATTTGAAATATTCAATAACTTGTAGTGGTACCTGATCTGTAGAAATCTCACCTGACTCCTGGTTTTCTTTCTCCCCTTCTGCTAGATAAAAAACCCTGACTATATATAGTAAATTTAATTTGAATATCACGGTTTCTTCTTCAGAATGGTTGGTTGTGAATAAATACGAATGATAACCCAAAGATTTCCTAAGAGGATTTCTAGAAGGATCGCGAATAGATTCGTCACAGCTTAACGTTAGGATTTGCAACCCCGGGTTATATTTCCAATCCCGGGATTTCGGGATAACAATATCCAAATCACGGGACTGGTTCAGGGACTAGGATTGGACTATTTATGAAAAATACTTGCACATTAGCATAGTTTAAATTACATAATAAAACTGAAAGTATAATTAAAAAAATTGGTTTAGTATAACTATTTATTGACACAAATCAAAACAAAACTAAATTCATCATTAAAAACAAATAAAAAAATAGCACATGATGTAATTAAAAAAAAATTCTTCATTTCTTGTGTTTCTGTAGATAAGCTTGTAAAAAACACAGCTCGTCCAGCATTTCCTCGTTTAAACGGCTCATTATTTTTGTTACAAATTGTCCTTACGAAGAAAATGCTCGTTCACAGACTACTTTAGTAGGCTACTTTGTAGGCTGCAATATGGTGCAGATCCCCCTTTGACAAATATATCTAATTTTTCTGCTACACTTGATGGTTTTGTATACAAATTAATTCAGTTATTGAATCAGAATGTGAATCAGTTTCAAGTGTTACCTCATTTAAAATATAGAAGATTCAGTTGAATTTCTAAAAATTAATTTACCTTTTCCAATGAAGATCACCCCCCTCCCCAAAAAATATAAATTTTCAGAGAATTAAATACTTTAAAAATTATAAGGAGAAAAAAAATTTCAAATTACACTGCTGGACAATTGCTAAGGACGGATCACAAATTGCTATGTAGCATAACATTAAGCGAGACATGAGGCCTAGTAGGATAAAATATAGTTGCCACACAGTTCAGACATTAGAATAAAGAATATTTATTGTTCTGGAAAGTACAAAAGCTGTGAAACATCTGAAAGAAAAAAAAATGTTCATTTGATCTGCGTACGGAGAAATGGAACAATGCATCTAAAAGTCAGCAGACACCTTAAAGAAAGGTATCAGTACGGGATATGTCCACCGTGGAGTGTGATGCAACATTCCACACGTCGTACCATACTTTGCACAACATTATCCAGCAGCTGTTGAAGCAATTTATCCCATTCCTCTGTGAGTCCACGGATGAGGGTGTTCTTGTTTGTCAGAGGATAGTTTCGACCAGCAACTTGCCTCCCCAAAGCATCCCACACATTTTCAATGGGGTTTAGATCTGGAGAACGCGCTGGCCATACGAGACGTTGAATACCCTCGCTGTCTAGACAATCCTGAACAGCGAGTGTTCGATGACATGTTGCGTTGTCGTCCATAAAAACAAATTTATCACCGACAGCACCACGAAAAAGACGAACATACATGAGGAAGTTGAACTTCATCAATGTATCGTAGGCCCGTCATAGTCCCATTCGTAACCACATGTAGGCGCGTGCGGCCATTGATCATGATGCCGGCTCACACCATGATACTGCATGTCGGATATCGGTCCTTTTCCTGGATATTTTCTGGACGATAAGCAGTACCACTCTCGCGCCAGATCAGTTGGCGTCTACAATCCGATGACAGACTGAACCTACTCTCATCTGAGAATAGTACACATGCCCAGTCCTGTTCAGTCCAATTGTGGTGCTCACGACACCATTGCAAACGGGCAGTACGGTGCTGTCTGGTCAATGGGACACACACAACAGGTCTGCATGCGTGTAGTCAGTCCTCCTCCCCTCAAACGTCTGGCAACAGTTTTTCGGGAGATCTGCTTTCCTGAGGCAGCAAGAAACTGATTTTCCACCTGCTGAGCTGTGGTGCGCCTGTTCCTTTTTGCTGATAGGACGATATATCAGTCTTCTGCAGGCGTCGTACTTCTAACACGACCTCCCCCGTGCCGTCTACTACACATTCCAGTAGTTTTAAATGACTTCCTCAGCCGTGAAACAACGCTGTGAGCGATGTCGAACTCCCTGGCAACATCTGTTATTTTTCGCCCTTCTTTGATCTTTCCAATAATTCGGCCACACATAAAATCATCTATGTGATGTCGGGAAGACATGCCAAAAATTTTAAGTTCGTCTATTAAATCTTTCCTGTAAAACTTTGACTTGAAACAACAACTGTCCACACGCGTCAAAACCTTTTTAAAGCTCTTATGAACGCTATCACGTGATGAACAGACGTGGAAAAAAATTTGCATACTCATACTTCTTCTTACTAATATCCCGCACTTATTCTAATTTTCCACATTTTGCTTCCTTTCATTTTGTGGTTGCTATGGATGATAGTGTTATCCGTCCTTAGCAATTGTCCAGCAGTGTATAACTCAGACAAAAATTAAATCCTTGGATTAGTTATTTTAATCTCGGGATTTCGAGGTTTGAAGAATCACCGGGATCCTGGGGCTGCAAACCCTACTTAACATTTCTTCCATAAGAACAAATACGGATTAATCTAAACGAGTCCTTTTTTATGTAATAGAAGCATGGAAATTTGTAGAATAAATTGATTATGAGTATTTGATGACGATTAATCGGTAATTTTGGACGATAAAATAGAAAAATAAACTAAAATGTTTCACTGTTGTTGGATTACATTTTGAATTTAACATTAATCTTCAATCAATCAATATAATTCATTTGTATTTCCTTAAGGAACGATTTTTATTTTTTAAACATGATATTTTGTGGAAATATAATTAGTGATCGAGACTCTTATAAACAGCGAATTAAAGTTATATTGTAATTATTAAAATTTTAAGTGAAGAATTTATACAATGGTCTAAATTCATGTGACATCACGGTCACATGTTAATTGCGATTAGGGATTGCAATACCGGCATACCGTGATACCGAATACCGGTATTCACAAGTTTAAATACCGTTTTTTCTCTATATTTATTAGAAAGGAGACGGGGAAAAATACTATCCTAAAACATCTCAGAGCGATACTGCACACGCGTTGGATTCGTAGTCGCATATTCGTATCTGTGAAAACAAGGTTGTAGTTGTGAAGAAAGTGTGTAATATTTCGTTATTTTTTAAAATGGCAAGTTTGTTATTCACATTGTATTTGCATATCATACTTTAGGGTTCAACATATTTTTCAGATTTATAATGTATATACTTATAAAAAATATCCCATAATATATATATATAATGAATAAGAATAACTTTAAGAAACATAAAACATCAGTTGATAATATTTCGGTTTGGTTTTATTATTTATATGATGAAAACCACAGACTGAATAGTGATATTTACACTTTTTTGTGATTTAAATAAATAATGTTCTTTTACTTTCTTGTGATTTTTTATATACTGCTATAATTTATAAGTTACACATTTTTTGTGATATTTACATTTTCTAATAAAACTGGCAAATAAAACAAAGAAACACCTATATTTTCTTTCTTCTAAAATTTCTACAACCGATATTAAAACCGGTATACAAGTATTAATACTTAAAAAATACCGAATACCGGTATTGAACTTTTGGTCCGATATTGCAATCCCTACTTGCGATCACGTGTTTCCAGCCAATCAGTCCATCAGTTCGCTTGTCAACTTTTGCTTTTTACAGAAACTTTTTTTAAAAAGTGCATACTTGTCAACAATGATATTGCACACATGTAAACAAAATACATTCACTTTAAAAATGCGCATATAATAAAAGAATTTTTTCTTAATTTTGAAATTTTTTTGACAAATCTTAATATTTGAGCGTCTACACTCAACTATCAAACTTGAAATAGTATCTAAATTTCACAAGTCTGTCAGTTTTGAATTCAATGGAGAAAATGTGACGTCATTTATCGTGTGACTCATGGATTTATGGAGTATGGATATGGACTCATGGAGTCTATTTATCTCAAGTTTATTCCTAACTTTTTCACTTAGCTTTAATTGTAGTATATATTTCCCTGAACCAAATCATGTTGAATGCAGCGGGAGTTTTAAATCAACATCAAACAAAATCCCCTTACTTGCAATCAGATTTTACATACCTTCAAAATTCACGGGGATTTACCAAGAATTTGGGATAAAATTACTGATTTTAGAAAAGAAAAGAAAAAACAACCGAGTTTTTTACACATAAATTTCATAATCAGTATTTAGAAGTAATTTTGCTGTGAAATATAAATGAGCACTTTTAGAAAATATGTGAATCCTGTATAGGCCTTTTAGCGCAGAAGAATCAAATCGATACTTAAGGTATCCGACTATGTTCGGAACCGTGATTTTGCAAAGCGTATAAATTGATATTTATGATATTTAGTGTTACTTAGATTAGAATACGTATATTAAATTTTTTTAAGTATATTATTATAGTAAAAAAATTATTTAAATTACATTATTTTGACAAAAAAAGAACATAGAATGACTTATTTTTAAAACATTCTCCTTTTATAGAAAATACTTCTATAATAATCATATTTTGTCTGCATATAGCTCTGACATCTGTACTGAGTCTGAACTAAAATTTCTGAAATATATAACTTAGAAGCGGATTTATCGATATTTTAATACAATAGAGGGGAGAAATTTTAAGAAAAAAACGCCGATAATTATTTCAATTGTAGTAACACTGAAAATAAAGTGAATTTTTCAAAATTCCTAGCTGAGGCCCTCTGGAGAGAGATGTCTACTTTATATTAACAAAATATTATTATTATAGAAGCATTTTTCATAAAAGGAGAATGTTTTGAAAATAGGTCAATCTAAGTTAATTTTTTGCCGAGAGAGAGAGAGAGAAATATTGTTTTGAAATAATTTTTTATAGTAATGATATTCTTAAAACAATTTTATGCATGTATTCTAATCTAAGTGACACTATATATCATGAAAATTATCGATTTATGCGCTTTTTTTAAAATCACATTTCCGAACATAATCGAATACCTGAATAATTCATAAATGTCTCATATTAATATATAAGTAGTTTATAATTAAAGAATGACGTTTTAATTCTATTCTATGAAAGTTGAATTTCTGTGGTCCGAAACACACCTTCATGTTGAGGGGAACGATTGAAGTCTGAAGTATCTCTCTGCTGGGGGGATCTTGGGGAGTCTAGAACTGCCGGCGAATACAGGTGAGTTGGGGAAGGTCCTTGTGCATTGTCCGCCGGTGGGGTCATGACGCCTGAGGATTCTGTGTTATCCACTAAAAGATAAATGAAAATATGATATGATACAAGCAAATAAAATACGATTACTTGTTAATTTAATATTTTCTTTAAACATGAGATAAAACGAAAGAACAAAGAAATTCAGGAAAATGGCATATACTGTTGTTATATATTTTTCAAATATAAAATAGAATGTAAAAATAAACGTGGACACTATTTGTGGCAGTCCTTTTTATTTCAATGAGCAATTCCATTAAAATATATTAATATGAGAAGGGAAAATGAGAAAGGTAGATGTGGCAACTCCTACCACGGATTCTAGGTAATCCCTACGAAAGGGAATTTAAAGCGCATCTTCCCAATCCGATGGGGAAATTCTAACAGTTAAAGACGAAGTAATTAAGTATTTAGCTTGGAACTGTGGCAATGATAATTCTTGTTCCGGTTTATTTTCATTCAAGTGACTGTTGTATGTTGCTTTGCTGTATGCTGATTTTATGTTGTTGTTCAAGCTGTTGTTGTATATGTTCTGTGCTTTTGTTGTTAGTAATATGATGGAAGGAAAATTTGTAACACATGTTTGGAATTGAACAACATGGACCTTGGAATAAGAAAATATCTTTCAATAGAGTAAAGAATTAGTACATTAATTTGAGTCAATATAAGCTATGATTAATTAATACCAACCTATTGACGATTTACCACCAAGAGAATCGCTTTGACTTGTACCATGAGCGCGGTAATGTAGTGGTGAAGGTTATGGACTCGTGGCAGGTGCGTCAAGAATTCGAGCCAAGTGCCGCTGAAGACCCGCCGAGTAGAGGGGATGATGTACGTTAAATTTGTCGAGGCTCTTACGCCCTTCCGTTGGTGTGGTGTGGAATTTAGGAGAGGAATACTTGTAGCAT
Organism: Trichonephila clavipes; assembly: GCA_019973935.1. Classification (NCBI taxonomy): domain Eukaryota; kingdom Metazoa; phylum Arthropoda; class Arachnida; order Araneae; family Nephilidae; genus Trichonephila; species Trichonephila clavipes. Next base: position 162,580 of record BMAU01019687.1, read on the forward strand.
CCTCGTCATTTGACTACGGCTCAAAATTACGAGGTCCGTCGCCAATAGCTTCGTGTAGCTTTAGTGCAACATTAATGTAACTCTCTCTCTTGACTTGTACCATGCTCATAAGTTTGGTTAATTTTATGAGTATGATTTTACTCAGCTCTGTTAATGGCACTTTTACAAGCCCCCCGTTCATTTTTGAAAATATTCAAGAAAATATATAACGAGCTGATGTGAGCTGCAATTTCTATCGTAGTACCGTAGTATCGTAGTAAAGTTAAAAAAAAATGCAATGTTTGTTAAATATGATTATCATTAACCATTGTGTTAGTTGTAAAGAACATGCAATATAAAAAATAATTAATTTTTATTAATTATCATTAACGTATCGTGTTATCATTCAAAACAATCGTGTATGTAAACTTTCAGTTCAACTGAATGCTTTAAAACGTGAGAAAAAAACCTTTTCCAAGTTTTGACACAAGTCGCCAAAAGGGTCGCTAAGTCGCCAACGTGGCTGTATTTGTAATTCTTTAAATAATTAGTTTTAATCAATGAATTTGTATTAATTATAATTAAATTATTTTATTGTCATCCAAAATAAAATCATGTATATAAAATTTCAGCTCAATTGAGCGCTTTAAAATGTATTTTATTAACGATTGAAAATTCCACTAAGATAAATAAATAAATATATAGAGTGGGAGCTAATAGTAGGAACTGAAAAATTTGCTTTGATTTTGATGAGTTATGATAATATTTAAATTTTAAGCCTTTTTAATTTCAAGTCTTATTTTGAAACCGCTCTTAGTATCTTAAACAAAATAGATTCAATAATGCATACCTGAGTCTCCATATGTTTTCCTGACGGTAGCTCTTTTCGCTAATCTGCTAGATTTAAGTTCGTCATCGGAGCTGTCCGTGTTTTCCTTCTCACTCGCACTTTTGCCTGAAATAAAAAATTTCATCAAGATGTTACTGTTACATAAATGCAATAATTTTTAGAATTTATTTTTATTACTATTATTTTCTGCTAGCAGAGAGCTGCAGTAATCCATTTAACGTCACCTCATCGGTAGTTTACGAGGGTTTCGGATACTTTTGATACAAGAATTGCTCATCCCTTCATATTCAATAATCCGTTTTAACGTCCCGAAGTCCTCGAAAATTTTTTAATTTGTAACTCTAAAATCGTTTTCATTTTAGGAAAAGATCACATCAAAGTCTTTGTTAATACAAATTTTAGGAAAATTCCTCTTTTGCCCCATGTATCAGAGTCTCGCAAATAAATAATCAGAAAGAGATGCAGCGATACTCATGTATCTCGCAGTGGCCCTCTGAGCCTTTTTAAGTGGCCCAGCCATGGCCCATTGATCTGAGAAATTCACTTATTTAAGAAAATTGTATAAAAAATTGGGTGTGTGGGAAAATTCTTCGTCAAGAAATATAACATATCAATTTTGCTTTTTGTTGTCGGTATCGTACGGGTATGAATGGATATTCTTTTTTCTATTTGGAACAGTCACTGTTAGTAATAACAGGCAACCGTGGAATTAATTTTTAACTATCTTTCATATCTTGTAAGCGAAAAATATTCGAAGAAAATATATCGCTTCAAGACGATTGGGAAGTTGACTATTTTGTAGTGAAAACAAACATGTGGATGAGTAATTGTTTGGTTTGTCACAAAAATGCTGTATTTAAAAAATACCAATAAATAGGAATCATTCAATGACACTTTTCCTCGAAGATCTCTTTCAAGAGGTGATAAATAGGCTTTTTCTTGAATAATCTTTGCAACAGCGGTAACAAAGACATCCCATGAAGTTTGTTACATTATTAGTAATCATATGAAACCGTAACTGATGCATAAATTGTGAAGGAGTATTTGTTAAGTGCTTTTAAGTTAGTGTCAGTAACAAAAATAAAACATAAGAATTAATAATTAAAAAAGCAAAACAGGAATTATAATATTTTGACCAATTTTCCACTTTTTAAATTTCTAATGTTATCTTGGTCTTAAAGCATTTCTTCTCCCCCTCCCTCAGTTATCCTCTTATTGCGGCCCGCGTGAAATAATTGACGTATGTGTGCGGCCCAGCAAAAGAAAAGGTTGAGCACCCCTGAAGAGATGTATATGGGTTGCTTATGTTATGAATAAAGGCATTGAACAATGAGATACAGCATTTCGATAGACGAATAAAAGAAAAAAACCTTTTAAAGTGAAAAGGAAATACTGGACATAATTAGTTATATCTGAAAATGATAAGGTAATGAATAAAATTTTTCTCAATTGGACTCACGGTTCCCATGAAATTATTTTTACGAACCTCCGGTTAAAAATGTTTGACCTTGGCATATTCTCTTCTTTCAAATGAGCTGCATTTTAGAAGTATAGCCTTTGCAGAGACATTTTCATTGCTTTCATTGTTGGCACCCTCTAGTGGCGGCTCCAGCTACCAAATTTTTGGCCCTTGAATTTATTCAATTCAAGATCTCGTCAGATGCTAAATAATGCCAAGATTTAATTTTGCCGAGAGTACCAGAAAGCCGAATTGATACTCGAAGGATTTTTTACTTGCCAAATTATCATACAAAATGCGTACAAACGATTTTCGCATCCAGAAAATCTATCGGCACGCTACCTCTAAGCCACCGAGCCAACCTAGGTATATTTTTTATAAAGTTGCTGATAAACTTTTTATAGTAGTACCGTAGTAAATGTAGAGAGAGACTTCGAGAAACAGTTAAAATGTTTACTTAAACAATCTTTATTTACTAGATAAGGGGGGGGGAATCATTAAAGACGATATCGACGAAATTAGTTGAACGGATTAAATATTCTTTTAGAAATAAAGCATAGTTGAAATTATTTTCTAACATAACCTTCATAAAAATCTTGAGATTGCATGTTAAAAGTAATCTAATGTAATATGGATGGAGGAGGTCCAAACATATTTTCTAAGAGTTTAAATTCAGTCTTTTTGAATTTTATACGAAAAGTGACACGTGTAAAATTGGAATTTAGAATGTTTATATGATAAAAGGGTATGTAAGGTATTTAAATTAATATAGAATAAAAGATAAAGTTGTGTGATATAACATGATACGATGATTTCCAATATTTGAGATATACACAGTATAACTGTGTACCTTTGATACAACTAATTAGTTTTTTGACAGTTTCAAATACAATTCAAAATTACAGTTACAAATTAGACAAAGAATTATTAAGAAATGGTAATCTTGAAATCAGAACCGAGGCCAAAACGTAAAAAACGCGAAGAAAAATTACAATTTTAATAGTAAAATTTAAGCGCCATCCAGAACAAGGCCTCCCCCAGTATACAATAAACACCATAAAAAAACTTAGCGGTAATACATATTAGTGAGATTAAAAGAACCAAAAGCAGATGTCATATCAGAATACACAAACGCATAAGTGTCACAACTCCCATCCTGCCCCCTTCTTTACGGCAGGTGAAACAACTGTGACTGCTGCAGATTACACCAAGGTCGAATGTCAAACATGGGGGTATTAGCAGCTTCAAGAATATTGTTTGAATCTCGATATTTCGTTTTTCTTCTTCGTGAGCTAGAAACATGGGGATTTTCAACGAAAGAAGATAAATAAAAGAAGACACAGAAGATGGCAGCATTAGAAAAATCTGGAAAATATATAACTTGTCCAAAATAATAATAATAAATATTTCGATATGTAACAAATACATTATATTTCAACGTTATTAATGGGGGAAAAATAAAATCACGGATGACACCTAAAGCAGTTTTTGTTCCTTTTTAAGCAAGAGTAGATATATTTAAATACTAAAACATCATTCAGTGAATTATGATGCCCTCACACTATAACTAGCTCTGTGAAAACGTTGGCAAAAGTAAAAAAATCGTTTTAATGGGGATTTTTTTTAAAAAAATTCCCTATGACTGAGGATTTTTCAGGTACAAAGGAAAGGCTTAAAAAACCAAGTAGGAATGTAAAGAATAGGAGCAAGTTTAAGGGGGAAAGTTTTAAAGTAAGGATAAGTTTATAGTTATTGTACAATATATCGAGAGTTTATATGTAAATTTGAAACATTTCATACAAAAGTATTGCATATTCTCATTGTAAGATATTAATAATCTTCTCAATATAACATACATATCGTCGGCCTAATTATCAGACTGCCTAAGAGTGCAACGCGCCAAGCGCCTTTTGGCGCGATTCCCTTAATCCTTTTGTTTTGTCTACGCCTGCCTCAGTACGCGCTCCGCTTTTAATTTATTCCTCGATCAGTGTAAGTCACTACTTTTTTTTTTATTTCATAATGAAACTAGATTTCGAAGGGAGAGGTGGTGGCAAGATTTAACATAAAATAAATACAGCAGAAAGTAATATTAATGTATTACACTTCCAGATATAAATTATTTACACTATTTTAAGCGTTCATTACACAAAATTTGTAACAACGTGTTACTTTTGCTGAGCAGATATCAGCTTAGGAAGGTATTTTCAAAAATCACAACCCTCAAGAGTGTTACGGGGAGTGTTATAAATAAAAAAAAATCCTTTTTATCAGCTATTAAACCAGTGATTCTCAACCACTGTGCCGCGGCACTTTTGTGTGCCGCCAAATTTTGCAAATATATAATAATGTTAATATTATTAAATTATATCATTTAAAAAGAAAAATATTTTTAACATGAATATATATTTAAATCCACAAAAAAATAAATTATTTTATTATTTGCTTTGCAACGCGTTTTTTCTTAGTGCCAAATTATGATGAAGCGGCGTGCATAGCAATAGGAATATGTCTCAAGTCGGCGCTCACTTGCCACTTCTGCGTACAAAACGTGTTGTTTTAGTGATAGTTGGGATTCACAAGGTGTTGCATAGTAGTTACTGCACCTTTTCTTTCGTTAAAATTGGCAAATGTATGTGATTCGGTTTAATATTATTTATTTGCATGTAGTAATATTTTGCATTAATTTATTTGCAGATCCTTCTGAAAATGGATAAATGGTTAAAAAGAAGAAAGTTTAATGATGATAATAGTGATAATGATAACGTTAGGGACCAAGTTAATGAAGTTAATGACAAGTAAAAAATACTTCTTGCTCAAAAAATACGTTGTCCATCGGAAATGATGATTTTTTGAAATTTGGATTTAACTCTACAATGGAAAATGACATAGTTGTTCCCGAGTGTGTGATATGTGGTTTTAAATTATCAAATAGTGCTATGGTTCCTAGCAAACTCTAACGTCACTTGGTGACTAATCATCCTTCGCTTTCAACAAAAAGATAAAAGCTACTTTGAAAGGTCTTTATCATCAAAAATTAAGCAAGTAAAAGTTTTTGAAAAACAAGTATGTGTGTCTGAAAAGGCTCAAGTAGCTTCTTACGAAATAGCTGAATTGATTGCTGTTAACTTAAAACCTCACAATTTGGCTGAAGAAATTATATTACCTGCTTGTCGCAAAATTGTAAAAACAATGATTGGTGGATCAGCTGATATTGATATTTGCAAAATACCACTTTCAAATGATACAATCCATCGCAGAATTAAAGATGTCAGAAAATATTGAGCAAAATACTGCAAAAACTCTTGCAAATTCGAATTTTGCTCTACAAGTCGACGAAACAACAGATATTACAGGAAATGCTCAATTAATTGCATTCGTTAGATTTATTCACGAAAATGATATAATTAATCAATTTTTATGTTGCCGGGAGTTACCTGATTTTACAACTGGTAAACATATTTTTCAAGTAATTAGTTCATATTTAGAAGAAATTAAAGTTTCTTGGAAGTCATGTATTGTGGCATTTGCACAGATGGTGCTCCAGCTATGACTGGACATCTAAAAGGATTTGTAGCACATGTTAAAGAACTGAATGAGGATATATTAGTGACCCATTGTTTTTTGCATCGAGAAGCACTTGTTACAAAATTTTTGCCATCAGATTTGAAAATAGTTCTGGAACAATGTGTTAAAATGGTTAATTATATCAAATCAAGACCATTAAAAAGTAGATTATTTAGTAAATTATGCCAAGCTATGGAAGCCAAGTACGAATCCTTGTTACTCCATACAGAAGTAAGATGGTTGTCCAGAGGAAAAGTTATATCTCGTGTGCTGAAATTAAAAGACGAAATGAAAATATTTTTTGAACAAAATAAAAATTATGAATTTGTTCATTTGTTGGAAGATAAAATATGGTGTACTAAACTGGCTTACTTATCAGACATTTTTGTTATTTTTAACAACATCAATTCAAGTATGCAAGGGCCTAATGAAAATATCTTAAACTCAACCGATAAGCTGGTGGGATTCAAAAAACAAATAACTTTATGGAAAAATAAAGCTCAGTAAGGTAATTTAGAAAAGTTTGAGTCAGTCCCTAAAGACAGTTATAAAACTATTAAATTGTTGTTGATCATTTGACAACATTAGAGGAGAGAATTATTCATTATTTCCCAAAATTAGATATTAAGAAATTTGATTGGGTTCGTAATCCATTTCTCATAACGTATACTTCTGTATTTGACTTAACTTTGAATGAAGAGGAAGAACTCATTTTGCTTTCCAATAATCGAGATTTAATTTTAAAACATTCAGAAGTATCAATTAATTCATTTTGGATTAACATCAGATGCGATTATCCAATGATAGCCAAAACAGTTTTAAACATATTATTACAATTTTTCACATCTTATTTGTGTGAATTCGGATTTTCAGCATTAGCCAACATTAAAACTAAAAAAGATCAAGATTATTAAATGTAGAAGACGATATGAGAGTAGCATTGTCATTTTTACGACCAAATATAAATGAAATTATCAAAAAACATCAAGCTCAAATTTCGCATTAAAAAATATTTTTTATTATTAGCTTGTAATTAATCCCTTAATAAACGTTTAGTTATTATTGTACTATATATTAGTTTATTTCGTATATTTAAAATTTTTGTCATAAACTATTTATGCAGTGTGTTGTAGTAAGTAAATAATTTTTATCTTTTTCTTTGTGTGCCGCCAAATTTAGAAATCGTTAAATATGTGCCGCAACAAAAAAAAGGTTGAGAATCGCTGTATTAAACCTACATACTTAAAATTTAACAAAGGTGTTTTATTTCTCTCTTTTTTTTTGTTACCTGAGTTACGCCAAAATTACCTTTAGATTGCAACCACGAGTTGTAAGACCTTTGAGGAGACTGGTTCTGCTCCGAAGACTTCGATGGAGAAGCTACGGTGCTGTATTTGCTGTTTTCCGTCTTCTTCTCAGGCAAGATGTATTTGGGGAGGCCTTTATAAAACCATGCACCAGATTTTTTCCACGTCTGAAAAATTCATATACATGAAACAGATAATAATAATAACAATGCATTAATGTAAATGATACACAAATCGACATGATTTGTAAATTGATGGATGGCAACAGAATTTAAAATGGAATGCAATGGATACGTAAGCAATATTTTTAATGTTTTGTTAGGTTGATTGATTGATTGATTTAATATTAACGTCGCACTGTTCAGCTACACGAGGGCTTTTGGCGACGGACCACGTAATTTTGAACCATGGTCAAGTGACGTGGACGACACCTGAGCTGGCACCCCCTCTCCTAACTACCACACCACACCAACGGGAGGACGTTTCAGCTCTCGACAGATTTAACGTGCATCGCTGCCCTACACGGCGGGTCTTTAGTGGTACTGGGATCGAACTCGTGACCAGGCAAGCCACAATGTTTTGTTAGGGAGATGTATCATATTGTCGTGGTTTGATGAGAAGTGTGGAATACCAACTCATGCATTGGCTTTGTCTTTTGATTGTTAATAAAAATTATGGAGCATATTGGCTGCATTAGTGGATATTTATATCAGGTAGAAAAAGACAATCAGAAAAAACAAATAATTAAGGAATCTGAAGTAAAATAGACTTATTTTTTTCAACTTTCTGTTCAGAAGTCTTTAAATTTATAAGGGAGCTTTTCATTAATATTAAAAAGGAAATTCATATTGGAAACTGTTACCGGAGGATTTCGAAAATATGTTCTCTTTTACCAGTTGAGATACTTTATGAATAGAAAAAATGCAAATGAATAATTAAATAAGTCTTGCAATACTGTCTAACTCGGCTAATCTTTATTTTTATAACAACTATTTAAACCTGCATTGTATACATAACTAATAAATAAAATACTGTTGGGTAGATAGAGGTTCGTGGATTTTATGCTAACAGTCCCTATGGACAAACAGTTCTTCAATAATTATGGAATTTCGCATAATAAGTTCCAGAAGATTAGCACACTTTTTTGGCCATGGGTAGCCTAGTGGTTAGAGAATCGGACTCCAGACCGGAAGGCCTAGGTTTGATGCTCAATGGCACTAAATATCCTTCAAGTACACACGGAGTATGTGCTCGTTAAATCAGTGGGTTCGAAAGTCTTATGGGTTGAATCACGAGTGTAGGGGACTGGAGAATATTTCCCTCCCCTCCAGTTCCATGCCTAAATTGTGGAGTAAGGGGATAGTTGGTGTCGCCATCTATCATAAAGATCTATCGTCTCTTCGGGAATTTCTCCGAGCTAAATCGTACTGTCATCTGTATGGTGCTCAAGGCTAAGACCAAACGACAGGCGTCCATCTAGCCCCTTGCCACAATGAATTTCGTGGGCCTCGATCTAACTACGTAAGACAGGTGGCATGAGAAACAACAACGTACTTTCTCCCGCACAGAGACACAACAATCAGTGTCTAGAAATGCAAGTACGTAAATGATAAAGATCACCCGCAAGCAATCACTCGGTCGTAAACAAGTGAAGTCTTCAACAGCTGAAGTGATACTGCTTCAGTTTTGGCAAGTGACTGTTATTTATAGTCTGCAAGGCTATCTTCCAGAACTTTCTCGAAGGAGTAAGTGATTGAGAGTTATATTTACGCCACACTATAAAGCTGTACAAGGGCTTTTGGAAAAGAACTACGTAATTTAGAACCATGGTCAAGTGATGAGGGGGGCACCTGCGCTGGTAGTCCAGTATCTTAACTACCATAGCAAACCAACGAGAGTACATTTGAGCGGTGGGGTCTTGAACAGTACTCGGCTCGGATTCACGGCATACTAGTCACCAGCCCATGACCTAGATCACAAGGCTACCACGGCCTTAGTACTTTCTCGAAAAATCCACTTCCGTCATAGATCATAACCTCTCATCATTAGACCTCTTCAGTTATTTCATGAAGCATCCATATCGTCGCCAAGTTTCTAAATTTTGTTTTCAAAAGTGATGCCAACGTGGCTGTATCTGCAATATTTCGCCTAGTTCCCATTAAAACTCCATTATAGTGTAAGGGACGGTGTTGCTGGCGAATATTAGTATTTATCATAAATTAAATGCTACAGAAAGTAATATTAACTTATTAAATATGCAGATTTTAATTATTTACACTATTTTAAGATAAAATTAAGCATTGATTACTCAAATTTCGTATATATAACAATACATTTTTTTATTACATTTTTTTTTTTTTTTTTTACATTTCCTTCACTAAATTGCAATTATAAATTCGACAGTAAAGTTAGTTACATTGGACATATATGAAACAGCTAAATAAACATTTAAGTTTATAGATAGTTAATTCTAGCTTGATTGATTGATTGTTTACAGACGATGCATCTAGAAGCAGCACGAGGGTTAATGTCGACGGATCCAATAATCTTTAAGCTCGGTCAACAACGCGGAGAATGACATCTGAACTTATACTTGTTACCTCAAAAATTCTTTTCCACCAGGCCAACGGGAAGACTTTGCATCCCGATAGATTCAACATGCATCAATCAATCCCTCAACACGTCTAGTTACAATCTCATGACTATTTAGCTACCGGAGCCACTGTAAAACGTTTCCAAATCTTTATAAAATGAGGGTAAGCCACAACAAAAAATACTCCATAGGAACATAAGAAATAATATGTCTTCCAATACCTGAAAGCACATAAAAGAACTCTGTCCTAGATCGGACACAAAGAAAACCATACTACTGATCTACACAGCAAACAAGAAATATAAAAAAAAATTTAAGTCAATTCCTACTTAGATCAACAAAGAAAAATTTTATCTTAGCTACTTGTTATTAAATAGTTACAATTAATATAAATATGTATATACACAGGACAGAATCACAACATTAAGTGGTAATTCATTTTTATTAATTATCATTAAAATATCGTATTGTCATCCAAAACCATCGTGTATGTAAACTTTCAGTTCAACTGAATGCTTTAAAACGTGAGAAAAAAAACCTTTTCAAGTTTTGACACAAAACGTGAGAAAAAAAACCTTTTCAAGTTTTGACACAAGTCTCCAAAAGGGTAGCCAATGTGGCCGTATCAATAATTCTTTAAATAATTAGTTATAACCAATTAACTTTAATTAATTATAATTAAGTTATCGTATTTTTACCCAAAACAATAGTGTATAGAAAATTGCAGCTCAAACGAGCGCTTTAAAATGTGAGAAAAAAACCTTTTCATGTTTTGACACAAGTCGCCAAAAATGATGTAAACGTGGCTGTATTTGTAATTCTTTGAATAATCAGTTTTAATCAAATTAAATTTTATTAATTATAACTAAATTACTATATTGCCATCCAAAATAATCATGTATATACAATTTCAGCTCAATTGAGCACTTTAAAATGTATTTTATTATTTATTTTATGTATTTATTTATATTTTATTTTATGTATTTATTTTATTATTCCACCAAGATAAATAAATAAATATATAGAGAGTGTGAGCTATATATATATGTATATAATAGTAGGAGTTGAAAAAAAGGCTAAAAATTTAGCGTTTTTAACGTCAATTACGAATTTTTGCTTCTTTTTATTAGTTAAATTATCTACTAAATTTATTGCGCAGTTAAATTAAATCATTTTAGATAAGATAACTTTTTTTTCCTCATCTGTTTGCTTTATGTTCGTCGATATTCTTGTTAGTATGCTCTAAATTTTGAGAATCAGTTATGTGTTTTCAAATAAATAAAAATAAATTAGTCAAAGTTAAATCATTTAACGTTTTTATAACTTTGCTTTTACTATTTATATTTTTCAAAAATCAAAACTCTTTTTTTTCCCTTTTGAAATCAAAAATTTCTTACAAAAGTACTTTCTCTTCTAAAATAAAAGCAGGTAAAAGCAGCAAACAAAAGCACTCAATGCGATTCCGCCCCGCGTTGCAATTTATTCTTACACACAAACAGTGAGTTAATCCACCCAAAACCTTTAAAATTAAACAAGTTCCAATAACCAATAATTATAATTGCACAGGAAGATTATAATTCCTGTTTAAAGTAATCTTTTAAGTAAATCCTATAAAAATAAATAAATCTTGCTTGAATAGATTTCCTTCCAGAACTTTTTTAATCAAATAAATACACTTAACTGATTGCAAATAAGATAAAACCGCAATTGTTTTACAAGGCTGATTATTTATTACCGTTTCCCATTGAGACAACACACGGGCTATAGAAAAAGACGAGTTTTGTGTCTGTATCCATTTTTCAATTCCTTCTATTAGCTCACACCCTCTCTATATTTATTTATCTTGATGGAATTTTCAATGGTTAATAAAATACATTTTAAAGCGCTCATTTGAGCTGAAATTTTCTATACACTATTGTTTTGGGTAAAAATACGATAACTTAATTATAATTAATTAAAATTTATTGACTGTAACTAATTATTTAAAAAATTACAGATACAGCCACGTTTACTTCATTTTTAGCGACTTGGGTCAAAACTTTAAAAGATTTTTTTCTCACGTTTTAAAGCATTCAATTCAACTGAAATTTTATGTACACGATTGTTTTGGATGAGAATACGATACTTTAATGAGAATTAACAAAAATTAATCACCTCTTAATGTTGTGATTCTGTCCAATGTATATACATCATATTTATATTAATTGTTACTATTTAATAAAAAGTAGCTAAAATAAAATTTTTCTTTGTTGATCTAAGTAGGAATTTACTTATTTTTTTTATATTACTTGTTTTTTCGAATTTTTTGTCATGTTTTTAATTAATATAATGAAAAGTTTATTTCAATACTGTTACATTTTTCATTCATTCAAGGATGAACAGTAACCTGAAAATGATAAAATTATACTTTTTTTTTTGAATTTTTCAATTATTTGTCCATTTAGGAAATTGGGTTTCTAGATCTGATATTCAATTAATTTTAATATACAGGGTTTTCAGAAATGAATGACCTGATTACAAGACTCAAAAATTCTTCGATGAATAAACTGAAAATTATCTTTAATCTGTCACTGCAAAGATACACACTATAAAAAAAAAAAAAAAAAAAAAAAAACCCACGACGCACCTAGGAGGAGTTGTCCGATTGTAATGAAATTTCGTATGCAAAGACATTTAAACGGAACATGCAAATGATTAAAATTTGGTGTCCAACGAATGAATAGCGGGAGCTACAGCCCATCGGAACAGCGCACATAGCAGGTGTCTACATGAAGCGATTATCAATCTGATGGTGAAAATTTCTGTTGCATTGCGATTTAGGATACCTTTGAACAACTGAAAGAAATGCCTCGCCTAGGGGTTCGAGCTCATTACGAGCAATTGTCAGAGTTTGAAAGAGGTCGTATCATTGGACTGAAAGAGGGAGGTTGGGCAAATCGGAGAATCGCTCCTCATATGGGTTGAAGCGCTGCGGCCATTAGAAGAAGCTGGCAAAAATGGGTGGACAGCGGCAGATTTCAGTGCCATGATGGTAGCGATCGACCTAGGGCCACAGCAGATCAGTAGGACAAATTTGATTGTCAGATCAGCTGTCACAGCGCTTGATTCATCGTTATCAACCATCAGACGTACGACCCGCACACGAGTGTCCACCATGACCATTCACAGACGGCTGATAGGGCGCAATTTACGCTCGTACCGACCGCTACTCCACCTGCCATTCACGCCTGCACACTATTGAGTTAGACTACAGAGGTACTTGAATAGATCAGACTGGAATCATGCTGACTGGAGACGTATAGCGACGAATCCCGCTTCCATCTGTGTCCTGACGATCATCGAAGACGCGTCTGGAGACGTCCAGGGCAGCGTGTCGATCCCGCTTTCACTACTGCATGCCACACAGGATCTCAACAAGTATTTATGGTCTGAGGTGCTACTTATTTTGAAGCCGGACCCCTTTGGTCGCCATTAGAGGTACACTTACAGCATATCGGTACGTCGACGTTCATTCTGAGAACTCTTTTGCAACCGTTCCTTTTGCAGTACTCTGGCCTTATTTTTCAGCAAGATAATGCCAAACCACATATCACACATGTTGCTATGAACTGTCTTACAACTTATCAAATACTTCCTTGGCCAGCCAGATCACCAGACCCCTCCCCAATCAAGCATGTGTGGGATATAATGGGAAGGCGACTGCATCTACCAGGGAACGTTGATAACCTGGCCCGACAATTAGATCAAACTTGTCGAGAAATACCGCAGGAGACCATCAGGGTGCGATATTACTCTATGTCACATCGTGTGATAGCTTGCATCCAAGCTAGAGGTGGGTCAACTCCTTATTTAGCTCGTTACTTTGTACTATGCAACTCCGAAAAAATCATTCAATTTTTCTAAAAATTTTATCATTTTTTATTCTGTGCGTAATCTTTCTACCCACTAATTTCTGTTTCTATCGGACAACTAGTTCAGGTGCGTCGTTATTTTTTTTTGTTATATAGTGTACAATATGAAATTTTGAGTTTCTATTGTTTTTGTCCGATAGGTGGCTGCAGTGTGTTGTAATCAAGCTGTTTTTGAAATTGTGAACAGAAGTGGAAATGGCTTCACAGCGGGAGAAGACATATTGTGTGCTCTCGTTTGCAAAATATTTGCCAGTAACAACGGTACGGCATGAATTTCGAAAAAATTAGCATAGAAATGCACCGACATTTAAGAGTATAAGAAGATGGTATAAGCAGTTCCAGGAAACTGGATGCCTGTGTAAAGGCAAAAGTTCAGGGCGACCAGGTTCACAATGATATTATATGTTAACTCAAGAAAGTTACATTGAACATTGTGAAAATAAATTTTACTTTACGTCAAGAAACGTTATGTACGAAAAAAATTTCATATTGTATCTTTACAATGACATCTTAACTGTCATTTTCTGTTTATTCATTTGGGAATTATTAAATTTTTTTTTGCAATAGAGTCATTTCATCCTGATAAACATGTATTTGAATTTCGCCAGTTTCAAAACCTATGATTATACAAACTTTAAATGTGTCTTTTTGATGCTTTTATTTTTGTAGAGGCAAGTATTTTCTGAGAAAATATTCCCTAATACTTAATTTGTTCAATAGTCGTGAAAATCTCAACAGTCTATTCTCGGTGCAATTCTCAGTTGCGCTCTGCACTACTTTACAAAAGTGTCAATTTTTGAGAGGATGGAGGTTAATAAATTTGTAATGAACCTTACTTGACAAACATCTTTAAAATTATGGACATTTACGGAATTACGAAACAACTTAAAAGATTACTTTAAAAAATTTACAGCTGTTTTGTAAATTATTGAATGCCGTTGCTGGAGAGATTCAATAGTTTGAAGAGAGAAAATTGTGCATGTACTCGGCTTTCTCTCTGCTTTTGGTTCTACATATCTAAAAAAAAATCAGTCCTCATATGAAAATAATCCGAGTCCACAAAAAAGTTGTTTAACGACTGAAGACTCAGAAGTGTCAAATTGAAAGTCACAAACTATACCTCTGATTTTGCGATATGAAAGTAGAGCGGTGCAAGCACAACGTTCGCATTAAAATTTTCATCAATCTTTTTACTTAACTATAATGAAGAGAAATATTTATATTTTATGTTCTCTATTTCTTATTTTAATAAATATGTTTTAAAAACATAATATATGTACAATTTGAAATTCGTATTTTTGTTGAAAAAATGGTTATATTTTAATTTGTTTATTTCTAAGTTATAAATATCTTTCACGCACAATGATGCAAAATTAATGTATAATAGAAAAGTAAATATCTCTATATTATTGGCCTCTATTCTCTGTCAATTGTCTATTCCAAAGTGATGTCACCTAACTTTGAATCTCTATTAAAAAAGAAACATATTACATACCCTAGGCAAGTTATTTCAAAATAGACCTAGTTAGTAAAGATTCCAAAATACACTGGTGTGCAAAAATTAAGGACGAAGTCGAAACATTAGCATATCAGCTGAACGAAGAGGCAGAGCGGACAGAAAGACCAATCAGGAGATTAAGTAAGGTGATGTACGGTAGCACATGCGCAGATATGCAGGTAGACGTAATGGGGGAGTGTCTGAGTAGTATAAAGCATGTTGTCGGTGTAAGATCAGTATTTCTTTCAAAGAGATTGCACGCCGTATATCAGTTAAAATCACACCGAGTTGCTGCCTCAGCGAGGAATGACGAATAATCAATCTGTTAGACGACATCTGGATGCTTTTACCCGAGGTCGAATCATTGAGAAGTTGGAGGAAGGCCGCAGTGTGACAAGTGTGGTTGCAGAGTTCGGAATTGCTCACAGCATCGTTTCACGACTTTGGAGACAATTTCAAACTACAGGAACAGCTATCCGGGGGTTCAGTAGTGGTCGTCCACGAGGAACCACACCCGCAGATGACCGGTACATTGTCTTACAGGCCAGAAGAAACAGGCGGCAGACAGCGGGAGAAATCGCTAGACACACGACACAGGCGACTGGACGACCGATATCGCGTTTTACCGTGGCCAGGTGGTGGTCTGTTTGCACGACGCCCTGTACGGTGTGTACCTTTAACGCCTGCCCATCGGAGAAGGCGTTCTCTGTGGTGCCGGGAACACCGGAATTGGAGAGACAATGAATGGGGACGAGTACTCTTTACAGATGAGAGCAGATTCAGTTTGAGTAGCGATTCTCATCGCATACTCATCTGGAGAGAGCGGGGAAGCCGCAATCATCCCTCGAACATCATTGAAAGGGACAGGTATGGAGGTCGCGGTGTTCTCGTTTGGGGAGGCATCATGCTTTGTAGTCGTACAGACCTTCACATCCTCGACGCAGGTTCAGTCAACGGGACCCGTTATTGTAACGAGATTCTTCTTCCATATGTGCGTCTTTTTAGAGGCGCTATGGGTCTGCAGTTCCTTTTCATGGACGACAATGCACCATGTCATCGCACAGTAGCTGCCGAACAGCTCTTAGAGAGTGAGGATATTGAACGTATGGATTGGCCGGCACGATCTCCGGATCTCAATCCCATCGAGCATGTATGGGATTTTCTAGGCAGACGCTTGGCAGCTCGTACCTTACCACCAGTAACGATTCGGGAGCTTCGATTGGCACTGCAAGACAAATGGGCAGCAATGCCTCAACATGTCATTGACACCCTCATTCTCAGCATGGGCAGACGCTGTGAAACCTGCCTAGCAGTCAGGGGAGGTCATATCCCCTACTAAAGACCGGATGTTTCTTGCTGGACACCCATCACAGGGATGTCTCGGCCTTCAGTCGCATTGCGCTCCATGCTACTTTTTCAATCAAGCTTCTTTTTATCCCTCTGATTTCTCTTTTAGTAAGTGTTGCTTACATTACACATGTCCTTACGTATTGGGGATCTTACGGTATTAAATGTGTTGATTTGGAAAGCTTTTGTACAAAGTTATATTGAAAAAACCGTCTCGTCCTTAATTTTTGCACACCAGTGTAGTACAGCATTTGCTCTTTTTCTGTCCATAGCAATTATGGCGATTTTTTTTTTTTACAAAATGACTTCATTTCAAACAACTCGACCTGAAGTGTGTAACTCAAATTAAAAAAAAATTAAAAATAAACCTGACAAGAACTCTTTTTCAACCCAGGCCCACTTGATCTTGAGTTTCTAGACATCTTGCATAAGTAAAGGGTGTTTTTTTAGAGGTATAGAACTTTAAATTACAATAAAACAACGATGTATTATTCGATTGACATGAATGTTTTTTATTCGAAAGATAATCTTGTGGCATTACATTTTAAATATGATTTCTGGCATATGACTGCCACGGCTGGCTCGGATGTAGTCCACTCTGGACGTCCAATTTTCGATGACTTTTTCCAACATTTGTGGCCGTATATCGGCAATAACACGGCGAATGTTGTCTTCCAAATGGTCAAGCGTTTGTGGCTTATCCGCATAGACTACTGACTTTACATAGCCCCACAGAAAATAGTCTAGCGGTGTTAAATCACAAGATCATGGAGGCCAATTCACAGGTCCAAAACGTGAAATTAGGCGGTCACCAAACGTGTCTTTCAATAAATCGATTGTGGCACGAGCTGTGTGATATGTTGCGCCGTCTTGTTGGAACCACAGCTCCTGGACATCATGATTGTTCAATTCAGGAATGAAAAAGTTAGTAATCATGGCTCTATACCGATCACCATTGACTGTAACGTTGTGGCCTTCATCGTTTTTGAAGAAGGATTCCACCAGCCCATAAAGCGCACCAAACAGTCAGTTTTTCTGGATGTAACGGTGTTTCGACATACACTTGTGGATTAGCTTCACTCCAAATGCGGAAGTTTTGTTTGTTGACGTAGCCATTCAACCAGAAGTACGCTTCATCGCTAAACAAAATTCGCTTATGAAAATCGGGAACAACGGCAATCTCGTTTTGGGCCCATTCGACGAATTACGCCTTGCTTGATGATCGTTTTGATGAATTGCCAAACCACAAACTGAGAATAAATCACTTGACAGCTGTTAAATCGGTCGCCATCTTGGAAAGTAATGCCAACTTAAACTTCTATACCTGGAAAAAAACACTCTTTACAATAAAAGTTAGTACGAGGTTTAGATCCGAGAGTTCTTGATATATTTTCAAAAAATTATGTTTTTTTTCTCTAGTTTAATTAAAATAATAATAATAATATATCAACAGAGTCAGATTAACAATTACATACTAATTTTTTTTTCCCAAAAATTCCATAAACATAAATCCCCTGATCTAATTAAAAATAATTTTAAACACAAATTAGTATTTTATGAAAGTTTACTACAACTTTTTAAACTAACTAAAAAGTTCAACAATTACAATTTTAAAAAAATTTAAAATAAAGCCCCAAACAAAACTTTTTCACAGAACCAATTTAATAACATATTCCGGAGATAAAAAAATTAACTACTTTTAACATGATTTTTCACTATTCTTTTTTTTTCGGCAAAAGGGCATCGAGTGTATAAATTACCACTTTATAAGCAGTTCCAATGTAATACTTTTTAACACTTCAGCAAAAATTTTTGTAACAGCAAATATTCTTATTATTCGCAGATATATCGTGATATTTCATTTATACTTCTGACGAGAATAAGCTCCTTAAACAAAAAAACTAGTCTTTTATGGGATTTGTTAGCTTTTGTTTGCAGAAAGATAATAATATGTTTCCTTTCCATTGACATCAAAGAAAAAATTATGACAAAGCCCCGCGAGTTGACCTATGTATCAATGATATTGGATTTACACCGTCCTATTGATTTCCTATTTATGTATTCTTATCCATTACCCTCAGACTTTATTCTGAAACATAGGGGGACGATTTTGTATTGTTCTCTCAATATCGATGGAAACCCGCTGCGTTGCCAGCGGGAAATAAATAAAATAAATCCCACAGATAAATTTCTATAGAAACGTGCAGATGAGACCAAATCCCATGCTGTACTCTTTTTCTTGAAAAGATGTGGGGATATAGATTTATCCGATTATTTGCGGGGCATGTATTTTATTTTTGGTTAAGAAAATTTTAATGTATTCATCGTAATGTTGATCTTACTCATTTATTTTATTTTTTTCCATTGAGCTTATTTTTATATTTTAAAGACTAATAATATTCTATAGTACTCTATCTAGGTACTGCTCAATTTGATTTTATTGCAATAATAGCATTATTCACTTAAAATGCAAAAGTGCATATTGGATACAATCATATATTTCATATGGGCCACGCATTTTCATTATGATATACGAATATACACTCTGTCGCAAAAAATATATGCACCCAGAAGAAATTGAGCTACATTCACGAAATTTGGTATGCATGTAGTGTATATGAAAATAAACAAATGATTAAAAATTCAGAACAAAATATCATT
The DNA here is from genome assembly GCA_019973935.1 of Trichonephila clavipes. Lineage (NCBI taxonomy): Eukaryota > Metazoa > Arthropoda > Arachnida > Araneae > Nephilidae > Trichonephila > Trichonephila clavipes. The sequence continues at coordinate 181,752 of BMAU01019687.1, forward strand.
TTATTAAGCGGTTACAGCTTGCAAAAGGTTAAAAATCAGTAAGTAGTAAAGCCACCTCTGGCAGCTATACAAGCCGAAATTCGGCGTGGCATCGATTCAATTAGATCACTTATGACCCCCTGTGGAAGATCCTGCCATAGTCTTTGCATCTGCGCAGTTAATTCTCCTGTATCTCAGGACGGCTGCAGTTGCCTTCCCAGCGCGTCCAGACATGCTCTATTGGCGAAAGATCTGGTGACCTGGCAGGCCATGGTTGGACGTCATATCCTTGAAGACATTGTTGGGAGAGTCGTGCAGTATGTGGACGAGCATTATCCTGTTGATAAATGGCACCTGGGCGACTTGATAGCATGGGTAGCACAATCGGCGTTAAAATATCGTCCACGTATCTGCGAGCTGTCAAAGTGCCTTGAAGGACTACTAAAGATGATCGTGTGTCCCAAGAAATTGCTCCCCACACTGTCACACCTTGTGAAATTGCTGTATGCCGCTCGACAATAAATGCCGGATCGGACCGCTGGCCGGTGCGCCTCCAGACACGTGTGCGGTGGTCATCATCACTGAGACTGAATCGGGATTCATCACTGAAGATGACACGTCTCCAGTCTGTCACACTCCAAGTTGCCCGAGGTCGGCAAAATCCAGTCGACACTGCCTATGATGTGGGGTCAGTGGTAAGCGTCTTAGCGGACGTCGGCTCCTCAAGCCAACTTCGGTCAGTCGTCTCCTTATGGTTTCTCTTGATGGCATTGGATGTCTGGAAGGAGGTAAGTGACGTTGAATCGATGCTAGCGACGTTGTTGGTGCCGAAGTGGCCACTCTTCTGATTGCACGATCCTCGCGATCATTTGTGTTCCTGGGACGTCCTGACCCTCCGCGACGGTACACTCTACCTTCTGTGATCCACTGTTGCCAACACCGAGCAACTACCATATCGCTCCGACCGAGGTGGCGGCCGATACGTCTATTCGACCAACCTGCTTCTCTGAGACCTATTATACGGCCCCTATCAAAGTCCGTCAGCTGCTCGTACTGCCGCCGGTTACGTCTTAGAGGCATCCTAAGTCTCAATATCGTCTATCAAAGTCATCAGATTCGTTTGGATAGCCGTACGGCGCTCGTACTCATGCTTTTAAACTCTCCCAGTTGCGCAACTAATATGCGCATAGCACACTTAGCCTTGTCTCATTGGCTTCGAAATTTTAATCATTTGCATATCTCTTACCAGACTACATTCTTGCCGAGTTTCGTGATTGTAGCTTGATTTCTTCTGGGTGCATATATTTTTTTGCGACAGAGTGTATATGTACAGAACGTGCCACACTGCAAGGGTAATAAATTTTAAATAGGTTATTGCCATAGTAATATTTTTTGTCTGCATAAATAAGGATGTATATGTCACAGGAAAATGATGAAATTAGGGTTTTCATCAAATCTCTAAGGGAGATGATCAATTTCCGGAAGATGTTAAAATAACGTCTCTTTCAGGTCATTTCCCTGATGTAAGTAAGTGATTTGATCAAATCTCCGAACTGTTTAAGTGAATTGATGAATTGAACAAGTCAGCATTTGTAGCGCTCTGTTTTCGCTTGTTACCACTCCCTTTTATCTCCCCTCTCTCCTCGTCAGTGCCAGGGAGTGCCGAGCTTCTGACGTGACGCAACAAAACAAAATGACCTAAATATCATTTTTTAGTTTAATTTAGTTACATTTTTCGGATTATTATCTTTCGATTGATGTATCACTTTTGTATGCCTGAAAATTAGAAACTCGGTAAAATTTCAGTTGAAAAATGTAAACAAACAAATTAGGGAATTCGAATACGCTTCCTTTATAGATAAAAAAGCTTTTTGATAAAAAAAAGCTATTTTAAAAAGGGAAATAATAACTTAAAAAAAGGTGTTTCAAATAAAGTAGGATATTTCTTAAGTACTACACGTTAATGTATAATTTTAAAAAAATACCAGCTTTATTACCTAATTATTTTGTTAATTAATTTCGAATAAATATAATTTGTAATTCAATGATTATTGTTGTATTAATTACTCTACTTTTAATAACGCACCATATTTGCTAAATGAACACTTTTAAACTCTTGACAATATTATTTCATCATTTCACTGAAATAAGTTAAGTCGATTACTTTCCTTAGGGAAATCACCCCGCAGAGTTCTTATTTTAACATCTTCCGTGAATTGATCATCTCCCTTAGGGATTTGATGAAATCCCTAATTTCATCATTTCCCTGCACAACATATATATATATATATATATATATATATATATATATATATATATATATATATATATATATATATATATATACGGGACGGTGTCTAGGGGTAAAGTGAATTTTGAACAAAAAAACATTGCATGTAACCAAGAGTTAGACAAACAATTAATTTATTAAGATGAAGAAAATTAAGGAGCACATTATTTACAATATTTAATTATTTACAAAAAGAAAAGGTAAAAGACAATTTCAATAGAGAGAACGGCTCACCTGTGAAATGGGGATGATAAACATGGTTAGGGGCATGCCTTTGTTTTGAAAATGAAGTAGATTAAAGGGCGTTGAATACCTCACTCGCTCATGGTCAGCGTAGAAGTGATCACTCAGGAGCCATATGGAGGCCGGACATTATTGCGCACGAATTCTTTCATTGGAGCCATCTAGATTTGATTTGGTTTGATTGGCATTGCCATCTTACAATCGAAATGTATCGAAAATTTAAAATATTTCAATTAATTATTTGAAACAAATTTAATACTATTTCCCTACATATGTACACTGGTATGCAAAAGTTTAAGTACGATAGCGGAGTGTTTCAAAAACTATGAATCAATTCAAGTGAAATTGGGTAGGAAAATAACTACATACAGGGTGGAGCAAAAAAAAACCTCCTCTGTTTCCAAAAGCTCTTACAAACAAAACAAGATACAGAGAAAAGTCTTTTATTGGTGAATAATAAATACGCTTCCAATATCTAATGGTGATACATTGACGAAGTCTCAAAGTTCTTCAGAACATTTCCCCTGGCGGTGATTTGATTTTGTCTGACGAGGCCCACTTCCACTTGGCAGGCACAGTGAATAACAAAATTTTCGCTACTGGACAGCAGAATACCCTCAGTTGCTTCACCAACGACCACTTCACAATCCTCGAGTAACAGTTTGGTGCGTTACTGCTGAATTTGGTGTGTGGGCTCCTTATTTTTTCGAAGGAGATAAACCAAGTTAGAGACAACTTACGGGAAAGGCTTCGTCAATGTGTCACCATTGGAGGATGCCATTTAAGGGAGATAATTTTTAAAACCAATTAATATGAAATGGCATCGTATTTGTTGATCACAATTAAAATACTTTTCTCTGTATCTTGTTTTGTTTGTTTGTAACTGCCTTTTGAAACAGGGGAAGTTTTTTTGCCCCCACCTTGTGTATAAAAGTATTGCTAAAAGATAATAATAAAAATTAATGGTACTCGCTCATGATCAAGATTTATACCTCGCTCATAGTCCAAAAATGGTGCAACAAGATAGCACATGTGGACAGTTTAATATGGGGCACGATCTCCCAGACAGCAAAGCATCTTTCACAACGAATTCTGATGCTGTTTATGAGTCCTTCAAATAATAAATTCCAATCTTGCACAAAGATAATTCTTAGATCCGGTTAAGTTCTAAGAGTAGGTTAGTGAGTTGAAATTACTCTGCAAAAAGCATCTTAAACTCGCTCTATTCAGATATGGTTAGTTACTCCAGACTCTGAATATTCTTAGTCTCGATATATTCGTCGATCAAACAAGCCCTGCGCCCTCTAAAAGGACTTATATAGGGTAATAAGATCACCCCCTAAACCTAAGAACAGTCAAGGTACCTCCCTAACAAAAATGGAGCTCTATGCGCCGGTCCAACATCAAGCCGACCTAGACCATAATACCATCAATTGCTTAGTGATTTTCTGCTATTAAGTTGGATATGGCATTGGGTTCTTGGTTTTCTTTATATGTAAACAAGTCGACAATCAGGGTTCAGACGGAACTTCGATAAATTTCTTCTTGTCTAATGATGAAGTTATTTGCATCAATGCCGGTGGGCTGTTCTATGAAGTGCAGTGCCGATTTAATTTCATTTTAGACCCTGGAAGCAGAAGATCTACGGGCCTCTTGGAAGTAGCGGATCAAAATTTATTACCAGAAAACCTGGTTAAGTTCAGCTTAGCCGAGCCCCTGGGCCCCCGCCCTAAGAGCTTAATGGATAAACCGACACTAGTGAAATGGAGTGAGCGAGATACAGACCATTAGATATAAAGCATTCGGTTAACTGTACACCTCAAAAGGGAGGTTCGAAAAACAGCGGATAGCTTATTTAGGAATTGTGTAGCTGTCATTTTTTTCAACTGCATCTTGCAGTTACAAACAAAATTGTAGACATCCTGGTTTATGATGGCTCTTGCGCGCTCTGTTATTGGTCTTCTGGAAAGTATTCTAGTTTCCTACAAACGCTTATGATCAAGTGGTTTTAAAAACTGGACACCCCATTTCGGGGCACATTGAGCCATATTGCTATCTCCGCTAGGGATTGTCTTGCTTTCAATCTCGCAGCTACTTCCCATCATAATTCATGGTCCAGACATTGTCTCGGTTTCAATATTTGCAAAAGTTTCGAAAATAAATGTATGTTCAGAAATATACTAGCAAAACTTAAAACCGCACAGATGCTTGTTTGAAATACCTGTCTCGTGTTTTTTCCTAATTTACAAAAAATTAAAGAGATATTGAATAATTAAGAAAGGCGTCTTTTTTTACCAATTTTCATTAAAAATGATTCAGTATTGAAAAATCCACGAAAAAGTATTTGTTTCTTAATTTTTTTTGCACATCAGTTTATATAATAAGCAACCAGACATGGTTGATTTTATAATTCAATAATGTGTGTTAAACAAGAGGACGGAAGAATAATTACACATTATCAAACAGTAAAGATATCTGCTCTATATGCTCAAAATTAAACGTATATTACTTTAAAAGAAAATTATATCTCATTTTTTTATTTAAAACAAATTATAACCAAACATAAAATGAAACATATTATTGAAAATATTTTATAGCTCAATTAGCTTTCTTAAAAGTTGAACAAAATTTATTTCTATTCATATATTTAGGTCTTATCTCGTTATGTTTAATATAAAGGGTGTTTTTTTAGAGGTATAGAACTATAATTGCAATAAAACAACGATGTATTATTCGATTGACATGAATTTTTTTTATTCGAAAGATAATCTTGTGGCATTACATTTTAAATATGATTTCTGGCATAGGACTGCCACGGCTGGCTCGGATGTAGTCCAATCTGGACGTCCAATTTTCGATGACTTTTTCCAACATTTGTGGCCGTATATCGGCAATAACACGGCGAATGTTGTCTTCCAAATGGTCAAGCGTTTGTGGCTTATCCACATAGACCAATGACTTTATATAGCCCCACAGAAAAAAGTCAGCGGTGTTAAATCACAAGATCTTGGAGGCCAATTCACAGGTCCAAAACGTGAAATTAGGCGGTCACCAAACGTCTTTCAATAAATCGATTGTGGCACAAGCTGTGTGACATGTTGCGCCGTCTTGTTGGAACCACAGCTCCTGGACATCATGATTGTTCAATTCAGGAATGAAAAAGTTAGTAATCATGGCTCTATACCGATCACCATTGACTGTAACGTTGTGGCCTTCATCGTTTTTGAAGAAGGATTCCACCAGCCCATAAAGCGCACCAAACAGTCAGTTTTTCTGGATGTAACGGTGTTTCGACATGCACTTGTGGATTAGCTTCACTCCAAATGCGGCCGTTTTGTTTGTTGACGTAGCCATTCAACCAGAAGTACGCTTCATCGCTAAACAAAATTCGCTTATGAAAATCGACCATTATTTTCGAAATAAAATTGCACAATTTGAAAGCGTTGTTCAGGCGTGAGTCTATTCATGATGAATTGCCAAACCAAACTGAGAATAAATCACTTGGCAGCTGTTAAATCGGTCGCCATCTTGGAAAGAAATGCCAACTTAAACTTCTATACCTGAAAAAAAAAACACTCTTTACAAGTTAATTGGGAATATAAGGTAAATCGGGGGACGTAGCCACACTTAAGGATTTTTCGATAAGTACATTGAAATAACAAGATCGTGAAAAAAATACACTTTATTTTTCAATGTTTAATTGGTTATGTATACAACTTAATTCGCGCTTCTTAGTATGAAAATAAATAAGAAATTTAATATTAAAGAAACTCATTTAATTGTGACATCTTCCCCATATATATGGAGAAGATGCTACAAGACCACAGTAAATAAAAAAAGACAAGCATTACCAAATTAAATTTGAAATAACATTAACTATAGAAAAACAACAAAAAATTACTCGTAAATTCTTTCATAATTAGTTTGCTAAAAACGAATTTTACTGCAAAACGGTCTACAGCAGGTTGAAGTACATAGCAGTCGACTTCAGCCCTGCACATCCTCGTCCTATGGAGATCCCCTGTGTCATCCTCACAGCCTAATTATTAATTGTAGTAATATATTATACGATAATATACAGTGTTATAAAATTTAAAAAAGCATTTTCAAAGTTCATTTTATTTATTTCTGAAACACGGCGTCTTCCCCCAAGTATAGGAGGCAGATGGCACACGCTTATTTCCTTAATGCTGCAGTGTTATTGTCATTTCTACATGTGTGTGTGTGTGTGTATCGTAAGTGTAACATTATGCGTAACTCACTTATATTGCTAATATCTTATTGAAAATAACAAGTACGTTTATAAACTTTAAATACAGTGGGTGATCGGTTAACGAACATAATCCGTTCCAAGACTATGTTCGCTATCCGAATTGTTCGTTAACCGATCATCGATTCACCATAGACTTCTATGTGAAATCGATTAATTCGTTCTGGATACCCTAAAAATTAAATTTTAAAAAATGTATAATTTCTCTGTAAGTTTTTTTAAAAATAATACATACATATAGTCTTGCATATTAATCAGGCCTTTTCATTTTTTGCTTATAGGGCGTTGAAGAACATGTCCAATGTCGATTGCTTTTCTCTCTTTTTCAGGATTTTTCAGAAGTAATTAATAGCATTGTTGTTGTAAAGATCACCAACCCTACTGACATCAGCTTGGTTTGGGTGCCCTTCTAAAACCATTGCTCTGACATCGGCCCACTTTTTCAAAAGATCTTTAATGGCAGATGTCGGCAATGGTCCTCTTTCGTCTTCCTCTTGTTCAGAAGGAGACACATTTTGCTGTGTTTCTTGGCGTTCTTCATTCAAAATTTCTTGGAGTTCTGCTGTCGTCAGTTCATCTTCATGTCCCATTATGAGCTCTTCTATGTCATCCTCGTTCACCTCCAATTCCAGATATCTAGCAGTTGCCAAAATTTCCTCCATAATTTCAGGGGTGTATCCCTTATCACCTCCGAGTATGTGTTCGTTATTCGAATATGTGTTCGTTATTCGAACACAAAAATCTTTCGTGAAAGTGTTCGTTAACCGATCACCCACTGTATAAAGAACGGAATATTATAAAAGTTGTACTCACCATTTTCTCACAAGAATCGAAAAATAAGGCCGATTAAAGACGATTAATTCAGATAAATTTACAAGCCACACTTAATGTCGGACCAGACTCTTCTCTCAAGCGACTCAAAATTGCCCTCTATCAACGCAGAAAAGTATTTTATTAACAATTTTTCCTCCGAATTACCTTATGTTAAATGTATTTCGGCTCGTATTCGAGAGAGATCTTCATTAAAAAACCTTTTTGATAGCAAATTATTTTGCACCAACACCAGACGCTTGAATTTTCTAACAAATACGATAAATTTCTAAATTTTCTGAGCAAGATTATTACAAAATGTCGATACCATTCTCTAGTTGTTCCTAATTAGGTTTCTTCGTCATACTTGGGTTAGAATGCTTGGAATTTTAGTCTAAAATGCATTTCGTAAGCGAAATAATTTGCTCGTAAATTGACAAAGTTAAATGAAATTACTATCACGGTATTTATTCTCTCTCTTAGCATGCAAATGCATTAAGACGGTTGATGCCGAGGGATTTTGAGCGCCGTTAAGGCTTACATACGAGTTATCCCGTTATCAAGACTCGAAGAATGTAAAAGGAATCTTATGAATGCTTTAATTATACCTGAAATCAAGTTTATACTATTTATTATATAGAATAAAAACGAATAAGAAAGAATAAAAAATACGAGAGATTTTACACTATCTGTTTACTAGTTTACTCCCATTTTTTTCAATTCCTACTATTATAGTTCACACTCTCTATATATTTATTTATTTATCTTGGTGGAATTTTCAATCGCGTTAATAAAATACATTTTAAAGAGCTCAATTGAGCTGAAATTTTATATACACGATTACTTTAAATGACAATACGGTAATTTAATTATAATTAACGAAAATTAATTGATTAAAACTAATTATTCAAAGAATTACAAATACAGCCACGTTGGCATCATTTTTAGCGACTTTGCGACTCTTTTGCAGACTTGTGTAAAAACTTGAACTGAAATTTTCTATACACTAATGTTTTGGGTAACAATACGATAATTTAATTATAATTAATTAAAATTAATTGACTGAAATTCAATTTAAAGAATTACAGATACAGCCACGTTGGTTTCACTTTGAGCGACTTGGGTCAAAACGTAAAAATACTTTACATGATAATTAATAAAATTAATAACCACACTGAATGTTGCGATTCTGTCATATGTATATATATATTTATATTTATTGTAACTATTTAATAAAAAGTAGCTGAAATAAAAATTTTCTTTGTTGATCTAAGTAGGAATTGACTTAATTTTTTTTTTTGTAATACTTGTGTGTTATAAATATTTTTTGAAATCTAAAGAAACAATATGCCTCCGTAGGGTTTTCAGATCTTTAAGAGAGTACGAAGTCTGTTCAAAAAGTATGCGACCTTGAATAATTTTCCCGCGCACAGGAGAGATTCTAAAACGGTGCCATATGCACAATGGTAGGTGGCAGCTTAATGCACATGTTTGAATTTTTTCCCTTCGTTCCAGTGTACCAGTCGTTTCCTGTTGGCAGTCGAGTGGCGTGCTGTGATACGTGTTGGACGATTTTATTTTGTTACTTCTTTAAAAATGACTGAACGACTTTAGCAAAGGTACTGTATCACATTTTTTTATCTAATGCTTCGTGATTTTCTAAGTGAAACAATATGTAAGATTCAGCAAGTAATTGGATACGATGCTATGAGGTCACACAACTTATAAGCCGCCCATCTGGTACAATGGTTAGTGACGCTGACTGTTGTGCCGTAAGGCCTGGGTTCGAATCCCGGAGAAGGCTGAAAATGAAGAGTTCTTGTGCGGCATGGTGGTACTCTAAATAGCCGTCGAGTCGCAAGTTCTCTTGTGAGGTTGGTGGAAAGTGAAGAGAGGTGGGAAGCCCCTGACCACCTCTAAGGCGTTCCCCTTCAAAATTGGTATGGAACCAAGCCAAATTGTACCGTCATCTGTATGGTACCCAAAGCTACGGCTAACAACAGGCGTACCACTAGGCCTTTTCCGCGATGAATGTTTTAGGCCTCGATCTGACACCGTCAGACAGGTGAAATTAGCAACAACAACAACACGTAAATTAAGGAAGGGTTTAGCAGATTCAAAAGTAGTCCCAGATCGGTAGAGTGACGTGTTCTTGGAGACCACAGATAACTGGATACGCAGCAGTTGTTGAGAAGGTGGAAAATCTGATGATGAAGGATCGTCGTTTAACTGTACGAGAGACTCCTGAACAAGAGATAAGACTACTTCCACCATCCGTACGTTATCCGTCAAGAGTCCTTGAAATGTTAAAATAATTAATGCAGGTAATTTTGGGAAGAATATCTATTTAATTTTAAGTCAAACAAAATTCTTATATACTAGTTACTTAAAAGTGTAACTGAAATCAATCAGATCAGTTGAGTTGAGTTGATTAAAATTTTAATTGAAGAGATTAGAAAAAAATGTATATAGTAAACTTATATAAAATTTAACAGTTTGATTGTTTGTTTGAACAATGGAGAGAACATTTTTTTTATTATAGCATCACTTGCATGAGTGTCTTTTTTAAGTATAGTAAGTCGTGAGGTTTTAAATAATTTAACAAGCGTTTCACTATTCTATAGTGAATTTTGTGATTTAACAGAATTGAAGATTGCTTTTTTAGAAAGAATCTGTATTATAAATTCCATTGCATTAACCAATTCACCGAATTGAACATCAACAGCAATACAAATGGATATCGGATCTGCTGAACCGGTGTGAATAAAATAAATATAACAACCTTTTAACATATGATTTGGGTCCAGTATTTTGTTATCAAACAAAATCTTCACTAACATATCTTGACGAAATTTGTATTAAATAATATTTCATAAAACTCAGAAATTCGAACTCTTTATTATCCACCTTGCTTTACTTCCCTTTCCTTTTTGTGAAGGATATCATCGGTTGCTAAGAAGAGATGTTGTTGTTGTCCAAGTAGTGCTGAGAAGAATCAAAAAGCGCCGAAGGTGTCCAAAACGGCCCTTGCTATGTGGACGACATAAGGATTGTTCGGATCACCGAAAACCGAATACGATCCATGCAGTATATGAAACCGGACACTGACAGCGGAGTGCTCTAGAATCCTTACACCTTTTAACAGAACGAAGACACCCCACTGTGATGGAAATACTTATACTTCTGCGAAAATTAGAAAGAAAGGGTTTTGATATACTTTTTTCTTGGGTACCTGGACACGTGGGTATACTTGATAATGAACAGGCTGATAACGCTGCACGATCCACGTCTGATCACATGCAGCAGCCTGTCTGTTACCAGGATTTAAAAACTTCGATACAGCACTATATCCATCATATATGGCAACAGACTTGAGATCAACAGGTCATCAACAAACTACATAGCATTCATCCTTCCACTGTTCATTGGGCAGCAGTACCAGTACGAAGACATGATGTCCACTTGACTCGACTTCGTATCGGACACACTCGTCTAACGCATAGACATTTGCTGCTTGGAGAGTCCACCAGTATGCGACTTTTGTCAATATGACCTGTCCATTTTACATATTTTGATAGTATGTCCGAAATATTCATCTAAAAGAAACCCCTTTTTTTAAACCAATCTTTTAATTTTGAATGATTTGGTTGGGGAAATTTCCAATCCAAACCTTTTAGCATTTTTACACTCAATTGATATTTTACATAAAATATAATTTTCATATAAGGATTTTATTGTACCATTAGATTTCTCTTGTTTTTTTTTTTAAAAAGGGGGGAGACCTATAAAATTTTACATTTATGCACTTTTAAATACTTTGCTTAATTTTATATTTTTCTTCTGACATTTTAAACTACACTTTTATATATATATATATATATATATATATATATATATATATATATATATATATATATATATATATATATATATATATATTGTGTGTATATATTTTTAAAATTTTAATATACTAAAGAATGTGTGGAGCAGTATAGCCAAATAAAAATCAACAATCAATCAATAAATCAACCGAAATATTGCCTTTAAATAAAATTGTTTTCTCAAAACGTCTTTAAAACAACTTTATGCATGTATTCTAATCTAAGTGACACTAAATATCGTGAAAATTATCCATTTATGCACTTTTTTAAAATCACGGTTCCGAACGTAGTCGGATACCTTAATTTCACTTTTAGTCGTAAAATTCATGCATCTCTGCTATAGGTCTAATGACGTTCGCGACATTTCCGATCTCCGTATTTTACTTCGATAATCTTTGGCAAATTTTATCTTCTATTCTTTCTAAGAATATTCGAAAGTTTCCGTCTCCATGATCGATAGGAAACCATATTTGAATAATTACGCTCAAGAAATATCCGATACAATCTGAACATACAGGAATGAAACATGAGAGTGCGTGCTTCTTTTGCTTCAGACTGTCGAAACTATGACAAAGATTGAACGAAGAAATATGTGTGTATAGGTTTCCTAATAAGTTTTCTATTTCATCGAATCGACAGTTTGTCTATAATTATGTTCCCCTTCTATTACCAAGTTTTTTTTGTCTCTTTCTGTTATACTTCATGACAATAAATAAAGATACTGAATAAGGGAATTATAGTTATTTCATGTTGTTTCCATTTCATATACATGCAGTTGCTGTTATGTTGTTACCAATGCCACCTGACTGGCAAAGGCCAGATCAAGGCCCACGAAATTCATCATGGCAAAGGGCTAAGTGACGGCTGTCGTTACCCGTAGCTTTGAGCACCATACAGGTGACAGAACGATTTAGCTCGGTATATACACGCAGTAAATAGCAATAAGAGCCCCGTTTGAATTGAATTCACTTAATTAAAAGAGGAATGAAGTAATTAAAAAAAGACTCTGGGAAGTATATAAAGGGTGTTTTTTTAGAGGTATAGAAATTAAATTGCAATAAAACAACGATGTATTATTCGATTGACATGAATTTTTTTTATTCGAAAGATAATCTTGTGGCATTACATTTTAAATATGATTTCTGGCATAGGACTGCCACGGCTGGCTCGGATGTAGTCCAATCTGGACGTCCAATTTTCGATGACTTTTTCCAACATTTGTGGCCGTATATCGGCAATAACACGGCGAATGTTGTCTTCCAAATGGTCAAGCGTTTGTGGCTTATCCACATAGACCAATGACTTTACATAGCCCCACAGAAAATAGTCTAGCGGTGTTAAATCACAAGATCTTGGAGGCCAATTCACAGGTCCAAAACGTGAAATTAGGCGGTCACCAAACGTGTCTTTCAATAAATCGATTGTGACACGAGCTGTGTGATATGTTGCGCCGTCTTGTTGGAACCACAGCTCCTGGACATCATGATTGTTCAATTCAGGAATGAAAAAGTTAGTAATCATGGCTCTATACCGATCACCATTGACTGTAACGTTGTGGCCTTCATCGTTTTTGAAGAAGGATTCCACCAGCCCATAAAGCGCACCAAACAGTCAGTTTTTCTGGATGTAACGGTGTTTCGACATACACTTGTGGATTAGCTTCACTCCAAATGCGGCAGTTTTGTTTGTTGACGTAGCCATTCAACCAGAAGTGCGCTTCATCGCTAAACAAAATTCGCTTATGAAAATCGGGAACAACGGCAATCTCGTTTTGGGCCCATTCGACGAATCTACGCCTTGCTTGATGATCGTTTTGATGAATTGCCAAACCAAACTGAGAATAAATCACTTGACAGCTGTTAAATCGGTCACCATCTTGGAAAGTAATGCCAACTTAAACTTCTATACCTGGAAAAAAAACACTCTTTACATCTTAAAATAAAAAAAAAAAACTTTACCTCTCTGGTTTCAGCACAAATTTTACAGAGACAAATGGGTTCTTTATGGGCACTTAAGGTATCAACACCGCACTTCGTGCATACGGCCTGCAAGACAAAATGTTTGGAATTGTTACTGCTTTTAAAATTTATCATTTGAGTACTTGGTTTTTCTCAAAAGCGGCCTTGGCGAAAACCAAAATAGACTGGGCAGTGTTCATTTGACTATGCTGCTGAAGAACTAATTGCGCATGCTTTGAATGTAACTAGTTCATTTTATTGAAATAACAGGAAAAAATGAAATAATGATATATATTTGTTTTGTGTATTTAGATATTGCAAGTAATTTACACCTGTAATTTGCATGAACAATTTTAGTTAAGATGGAAGAGTTTTATACATTCTTAGGCAGTGCTACAGTGATTCCAATTTGAATATTGAAACTATATTCAACTTGGCTAAATGAGATGTAATTTAATGCATATATTACAATGAAAAGTCTTAACTGTAATTTAAATAATATAAATTTAAAGTATTACTATATATAGCGTGTAATTTCTTCTCATATACTTTGAATCCGTTGTTAATGTGAAATTAGTATGAAAATATTTTTAAAAAATAATAAAAAAATCTATACATTATAGTTCATAATTAATACAACAAAAATAATCAGAAACAGTACTTATTATGTAGAGTAGGGTGCCGGAACTTCCTTTTTTGAACATGTTGCAGTGATGTTCCGTAGGGAGGGGCGTGGTTAGAGGTTAGGTGGAAGGGGTGGAGTGGAATATTTGTGTTCCCGTCCGTCTCAATCTCAAACATGTTGTGGTCGTGAAAGCAGGGCGCTTTTGTCGTGGAGTCGTATTTCTCTAAAGGTTAGTCAGTGATTACAGTGCAACATGCCTTTCGTCGTCACTTCGATATTCCTCCACGTGGTCTTGTTCCTGATCGGAAATGTGTTTTAATGTAGAATGGTGCCTTCAGAGAGGAATGTCTCTAAAGAAAAGAAAGAACCTCCGAAAACCATTAGATTTCGGTTAAATCAATTCATACCTATATGTGACAATGATCCAACAGTTTTTACCCGCTCTCCAAGAAAAGGATCTTGACAACGTGTGATTACAAGATGGAACCACAGCCCACACCTCCAGGGTTTCCATGGGTATTTTAAAAGCAAACTTCCCCGAATGACTGATTCCCCTGCGAGAGGACGTTAACTGGTCTGCGTGCTCACTTGATTTATCCCCTCCTGATTACGAGTACTTCCTGTTGGCTTATCTCAAGTTCCTGGTTTACAAAGATCGCTCCAAGACCTTGGAAGACCTAAAGAGCCACATCCGAGCCAAAATGGACAATATCTCTGGTCGATATGCTTGAAAATGTGACTCAATGTTTTCGAAATCGACTGTATCAGTGTATTGATAATGGAGGGCGACATTTAACAGACATTGAATTTAAAACTGTATAAATTCAAATTTCCAATGTTGTGTGGTAGACGGAAAATAATTGCATTTTGAAAAAGGAAGTTCCGACGCCCCTACTTGTACCATCAACCAATTCCACCAAATACTTTAGCGAACTTAAAAGACGTCACTAAATGATGTCATTGTTATTATTCTTTTGGAGCATGCGTGAAAACGGTTTTCCACTATTGGCTGCATATCGCGGCATTTGGCAAAGTCTCTTGATTTGGTCGACGGTATAGTATACGTAAGTACCTCAGAATTTAATTTTTAACTAAATTTAAGTCAAATATTTTTATTTTAAGAATCTAAAAGATATGATAGAAAAAGAACAAATTGAAATCCACAAAATACGAAGAATAATGAAAAAAAAATGCAATTAATTTAATCTACCAACAGATTAGATAATTCGAATTTTTATTACAAAAAAAATTGTATTCTCTTTATTACTGTATCAATTCTATTTTTAAAACCACTGCATACTCGTATACTTCAGTTTCACATGATCGCCGTTTTTGGATTTCGATTACACGTGGTTACTTACAATGACTGATTTTGCATTGTAAGGTTATAAAAGATTTGAGTGTGTGGACTCTCAAGCATGATTTTCGCCAAGGCCACTACAACTCGCAAGCAGCGGTATTTGATGTCGAATTAGATAAAAAAAATATAAGTATATTTACTTTCTTGCAATCATTGCAAAGCAGAGGCGAAGCTCCCAGAATACCAAACTCATCTGCACATAGGACACACTGCGTGGCACCGTTTCCCATGGCATTCTTTTTCATATTTTCCAGTCTCTCAACGAGACGCCTGAGAAAGAAATATGTAGTTGTGTTATCATAACATTATATATACTAATAGATGACACATTAAATTTTTCGATTTAATGGACAGGGTTTTGTTAAATTCGACCAAGTAATTCGGAGATATAATAGTAGGCAACATGGAGGGGGACAGCAAATCACCATAGAGCACGGGTAATTGTAGCCGTTGGGAGGGCGATGAGCCAGACGAGGGGCATGGTCACACGAATGCAGGGATTTGGAGCGCTGAGGTATGGTTGAAAAAACCTGCACGTCTGCAAATTTCCCACTTCTATCGGAGTTGCGGTAGTGAGTACCAGCCACTGCGCACCAGAAAGTATGGTTCATGCACGATGGTGTAAAAGCTCATTTTTCGACTACGTGCTACGTATCCTGGAGGTGGATTGGACGCCGTAGACCTATATCCTGGCCTCCACACACCTCAGATATCTCAATCTGTTGGATTTCTTCTTCTGAGACCACCTGAAAATGCCTGTGTATGAGACGTCGGTGGCTACAGTGGAGGATTTCATGGCATGAGTCATCATCGCTTCAGTTGACATCACCTGCACCCCGGATTTGTTTGAAGGCATCCGACAACCCTTCATCCGTCGGGGCTGTGCTGTGACCTAATCGGCCGCAACTTCGAAAAATTCCTGTGACAACCTAATCGGCTGTAACTTCAAAAAAATCCCGTGACAATCCCTTGTTGCATTTCTGACGTCGAGCTGTGGTGCATTGTTCGCATTGCAAGTATGCTTTACGTCCGATAAATGTATTTCTTACCTCTCATTGCTCCTTTTAATTCCACTCGACATCACACCCTAGATAACTGTTTCTGCGAATTACTCCGATTCCGATTGCGACGCCATGTTCTATGGAGATTTGTCGTCCCCAAGCTGCCTACTATCACTTTCATGAATTTGTCGGTCGAATTTGGCAACATTTTGTAGATGTTATTTTGCCTTGTACCAGCAACCCTTATTATTTAGCGAGTTTTGAATGCAGTATACATATTTCTAACAACAATTATGACAGAAGTTGCTTGATTTGGTGGTTTTAAGATTCCCTTTTTTGGTCGCCAACTCCCCAAAATTACTATGAGGGACAGTATCACATTTATTTATTTATTTTTTGAATTTGAAGTAAATAAATAATTAAAAAGAAATACTTGCTGTGAACAGCAACGTCACTCAAAGTTAAAACGATATCAGTAAAATATTCACCAATAGTTAACTATAAGTTTGATCGTTATTTCTGCAACCTCTGTTGTTATAGTACGCATGTGTAAACTGTCTTCTGATATTCTACAATATAATAGAGATAGAGAAGTTCATAGGGGAAAAATTAATGAATTTCTATTCACATATATATATATATATATATATATATATATATATATATATATATATATATACACTATATGTATATACACTGTGTGCAAAAATTAAGGACGAGATGGTTTTTTCAATATAACTTTGTACAAAAGCTTTCTAAATCAACACATTTAATACCGCAAGATCCCCAATACGTAAGGACATGTGTAATGTAAGCAACACTTACTAAAAGAGAAATCAGAGGGATAAAAAGAAGCTTGATTGAAAAAAGTAGCATGGAGCGCAATGCGACTGAAGGCCGAAACATCCCTGTGATGGGTGTCCAGCAAGAAACATCCGGTCTTTAGGAGGGGATATGATCTCCCCTGACTGCTAGGTAGGTTTCACAGCGTCTGCCCATGCTGAGAATGAGAGTGTCAATGAGTTGTTGAGGCATTGCTGCCCATTCGTCTTGCAGCGCCAATCGAAGCTCCCGAATCGTTACTGGTGGTAAGGGACGAGCTGCCAGGCGTCTGCCTAGAAAATTCCATACATGCTCGATGGGATTGAGATCCGGAGATCATGCCGGCCAATCCATACGTTCAATATCCTCACTCTCTAAGAGCTGTTCGGCAGCTACTGTGCGATGACATGGTGCATTGTCGTCCATGAAAAGGAACTGCAGACCCATAGCGCCTCTAAAAAGACGCACATATGGAAGAAGAATCTCGTTACAATAACGGGTCCCGTTGACTGAACCTGCGTCGAAGATGTGAAGGTCTGTACGACTACCAAGCATGAGGCCTCCCCAAACGAGAACACCGTGACCTCCATACCTGTCCCTTTCAATGATGTTCGAGGGATGATTGCGCCTTCCCCGCTCTCTCCAGATGAGTATGCGATGAGAATCGCTACTCAAACTGAATCTGCTCTCATCTGTAAAGAGTACTCGTCCCCATTCATTGTCTCTCCAATTCCGGTGTTCCCGGCACCACAGAGAACGCCTTCTCCGATGGGCAGGCGTTAAAGGTACACACCGTACAGGGCGTCGTGCAAACAGACCACCACCGTGCAGTCTTCTGGTCACGGTAAAACGCGATATCGGTCGTCCAGTCGCCTGTGTCGTGTGTCTAGCGATTTCTCCCGCTGTCTGCCGTCTGTTTCTTCTGGCCTGTAAGACAATGTACCGGTCATCTGCGGGTGTGGTTCCTCGTGGACGACCACTACTAAACCCCCGGATAGCTGTTCCTGTAGTTTGAAATTGTCTCCAAAGTCTTGAAACGATGCTGTGAGCAATTCCGAACTCTGCAGCCACACTTGTCACACTGCGGCCTTCCTCCAACTTCCCAATGATTCGACTTCGGGTAAAAGCATCCAGATGTCGTCTAACAGATTGATTATTCGCCATTTCTCGCTGAGGCAGCAACTCGGTGTGATTTTAACTGCTATACGGCGTGCAATCTCTTTGAAAGAAATACTGATCTTATACCGACAACATGCTTTATACTACTCAGACACTCCCCCATTACGTCTACCTGCATATATGCGTATGTGATACCGTACATCACCTTATTTAATCTCCTGATTGGTCTTTCTGTCCGCTCTGCCTCTTCGTTCAGCTGATATGCTAATTTTTCGACTTCGTCCTTAATTTTTGCACACCAGTGTATATCTTTATGTATGTATATATATATATATATATATATATATATATATATATATATGTATATGTGTATGTCATGATTTTTAAGACAGAATCAGATTAAAGTTTAAAAAAGGAGATCTTTATTCAATCGTTTGTACATCTGTTCTGACGCTAAGGGCAGGGAGTAAAAAGCACGCCATGGTGGTGGTTTCAAGTGGATAACACTTGAAAAACATATGGTTGGTTTCAAGTGGATAACACTTGAAAAACATATGGTAAGTATCGCTGCTTTGAAGAGGTTGCTTGCAAGTTAATGCTGACATATGTTGACTATTAAATCTAACGATCTGGAATTAGACATGTTTATTGGCTAGGCCATATGTTCGGAAGAAATAAATGGGTGATTAGTTTGATACTTGAAGATGAGACCTGAGAAAGATGAATCAAGTGCTAGATAGGGAATTTAATTTTTAATCTAATTTAATTATCCTTACATTTGCCCCCCAATTTTAAAAGGGAGTCATGGCGTGGTTTTTTTCTCTCTTTACAAACTTAATCAATTTTCAATAAACACAAAACAATACATAACATTATTTAGAAAGACATATTAACACAGTAGAAATATTTAAGCAATAGGAATACTAAAATCAAAATGCAATAACAATAAACGAAACTATAACAGCAAACACAGTAAGGACACTTCCCAACATATCAATTGATAAACATGAATTTCCATACATATAATTGAAGATTAGCTTGTTCAAATCTATTCGACATCCAGAATAAGAGCTCGCGTTTCCTCCTATTCCTTCATAATAATAGATTCGTATTATAGCTAGTAGATATTGTTTTCAAAAAAAATTATATATTGGAAAATAATATCATATCAAACAATAAGATTGTAAATATAAATAAAACATATCATACAAATGTTAAAATAATAATTTTGCATAAAAATCTACTCTGACGCCATCGTAGTAATACCTTATATTGTTACACATATTTTGCATATATGAAATACATTTTTTAAAAAGATAAAAAAAATATAGACACTAATAAAATGAAATTATTAATAATATGAAAACGGTGTATAACACACAACTTCTATGCACTATCCAACACAATAAACAATATTTTATTTCACATGCGTTATAAAATATAAAAATTATAAGAATATAGGAATAAAAGAATACAAGAATATAAGAGCACTTTTTTATTATTTTTGAGTCGGAAAAGTGGACTCACTTCAATAATAACTTTTAGTATTTCTGAAAATTTTCTCAATATTCACTGTAACTTAACAATATCGCATACAATATTTTGAATCTTTCCGTAACCTTCTAAAAATACGTTTCATAGACAAAAATTCTTTAGTTTCTCTTGCATCACACATTCACTAATAAAACTGTATCACCTTACTTAATTTTGAACACATCTCTCTGAGAAATCTGCGTCATCAACTCACAGATGTTCAGGGATGCTGATAAGAAACAATGAGAGGTGTACATATCAAACTAAACAAGTTTGTCCTCTTAATGTTTCGAGACATATACAAAATTATAATGATTGTATTCTCCCTTATCCACTGTATAATATCCAAAAATAAACTTCAAGTTATTAAATTAATTTTAATTTTAGATAAGGAAAATTTCGAGAAATAGTGAATCCTGATATATGGCCGGTATATCAAAACACACAATTTCAAAATAAAAAAAAATTAAATGACATGCAATAAGATTACTGCTGAATAAAATAATTAACAAAACAATAAATTCAGTGAAGAAAAAAGAATACAACTTGACTTCACTTTTGTTTCCTATAAAAATCAATATATCTAGTATTAGTTCATTAGTCATTTTTCTAAAAAATAATTTATATCTTTCACTTTAAAACACCAATTTCTATCATAAATGTTAACTCATTCGACATCTTAAGATAAAATTATGAGAAGTATGTTAAAATTTCTCAAACTTTTGTATGACAAAACCTATAAACTTTGTTTTCTCAATTAAAATATGAAGAATATCTCATTTAACACAACTATATTATAAAAATTAAATACCATATCATATCATATATTATTCTTTTTCGCCGAAAAGTCTTGTTAAGCAGAACTCAGTTCTTCAATGTTACTAAAATTGGAAATATACAATTTAACTGACCTCCACTTTGCAGCGTCAGAAACACTTGGTGAACGGTCATCCAGATGCTGTCGTCACTTTATTTCACAAGTAAAATTTAATTTATTCATTAATTTTTCCCATGATGATACTTCACTATTTCACAGTATTAACGCGCAGACTTTCCGGCAAAGATTTTTTTTTCTGGTAGAGTTGGTCGTTCCATCATTGTATCACTGGAGCTAAATCCCAATACCATTCGGAGAAGAACATATTTTTTTTTATTATTATTATTCTGGCGGAAGGGATTGATATCTTTCATCATGGAGTTAGGGAATTCACGCTTCCCCCTTTTTTTGTTCTTTTTCCGCCAATCGAAAGTTGGTTCATTCATGGCAAACTTGCTGGTGTGTTCAGCAACGGTAGAAATAACGTTCGGCGGTAAACACTGCATTCTTGTCGGTGTTAAGAGCGATTTTCTTTCGGGGATTACTAGCGCGTTTCTTTTTCCGTACCATAGATTAATTCTGGTAACCCAATGTCCTCAGCTAACAAATGTAGAGTGCCGTCAGTCTTCCATAAAATTCTTCATATCAGTTATTACTGCAGTTGGCTTTCGTTTTTATATTAAAATATTTTATAAAAAAGATTAGTTTTTTACATTAAGATCGCAGACAAAGATCCTGCCGGCTTTAATTCTGTCATGATTTTTAAGACAGAATCAGATTAAAGTTTAAAAAAGGAGATCTTTATTCAATCGTTTGTACATCTGTTCTGACGCTAAGGACAGGGAGTACAAAGCACGCCATGGTGGTGGTTTCAAGTGGATAACACTTGAAAAACATATGGTAAGTATCGCTGCTTTGAAGAGGGGCTTGCAAGTTAATGCTGACATATGTTGACTATTAAATCTAACGATCTGGAATTAGACATGTTTATTGGCTAGGACATATGTTCGGAGGAATAAATGGGTGATTAGTTTGATTCTTGAAGATGAGACCTGAGAAAGATGAATCAAGTGCTAGATAGGGAATTCAATTTTTAATCTAATTTAATTATACACACACACACACACACGCACGCACGCACGCACACGCACACACATATATATATATATATATAAACTAAGGTTGCTACATTCAAATTTTCAAATAATCAAATCAAATTCGATTTCATAGAATTTCAATCCCGATTGAACATTATATTTCGCAATTTCTAAACATTTTTTACATGAATAATTTTTGAAAGAGATTCTTTTTTTTAATATTTTACACTGTTTATTATAATTTTTATTTCCTATTCTTCCCCCTATTACATTTGGATTCGTCGATTGTCAAAGAGAGAAATTCGCGATTATAACTATAAATTATTATATTTATGTTCGGCGCACGCTCTGTTAATAGTAAACAAGAGAGAAGTCATTTTCTCGGCAACAAAATTGCTTAGATCCCACAACATATTCAATATGTAACCAAAATTTTACGAAATAGGTAACATAATAGCATAAAAACCACTCTTTATTTCACAAAATTAACATAATAGTGGTTATCTCGGAGCTATAGATTATCTGAAGTATATTTTCAGATAGTTCATAGCATCTGTTAAAATAATATAAATGAGTCAATTTCAATAACTAATTTTTTAGTGTAAAAATTTCAAATTGAGCTAGTTTTAACTTTGAGAATTGATGAATAAACTTCAAGAATAAACAAACTCCTTATTCACGAATTTAATGCTACATTATTTTTATAAATGATTATCTAGTTATGGCAATAACAAAGAACCTTAGCTATAAATAATTTCCGTAAAATAGTCCAGCTTTGGCGTTACGTAGGTAAATCGAACATTAGATTCCCTTGCTAAAATTGCGCCATTTTTCGCAATTTGGTCTGAGTCAGAATTTAAAAAAATTTTTTATTTGTAAGCCTTTATTCATTATAATTTTAATTTGTATAAGTCACATCACAATACAGAAGTGTTATTTATTATTAGTGACAGTTGGTGTTAAATAAACGAAATATAAATTAGCGAAATATACCAATTAGTACTAGAGAAAATGATTAGAAGTTTAATAGTTCTAATAAGTAGTAATTTGTTTGACATTTTTTAAGAAACAATTCATAAGAAACGACATAACAAGTAAAGCGTTTTGTACCAAATATTAAAATAAACTTTACGCATAATTATTTAGCATATTTATTAGTAAAATTTTAGAACTGAAACGTTTTTTTACAAATTTTCTCCTTTTTTAATATAATTTTACAGAATTAAGTGTTTTGCATAGAGTTATGTATATGTACAAAGAGGATGAAACAAGAACAATTATTTAAAAACCAATTCAGTATCTTAATTGTTCTATTTAGAAAAAAGTCTGTGTAGTTGATTTTACCACAATAGCCACTCAGTATTATTTAAAAAAAAATATATCGCCAACGTTTCAAAGAACAAATAAAAGCATGTTCAAAATCCGGAAGTTAAATCCATCCTTACATCAAGAATTGATTTATTCAAATTCAATTCCCTGGAATACACCTTATCAGTACAATTGATTTTATCATGGAAGATAACTCGACATTATAAAATACTCCAAAAAAAGAGACACAAAAGAAATTGGAAAAAGTTCTCTGTACTGAAAGTACTACTATTCATTTTCAAATTCAAAGGAACTTGAACAAGTGTGTGAATAATGAGAAAAAACTTTTATGCTATGAAGGAAGAGAGATAAAAGGGGAAAAAATTTGAATGAAGAGTCATTGCCAGATTCGCTTTGAATTCGATCGAAAGAATCGGACATCATTAGAACCGTAATACGGTTCTAACATCTTGGAAAAAAATCGTTTGAGTAAAAAATTGTAATTAAATTCTCTTCGGTGTAATTTAGAGATAAATTTCTAGACTGTAAGAAGGTAAGAAGTAAAGACAACTATGAAGGTAAAGATAAAAAAGTTAGCGTCTAAGTAAAAATGCGATCGGAATGATTTCCTGTTAAAAAAAACCACTTTTTAGAACAATACAAAGAATTAAAAACTCAGGAACTCTTGAGGAATTTTGGATAAAATACTTTAGTTATAAATTGGCACGATTCAAAATCTCAATTTCAGCTATTTATATTTTAAATGTGTTTACAGTGCAAGATTCAGAAAAAAAAAGAGTATTTTAGGAAAAGAAGAGTATTCCAGAAATTCTATAGAATACTATTATTTAAATTGAAAGATTTTAAATAAATATAATGCTGTTTTATATACATGTTAAAAAATCTATTTTTTTCAAAGGAAATCTGAAAATATTTTAATACATATATTCACACACACTCATACATTTCTTAGTTACACAGTTATTTACGAAAACAAATTTCTATTTCATATAAATGTAGGAAAATTCTATTTCAAAAAAGATTTGGAAGCATTTTAAAAACATACTAATGTTAGTTACTTTCTTCACCTATTCGTAGTTACCATAGTTACGTACATTGGGCCACAAAAGTGTTCGTACACTTGCAGTTTCCTAAAAAAATTACATGTTTCCGACTAATAAAAACGAATACATTTGATTCGTAATTTTTTTATGATATCTGCAACTTTTTCTTAATGGAATGACATAATCAATTTTTTTAAAAATAGTAAAACTATTATTTTTAAAAATTAATCAAAAAGCTTCTAAAAAATTACGCCACAAAAGTCTTCGCACACGTAACAAAAATTTCAACATAGCTTTAAATATTGTATTCCTTTGATAATTTTGTACTTAGTAGGATACCTTTTAGCGTCTTGGTATAGATTTAATCAGTTTTTTTTATGATTCTTGCATCGATTTTCCTCCACGCTTCTGTGATCATTGTTTTCACTTCACATTACGTATTCATATATCATGTTTTCTTTTTTTAAAAAAATCAAATTTTCACCAAATATGTTCTACTGGGCTAAATAAAGTGTTTGAGATGTTTCCAGAATTTGGGGACAGTTATAGAGACACAAGTTGCGTACATTGAGAGCAGTGCGCTTGGAGCCATTATCCTGTTAAAAACGAAGTCGTCTGCAATATTCAAATTTTGAGCAGATAATTTAAAATTTCTCTTTATAACATTTAAATAGAGCTCATGATTCACAATACCATAAAAAATACCAAATTATCTACTCCTGAAGCCGATTTGCACCCTCACGCAAGAACACCTACAACTGCATACTGAAGTATGGAGGTGAAGGAGTTCTTTTGTTCCATATATATATATATATATATATATATATATATGACATATAAACGCATAATGTGAAGTGAAAACAATGATCACAGAAGTATGGAGGAAAATCGATAAAGACATTACAAAAAACCGATTAAATCTATACCAAGACGCTTAAAAGTGGTTGTGGACACGAAAGGGAATAGTACTAAGTACTAAATTAATAAGGGAATACAATATTTCAAGAAATGTTGAGATTTTTGTTAAGTGTACGAAGGCTTTTGTAGTTTTGTAATACCTTTTTGATTATTAATTTTTGAAAATAGTTATACTATTTTTTAAAAAATTCATTATGTCATTCCATTAAGAACAAGTTGAAGATATCATAAAAAAAACTACAAATCCAATATATTAAATTTATTAGTCGGAAACATTAAATTTTATTGGAAACTTCAAGTGTACGAACACTTTTGTGGTCCACTGAATGTAGATTTTTATTTCTACATAAATGTTAGAAAATTCTATTACACAGATTTAAAAGGATTTTAATGAACATATTGATTTCTTTTACTAGATTTGGTTTCACTGTACTGCAATGGTTCATTCCAAGCCTTTCGAAAATGATGTACAATATTACAATATTATAGTTTAGTTTTTAAAGAAATATAAAAAGATTTTAATATACAAAGGCAGAAAAATTATTTTTAAAGAAGAATTAACCCTTAAATCAAAATTACATGATTATTTGAAAAAAAAATGTTTCATATTATCCACGTTATAAGCGTCTCGCATGATTGTCTTTTTCATAATTGATGAAATTAATGCCGAAATGGTGAAATAATTGCTGATCATAAATACTTAATTTTTTCTACAACAATATATCGAATAGTACTTAATTTAAAAGTATGTAAAAGAGAACCGTAGTCTACCCTATTCTTTCTTGTTCAACTTTATCCAAGTTCTCAGCTCTTTTAATCACCGACATGATGATTTCTTGTTCTGAGTCATTCAGCTGCTCTGGCTTGTTGAAGGAATTGATGGAGTTTGTCTTCACCGACCAGCCCGTTCTCAATCTATACAAAAACAAACTAAATTAAAACATGAATTATATTAATTAACTAACTAACACTTATACGTTTTTAAAAAAATTGATTGTGAACAAGAAGAATTTCACTGAAAAATACATTGTTGTTCATTTACTATGTAAGAATGTTAAAATTAATGGTATAACATGCACACACACACACGCACACTCAAAAAATACTGCTGCGGCTAGCTCAAATAGTTTTAATTAGTGGCAAATTCTAATTGAGAACCGTTACAATTACACAAAAAAGGTTAATATTATACAAACAACGAGGGATTTGCGCTAACGGATGGTCGTATTGTGACGTCTTACGCGTCTTTTCTTTAACAAGTCCTTTGGGTTCTTTGGGCCAGAATTAATGGCAACTCTTTTCCAACCAAATCCAAGAAACGAGAAGTGAAGAGATGCAAATAATATAGGATAAATATAGGATCTTAGGGTAAACGTGATGGCAATGTGGGCAATGTAAAGGAATGTTAGACAATTGACGTGTGTTGTGGCACTTGATAATTATTGCAGTTCGTGGTTCAAGATTTAAGTTCTACGTGTCGTGGATAACATATTGGTGATCGACTAGAAATTAAACGTCAAGCTACATACCATTGTAGATAAAGACAAGTTTATTACAGAATAATATAAGGTAGGATTGATTACTTATTAGTATATTTGAAGATTAGGCGGTTCGATTATTGAGATTGGTCTGAATTATGCTTGGTCTGTGTGTAGCGTATTGCGTCATCATAGATTCTCTCATTAATTATTAATATTATATTTGTTCAAAGTTTAAGTTGAATATCTTAATAAAGTCATATTAAGATAATGTTTGATCCTAGTTCTTTCGTTAACCCTACACCTCTAGCTCACGCTGATGCTTCGAGAGATGTACTTCCAAGGGGAGGTACATCACAGCATGTCCTTTCTTTCCCCAGGTGGCAGGCTGACTTAGAAGACGTTCTATTCTCCTTTTTACCATTCGTTGTCAAGGGTCTTTATGATGTATATACTCGGCGTTCCAAAAAAAATCACCCGATTATCTTAAAATTTAAAATTATTCGGCTTTTAACCCCTTTTCATTGAATAATGAATAGGTAGGGAAATCCCAAGTTTCTCACATAGTTGCCGACAGGTAGGGTGAGGCTTCTTCGTTCATCTCTTTGGAGCGGTTCCCCAAAGTCATAACTCCGAGCCCCCAGCCCTGAGAAGATTATAATCTGAACCCGACCACATGATAAGAGTAGTCTACATGACGCAAGACACTAAGAAATAATTTCAACCACAAACAATGAATTCACTATTTACTAAGCATTACCCTAACTCGAAGTGTGCGAGGAAGATTAACTGCCTTAAATAATTAAAGTACATTTATATATCAACCTCAAAAAATTAGCAAACATTCAGAATCTTGAGACTCCGATAAAACAAAGGAAGCGTCACTCTTGAATAGACAACTAGAGATTTGTCTCGAGAACTTCTCAGTATGATGATCACTTTCAAGGCAACTAAATGCCCGAATCTAGGTAAGGACCATGAACTTTCAACTGGAAATGAAAACCTCAGCCAAATAATCCTCATCTTTCTGTCACTTTTCTTTTTTTTTACATTAGTGCTTATTTGTATATCACATTTCCACTGTAAAGATGTGGCGCTCAAACTTTCAACAAACTTCAAAGAATATTATTTCAAGATTTCACAGGGGACCTCGCGAGAGAGCTCACTACAACCACAATTTAGACAAAATGGCGAATGCCCAACAGAGATCCTTTGAAGAGTTCCTATTTTTAAAATTTAATTGTATAAAATCCCTAAGTATGAATTTCAAAGGCCATTTTCTTGGAATTGACTGCCCATTCGGCGCCATTACATTGAGGGTTGAACACCCTATAGGAGTACTACTATTACACAAAGTCTCGTCCCCAAATGAATTTTCTTAGTCATGCCCTCGTAAGAGGCAAAGTTAATCACCCAAAAATTGTACAGCATGAAAGGCAGTACCCTACAGTTAATGTCTTTCGTGGAACTTCTCGAAAAATCGTACCTTGTTCCTCTCCCCCCTTTTTTCATAGGCCATTGTTATCGGAATCGCATATCTCGATATGCTTGAAAACTGTGTGACGAGTCCTAAGAGACTAATCCTCCGGGGGAAAATATTTCTTAAATGTCGTATGTTTATAAAATTGATTCCCGTGGAGAAACCGTGATTTATATGTTAATTTGAGTGCTATTTAAACTCTAACGAAGTGTGTGTAAGAGTTGGTCGTTAGGTTGCTTATCCACAAGGTAATATCCGAAATCCTTTGTGGAGTTAGAGAAGAAAATA
Source organism: Trichonephila clavipes (assembly GCA_019973935.1). NCBI lineage: Eukaryota > Metazoa > Arthropoda > Arachnida > Araneae > Nephilidae > Trichonephila > Trichonephila clavipes. Next base: position 210,093 of record BMAU01019687.1, read on the forward strand.
TTTAGTCCGATTCACACACATCAAGTAATACCGGTCAAATCTGATTAGTGCTGTTACTTCGGATCGTCAGCAAGATAAGTGATTAAATTATTTGTCTTAGAAATATAGGATAGCAATTTAGTTCACCACTGCCTCGGTTTATGACATTTTTTGATAGCAAACTGATAGATACAGTTATTTATTTTATAATAATGTCTGATTATTCGGTGCTTCAAACTTCACCAGAGACCACAGGGGCGTGACAACTGGCTTTTTCTAAACAGAAAACCGATTTGGATAACTTCCTTTCCAGAAAAACGAGGTACCACCAAAGTGGATCTCAGAAATTCGAGAATTCTCGCATCCCTCAACGATCTATTCGCTGCGCGCGAGCGGACTTGACAATTCATTTAAACATCACCATCCTCTAATACTGTACTTATGAATGTGCAATTTCTTCTGTGGAGGTTTATATGAGATAGGATACAAAACTCCCGGACTGAGTCTATAACTCAAAAAATATTACCAATTAAATTGCTCTGAAACACATCCTCCTTTGAAATAAGACCCTTGAGCAACAACACACATTTGCCATCGCTTGTAAATGTCATCGAAACATTTATGGAATCCATTTTTAGCCATGTCCTTAAATTCAGTCTGTGATGCACTTTTAATTTCATCTGAAGATTGGAATCAACGTCCCTGAAAGCGATGTGCCAGTCCTGGAAATATTCTGGAAGTTGAAGGGGGCGAAATCAGGGAAGTAAAGAGGATGTGGTAAAATATTTGTTTTCGTTTTCACCCTCATTGCTATTTGAAGCCTGTTCTCACGTAAAACTGCAGAAACCTTTTCAATGTTTTTAGCGGTGTGGAAAGTCTGCGGACGTCGACAGCGTTCGTCATCTTCTACGCTTTGCCTGAAACGTTGGCACCGCTCAAAAACTTGTGTTCGCGATAATGTATCATTACTGTGCACACATATGCTTCAACATTTCGTAAGCCTCCGTAGCAGTCTACAAAATATACTTTCTACAAAATTTGATATTCATTCTCTGCTCTACAAAAGTCATTTCCTTAAATAGCCGGATACTAAATGCATCCGCTTACAAAATACGATGCCATGGCGAGCCACCGACCACTTGATTTAGGAAAAGTAATTTTTAGAAAAGGGGAAGAACACACAGTAAAACACACAGAAATGTTATCGCGTAGTCACTCTTAATGCAATTTTTTTTTCACGTTATAGGCTCAGTCCGGGAACTTTTGAATCGTACCTCGTAAATGATTATGTTTATGAGCCTTCTCTTCCTGCTATATTAGCCGAGCTGAACAGGCGCATAATAGCAGATACGGATGCAATCATGCTCGTAAACGTTTGTGACGAATTTAACTACCCGACAGACATATTCCATGCTTTCCAGTTTGGACATACTCAGTATTAAAAGAGCTTTTGTGATTAATCATGTAAAACAAAATTAATTTTTAAATGTACAGATTGTTTTTTTTCCAGGTATAGAAGTTTAAGTTGGCATTACTTTCCAAGATGGCGACCGATTTAACAGCTATCAAGTGATTTATTCTCAGTTTGGTTTGGCAATTCATCATGAATAGACTCACGCCTGAACAACGCTTTCAAATTGTGCAATTTTATTTCGAAAATAATGGTCGATTTTCATAAGCGAATTTTGTTTAGCGATGAAGCGCACTTCTGGTTGAATGGCTACGTCAACAAACAAAATTGCCGCATTTGGAGTGAAGCTAATCCACAAGTGTATGTCGAAACACCGTTGCATCCAGAAAAACTGACTGTTTGGTGCGCTTTATGGGCTGGTGGAATCCTTCTTCAAAAACGATGAAGGCTACAACGTTACAGTCAATGGTGATCGGTATAGAGCCATGATTACTAACTTTTTCATTCCTGAATTGAACAATCATGATGTACAGGAGCTGTGGTTCCAACAAGACGGCGCAACATGTCACACAGCTCGTGCCACAATCGATTTATTGAAAGACACGTTTCGTGACCGCCTAATTTCACGTTTTGCACCTGTGAATTGGCCTCCAAGATCTTGTGATTTAACACCGCTAGACTATTTTTTGTGGGGCTATGTAAAGTCATTGGTCTATGCGGATAAGCCACAAACGCTTGACCATTTGGAAGACAACATTCGCTGTGTTATTGCCGATATACGGCCACAATTGTTGGAAAAAGTCATCGAAGATTGGACTACATCCGAACCAGCCGTGGCAGTCCTATGCCAGAAATCATATTTAAAATGTAATGCCACAAGATTATCTTTCGAATAAAAAAAATTCATGTCAATCGAATAATACATCGTTGTTTTATTGCAATTTAAAGTTCTATACCTCTAAAAAAACACCCTTTATATGCTCAGAGTATTTTTCTTATTATACACATTTCAAATCAGGTGATTCTTTTTGAAACATCATTTATATCAATGACGAAATTAATGGAACACTTAACTTAAATTGCACAGAATACAAAATAAATAAACTTTTTTTTTTACTTCGACAATAAATATTTTAGTTCAAACAGACGAACATGATCTTGTTATTTTTTATATATCAAGAATAAAATAAGGTTTTGGAATATCAGACACAAATGCTTAATCATACTTTTTAACTTGAAGAAATCCCGTAATTGATAGTTTTCTTCAACAAAATTTCATGTAAGGACAAAAAAAAATAGCCATGGTATAAAGTTCACAAACTGTGTTTTTTAATTTTCTGAAGAATAATGGCTAGTATATTTATTTAACAAATCTTTTGTGATATTATATATCGAAAAATACTATCATGTCAAAACAGCTCGAGCTTATTGACAATGAAAGACAAACAAATATTTGCATGACATATTTATTGAACGTAATCAATTCAGTTTCTATTGTTATTTCTACTGTCAAAAATGAAGTAAAAATTGTTTCTATGTAATGCATATTGTGTGTATGTGTGTGCAATTGAACATACATTCTGTGAATATTTATTTCAAAACCAAGAATTTTCGTGAATCTAAATTAGAATTACTCCACTAATGAAAACATCGAACTGATTTTGTTATAGGCAACTACAAAAATTGTATCAAATTGTAACACTTTATATTACATCTTTAGCTCTCTAATAATAGACATTAAATATGAAAATAATACAAAATAAATAATTTGTTTTTCGTCTGTCAATTTTCTCTTTATGTAGTCAAAGGAATTTATAAGTTTATTCCGCTCTCACATTTAAAAAAAAGAATAAATTTGGATAATAGTGCTTTTTTCACACACATAAAAAAAGCTTTTAATATGAATAATCAAAGCCTTAAAACTTGTTAAACCCCACCTTTATGTAAATTTAAGCAATGTCAGCATTGTTTATAATATTGCAGCATCTCCATCTTTTTAAGTTTCTAGAATCCCAATGATGTTTCTTAGCTTTAGTATTCAAGTCATTTCAGTTGCTCAAGTACTTTAATAGGTAAATTAATCTTAATATTTTTTGTGCTTAATGGTACTTACTTTGCCCTCAAAGAGAGCTCTCTGTCGTTTGGACAAACCCATTTGTCCCGGGCCACCCCAAAATCGCCCATGCTGCCGCCTCTCGGCCGAAAAGAGGAACTATAATCCAGTTTGCTCAATTTGGAAGAAATCTGGAACAAAAAAAGTTTCAAAATTGCATTTGCAATCAAAAGTCTGCAAAATTAGCACTAGATAGAAGACATCTTATATTAATCAATTTATATCATTGTACATTTATTCTAAAATTCGAATATATAATGAGAGCATTTCATTATTTAATTTATATGATATCCATCCTAAAAAAATAAGAGGTTATACAAGTGGCCCAGAGAATAAAGTTCCAGGTTACTAAGAAACGTGGCAACGGAAAAGAGATAACTCGCTAACCTGCCTATAGAAGATGTTGAAAATGACCACAATTCGTCTTTTGACACCTTTGAGCCCTGGTCGGCAAGTTGCGAAGGCAGAACGATGCAGGACTGCTAAAATTGCTGCAATTTTATCATAAATGTTCAGCTGCAGTTCTTGAAGTCTATGGGAATTGTGTGTGTGTGTGTGTTGCGATATACCTTAGACTGGAGGCTCCCCATAAATGTAATCGCACATTGACAGATCAGGTGATCTGGGGGCCAGCTAGAGCCGAAACCAGACTGACCTCTGCTAACAACTCTGTAAGGAATGAAGATTAAGCAAATGTGATCCATGGTTCTGTGGAATGTATTGGCAGTTGCACCATTCCGTTGGAAGTAATTGTAGGTATTTTCCTCTTTAGTTAATGATGCCACAAATGGATTCGAAATGTTGTAAATATAACACTTCGAATTTACCGTCTGGTGAAAGAAGATGGAACCAATAATTCACGTCCAATCGTGTCCACTCGTCTGGGCCACTTTTATTTGCTCCACCCCGTGCATACATATATATATACACACATTACCATGACTTGGAGAAATGAAAAGTGCAGCTGTTTATCATAACATACTTTATTCCAATGATTCAACAAATCGTTCTGTACTTCAAGAAATGACTAGAGACGAGTTTTATTTCAAGCGTCGATGAGGAGCGAGTGTTCATGTCATCCACGTGTTTTAAGTAAGTCCGCCGAAGTTGAAATGAAAGTACTTATGCGGGAGGTGCGTTGAGTTGTCCTGGTAGGAGGTTCACCCCAACTGGCATATTAAGGGCTGGGGATTCATCACACACACACGTGAATATATATATATATACGTGTGTGAGTATATATATATATATATATATATATATATATATATATATATATATATATATATATATATATATATATATATATATATATATATATATATATGTGTGGGAGTCCGAATAAATCTTCGAATAAAAATCAGACTCTTCAGAAGGCGGGATTTTAGATTGGCGAGGTGGTTTGTCTAGGGGTAAGTATTTAAGGGTGAGTGATGAATTATTAATTGAATCTAAGTCATTTAAACACAAATACTTCAAAGTAAAAGAGAATTTATTTAAAGTTAAAGGGAAATATTTACAAAAGGGGATATTTACAAAGAGAAAGAAATGCAGGAATTAGGTTAATTAAAAGTTGAGTTATACCTTTAGAAGACGGGGAAATAAACCTTTCTCATTCTTGGATGTTAGGACTGGTGGTGCCGTGCTGGGCGCGGAAATGCGGTAAATACGCGACGTGTTGAACAAGCAGTGGTTAGTTGGCCTCTGCCGAAAAATTATTCAAGCCGGAGCTACGAAAGCTCACTAGATGGCGCTGCTTCGGAATGCAGTAATAAATAAAATTGAGATTTATGGTCCTCTGAAAAGGATATGACTCAACCTTTTAACAAATGTTTCAAAGGGAAAATCCTATATATATATATATATATATATATATATATATATATATATATATATATATATATATATATATATATATATATATATATAACGCATCGAGATGAGGTGGTATTCATTTTGTAAATTGTGTTCCTGACAATAAAAAAGAAGTTTCTTGTTAATGACTACATCGTCATTTATTTATAAATTTAACACCAGGAGATTTATTTTGAGTGTACTGTTCGCTCAGGAGCAAAAATACAAAAAAAGGGAATTATTCGTTTTCTACATTTAATTCAAGAAAAACAAGAAAAAGTGCAATATAAAAAAATGACGTGCACAAGTGAAGGGAATTCCTAGTTATTTTTATAAATTGCGCCTATGCTTCAGGGAAAGTTTCAACCTCTCAGTAAGACACGTGATGTCAGTTATTGCGTTATTCTTTTCCTCGAATTGCAAATAAATCTGTCCAAAATTCAAGATCTAAACTTTTTAAAGTGGAAGCACTAATAAATCTGTGAAAAATAATGTTTTGATCCTTTGATATTAAATGAAATGAGACGCTTTTCTCGCGAAATAGAGTATTATAATTATGATTTAGATATATAATAAATTAATAAAACTTGAATTTTTTAAGTAAATATAAATACTATATTACATGCCAAACTTAAAAAATAAGATAAATGAAATTAATTTATTACCCATCGTCTTTAATACAAATACCTGCCCTAATTCTTTAAAACCTCTGTTAATATTTAATCATTATATTAACGTGAACCTGTCGTCAATCTTGTAGTATGTCAAGAAATATATTGTATTAATCAAACTGTATAGATAACAGATTCTCAATTCAACACACACTCGAAATACACTCGATTGGTTCGAAATACTGCTTGAATATACCAATATATTAGTCTAGGTATATAATACTCCAATAATCCAATGCCGTCTTCCGAAAATTGTAAACAGTGTCTTAATGTCAGAAACACAATTACAGATTCGAAAGTTCCAGACTAGATTCTATTTATACCCGCTGAGTGAAAGCACCCGCTCAATTAATTACAACTAAGACGATATGTATATAGATGAAAATTCCTCCCGCTATTCAGTTATCGTCTTCATTATTTGATTATTAATTAATAACGACGAAATCAGTCTTTCGATAGAATTTGATCGAGAATTCAGGCAACCTTCTTTATTCTTTATAGCAACCTGTTCTTGTTATGATAAAAACAGATATAAGGCTAGATGATTGTTTGGTTGATTTCAAATTAACGTTGGACTAAGGCAATGGTCTCCAAACCGTGTTCCACGGAACTCTGGGATTCCACAAGGCATACAAAGGGGTTCAACGAGTGACATTAAAAAAAATCAAAAAGAAACTTATAAATATGTATGCAAAATATATAGATTCAGATTCTCTATGAAATTTGTATAATTACAAGTATCTAAAGCTCATCCCTGGTTGATTAAAACAGACAATTTTATTCATATACACAGCTGTTTGTAAAAAATGCAACAGCATGAAGGAATCATCAGAATTAAATGAAATTTGCAGCAAATGTCAATTATAGGATGTCACGTAAAATAGTTGTTTTAGAGCCACCGCGCTTGCGTTGCGTGCGCGGCGCCCTCTGAACTGCTGCTGAAAGCGTATATATAGAGGGCTGTAGTGGGACGTTGAAAATAGTTGATGATTATTTGTTAGAGGCGAACGTTTAGTGAAACCTAAGTATTGCTCCACGACGAAATATGGAGAAATTCCAACAACTAACGAAGTTTGAACCGGGGAGGATTGTCGGCCTTCGAGAAGGAGAATTTTCCTATCGCTCAATAGGAGCTCGTGTGCAGCGGATCAGTTCCAAAGTGATGCGAGTTTCGAAGCAGTGGACCGACGAGCACCGAACAAACTCGGAAAACCTGGCAGTGGACGACAGAAGGTGACGTCAGCGGGCGACGCTGACGCCACACCTGCTCCGCATGGCGGTGAATGACCGTATAACTTCCTCCAGGCAGTTGGAAGCACGTTGGTCTACTGCTACAGGTGTACTACTGACAGGCTCGTCAATTCGTCGACGTCTCCTGCACCGTGGATTGCGTGCAAGGGTGTCTTTATACAGGATCCCCCTCACGGCAAACCATCGACGGCTACGTCTGCAATGGGCTCATGAGCACTGAGCTTACCAAGCTGATTGGCACCAAGTTGTCTTTTAAGATGAATCACGCTTCAATTTGTGGGACCATGATGGCCTCATGCCGGTGACACTATGCCGGTGAACGCTGCCTTCCAGAGTGCGTTATCGAGCAATATAATGGCCTAACACCCAGAGTTATGGTTTGGGGTGCGATTTCGTATCATAGACAGTCCAATTTGCTACGAATTGAGGGTAATCTTGATAGCAATGGGTACGCCCGTGAAGTACTACAGTCCGAAGTCATTCCATTCCTTCAAAGCATCCCTGGAGCTATCTTTCAGCAGGATAATGCACGTCCACATGTTGCAAAGACTGTTGGAGACTTCTGCTCAACCCAACAGATGGAACTTCTTCTTTGGCCTGCTTATTCACCGGATATGTCACCTATTGAGCACGTGTGGGATTTGGTTGGTCTGCGCCTCGCTCGTGATCCGCGTTCTTCCGCTTCAAATTACGAACTTTTGATGCGCATACAAGCCATATGGAATTATCTTCCACAAGCAGACATTCAAAATTTATTTGACTCCATGCCACGTCGTATATTATCACTTATTGTAGCGCGTGGTGGCTACACCAAATACTAATATCGGACACTTAATATTGTTTTTTTGCTTTGAAAATTTTGGAATTTATTTGTACTAATACAAATCGTTTGTGCATTAAATTTCATTACATTCTGATAATTAATTCTTTCATGGTGTTGAATTTTTTACAAACAGCAGTTTTTAATAACTTTATTTTGAAACACTTCTTACACTTTCATTATAATATAATGAAAGGATATTATAAAAAACATTTTATCTTTATATATATATATATATATATATATTTTCCCTACTAGATTGTGAGTAATCTATTGTTTAATATCTCGGGTTCCACGAGATAATTTTAAACTCGTTAGCACAATGTCTTGCAAAACTAAATACACTGGTGTGCAAAAATTAAGGACGAAGTCGAAAAATTAGCATATCAGCTGAACGAAGAGGCAGAGCGGACAGAAAGACCAATCAGGAGATTAAGTAAGGGGATGTACGGTAGCACATACGCAGATATGCAGGTAGACGTAATGGGGGAGTGTCTGAGTAGTATAAAGCATGTTGTCGGTGTAAGATCAGTATTTCTGGCAAAAAGATTGCACGCCGTATAGCAGTTAAAATCATACCGAGTTGCTGCCTCAGCCAGAAATGGCGAATAATCAATCTGTTAGACGACATCTGGATGCTTTTACCCGAGGTCGATTCATTGGGAAGTTGGAGGAAGGCCGCAGTGTGACAAGTGTGGCTGCAGAGTTCGGAATTGCTTATGGCATCGTTTCACGACTTTGAAGACAATTTCAAACTACAGGAACAGCTATCCGGGGGTTCAGTAGCGGTCGTCCACGAGGAACCACACCCGCAGATGACCGGTACATTGTCTTACAGGCCAGAAGAAACAGGCGGCAGACAGCGGGAGAAATCGCTAGACACACGACACAGGCAACTGGACGACCGATATCGCGTTTTACCGTGGCCAGAAGACTGCACGGTGGTGGTCTGTTTGCACGACGCCCTGTACGGTGTATACCTTTAACGCCTGCCCATCGGAGAAGGCGTTCTCTGTGGTGCCGGGAACACCGGAATTGGAGAGACAATGAATGGGGACGAGTACTCTTTACAGATGAGAGCAGATTCAGTTTGAGTAGCGATTCTCATCGCATACTCATCTGGAGAGAGCGGGGAAGCCGCAATCATCCCTCGAACATCATTGAAAGGGACAGGTATGGAAGTCGCGGTGTTCTCGTTTGGGGAGGCCTCATGCTTGGTAGTCGTACAGACCTTCACATCTTCGACGCAGGTTCAGTCAACGGGACCCGTTATTGTAACGAGATTCTTCTTCCATATATGCGTCTTTTTAGAGGCGCTATGGGTCTGCAGTTCCTTTTCATGGACGACAATGCACCATGTCATCGCACAGTAGCTGCCGAACAGCTCTTAGAGAGTGAGGATATTGAACGTATGGATTGGCCGGCACGATCTCCGGATCTCAATCCCATCGAGCATGTATGGGATTTTCTAGGCAGACGCTTGGCAGCTCGTCCCTTACCACCAGTAACGATTCGAGAGCTTCGATTGGCGCTGCAAGACGAATGGGCAGCAATGCCTCAACAACTCTCATTGACACCCTCATTCTCAGCATGGACAGACGCTGTGAAACCTGCCTAGCAGTCAGGGGAGATCATATCCCCTACTAAAGACCGGATGTTTCTTGCTGGACACCCATCACAGGGATGTTTCGACCTTCAGTCGCATTGCGCTCCATGCTACTTTTTCAATCAAGCTTCTTTTTATCCATCTGATTTCTCTTTTAGTAAGTGTTGCTTACATTACACATGTCCTTACGTATTTGGGATCTTACGGTATTAAATGTGTTGATTTGGAAAGCTTTTGTACAAAGTTATATTGAAAAAACCGTCTCGTCCTTAATTTTTGCACACCAGTGTAGTTTTCTATTGAAAAATGCACCTTATTGCATTTGTGGAAAAAACACCTATAATTAAACCGTCGTACCTACTTCTGAGACGTCCCTGTATCAAAATTCCTTTGGATGCCTTTTTGGGGGTTAAGGACTCCCTTAAACATGTGGAGGTCCCTGTAGCTTGGTAGACCGTATCATTGATACGGCTTGACTAAAGTCAGAGGCGTAATGGAGAACATTTGGGCCCCCTGCAAAGTTAGGGTTTGGGACCCTAAGTTGGATTTTACAAAGGGTAGGAGGTACTTGGTGTCAATCAGGCTTTGGGCTCCCTAGAACCCTTGCCCCCCGCGATGCGGGGGTTGCGGGAGTATACGTTACGCCACTGACTAAAATAATAAGAGGATTATTGGCGACAGTTCTTTATAATTCTGAATCACGGTCAAGCCAAGTGGACCTTTAAACCCAGTACTTCGATTTTTTAAACCACATAACACACTGAGTCCATTTAACGTGCTATAAAGTAATTATTACAGATGATTGATCTTTAACGAAATCAGGACTCGAACACGTGTCTGGACTTGAATACCGCCTCATACGAGGTTACTTGATTACAATGGTTGCAAAATAGAATAACTAAAAGGAAGTTTACAGAGAAATCTAAAGGCCATAAGCAACAAGAACATTTAAATGCTGTTGTTCCAAATGCCACCTGTCTGACGTTGTTAGATCGAGGCCCACGCAATTCATCGAGGCAAAGGGCAAAATATACACCCGCCATTAGCCGTAGCTTCGAGCACCATGCAGGTGACAGTACGACATGGCTAGGTTCCATCTCAATTTTGAGGGAGAACACCCTGGAGGTTGTCAAGGGTCTCTCACTTATCCTCCCCTTCCACCAACCTCACGGGGGTACTTGTGGCTCGACGGCTATTTAGAGTACCCCCATGCCGCAAACGCCCAATACATTTACAGACATCCGTGCCAACTCCAGAATTCAAACCCAGGTTCTATGGTACAGCAGTCAGCCTCACTAACCACTAAACCCAACATTTAAATCTATTCTCGATATAACTGAATTCTCGTCAGTTATAACTTTTTCTTTTATCATTTTATATTATCATTACTTATGGTTTAAACTCAACTAGGCCCAGTAGCCGAGTGGTAGAGTATCCTGCTCCACACCACAGGTCCGGGATTCAAGCCTCGGGCTGTGCAAGGTAGGCTCAGCCTTATCGTTTCTTCAGTGGGTCAATAAATGAGTACCAAGCTTACTTGGGGACTAAACAATGGGGTTTTCGCTTCAGACTAATCATCTGATCGGGCAAGACCGATCCTAAGGTATCGGCCGCCCGCGTGCAAAGATCTAATGTGACGCCCCTTTGGAGAATTTTTCATATTTTGACTTAACACTGATCTCTCTGTTTTAGAGTAATAAATAAACTATTAATAAAAATGCAAATAGACACAAAAATAACAACTTTCCTCTATTTTGTTTTTCTAAATTGTAAGGCAAATTCAATTGAAAACTCTTCATGTCCCTAAGTGCATAGTGAATTTAAACACTCCTATGGCTCAGGTAATATTAACCATATTAGATATTTTAGTTAGGCAATTTTTTCAAGAATTTTCAAGGCAGAGATGTTGGGTTCACTGCTAATGCCGGGTATGCTCCTGATGAAGGCGGCGTTAAGGAGAGAATGATGGGGCGCAGGTGTTGGAGAGACGATTGGAATACAGAAGCAATGTCTCTGTGTCAGTGTTGGTGTCTATGTCCTTTTTCTAACGATTCAAGAGTCTCTTTAAAGGCGGAATACGTCCCGCCCGCGGAAGTTACACTTGATGTAGGGTCACTTCTGTTTGAACGTATTAGGGAAAACCATTCTACTATTGGTCCAAAGCCACTTTCATGCGGTGTACTTTGTAGCCGGTGGCTGGCGTGGGAACTGCGCTGGTCACCTTATTGTCGGCGAAGTCAAGGGAGGTCAGAGGTTGCTCAGAGGACATCAGCGCCGGGATATCCAGTCTGGGCTACTTTCCCATGCAAAACTGTTTGACCGTACAGACGTCACTCGTTTCCAACGGAAATGGGTCCTTTGGTGAAGACGGCCGCACTTCGATTTCATGAAAATTATTCTGCTGTTCAAGTGCGACGACATTTTGTTCCAGAATATAAGAAAAAAGCCACCCAAAGAGATACTACTGTTTCATAGTATTTACCCGAACATGTTACAGATTTTTCGTATGCCTGCCATCAAAGAAAAAAATGCCAGCATGTTACATTTTTCAACAGGATGGCACTCCTTGTCACTGCCACAACGACATTATGTGTTAATGCAGAGCCCCTGGCTTAGCTAGTCTTGAGTGGGCACTGTATCAAAATTCCTTGGGGGCTCTTTTTGTGACCCTTTAACAATTTACGATTTTTTGCTTACACGTGTTGGGGCGCCTGTAGCTTGAGGACACCCCGTATCACTGATTCGGCGGTAGCTACGACTCTGATGCAGATTGTTGACATGGATTGGACATGGAGCTGATATTCAATGACCACTACGATCACCAGCGCTGTATGTCAGTGCATGGGGGTTTGAAAAAGATCTAGTGTCACTCTGCCATTTTTTGCGACCATTCCTGAACCAAAATCAAGAATCTGCACTGCAATTAATTTGATCGACGGAAACATACAGAAATATCCGTGGCAAGCAGTAATTTACATATGAAGCTTTTGAAAAGTAAAGAAAGGAAGTAACATTAAAAATTTGTGGTAATGGTAAACTTGGGCTATTTCTCTATCTTACAACACAATATGTGTGTTCAGTTTTCTTCTGTATATTACATGAAATAAATCCTTCTTTTTCCCCGACTAATTTGTAAACACCCAGTATATATATGACGCAGGAAAATGATGAAATTGGGGATTTCATCAAATCCCTAAGGGAGAGGATCAATTCAAGCAAGATGTTAAAATAACGTCTCTTTCAGGTCATTTCCCTGATGTAAGTAAGTGATTTGATCAAATCCCCAAACTATTTTACTGAAATGATGAAATGAACAAGTCAGCATTTGCAGAGCTCTGTTTTCGTTTGTTACCATTCCCTTTTACCTCCCCTTCCCCTCATCAGGGCCAGGTAGCGCCGGGCTTCTGACAAAATGACCTAAATATCATTTTTTATATTTTTATTTAGTTATATTCTTTGCATTATTATCTTACAATTGAAATATTACTTTTGTATGCCTGAAAATTATAAACTGGATAAAACTTAAATCGAAAAATGTAAGCAAACAAATTAGGGAATTCCACCACGCCCTCTTTATAGATAAAAAAAGCTTTTTGATAGTAAAAAAAAGCTATTTTAAAAAGGGAAATAATAATTTCAAAAAAGGTGTTACAAATAAAGCAAAATGTTTCTGAAATACTAAAATGTTTAAAATTCTCCTAGAAATATTCTTTTTTTTTAAAAAAAATACTAGTTTTGTTACCTAATTATTTTGTTAATTAATTTCGAATAAATAATTTACAATTTAATGATTATTGTTGTATTAATTACTCTTTTAATAGTGCAGCATATTTGCTAAATTTGAACACTTTAAAACTCTTGACAATATTATTTCATCATTTCACTGAAACAGGTTAGGGATTTTATCAGATCACTTACTTTCCTTCGGGAAATCACTGTACAGAGTTCTTATTTTAACATCTTGCGTGAATTGATCATCTCCCTGAAGGATTTGATGAAATCCGTAATTTAATCATTTCCTTTCGACATATAGATAGATTAGAACAGCGTTTCTCAAATTGTGGGGAGCGCTCCGCTAGGCGGGCTTGATAACCCTACGTGGTGGGGGGCGAACATATCGAAACTAAAAGATTACTTTAAAAAAATTATTAATTTACAGAAAGAAAGCAAAACAAAATACAATAGGACATAATACAAATAAAATACACATTTAAACTGATAGAATATACTTATAAAAGTATCAGTAGTGCATAATGTATTTGATAATTAATTTATCAATAATAAATTAAGAACAAGTTTAATAATTACCAGTGAAGCCATGGTTTTGTCATATATGAAATTATATACAAAATGTCAAACTTTTCTTTATAACATGAACGGTTTATAATTAAAGTCACATTGTTGTTTTAGTGTAAAAGTATATTATTACTGATTTCAATACATTGCAATTGTACGGGGGAGGGGTTGCCAAGAAAATTAGGGTTGAAAATTGGGTCACCATTGAAAGTTTGAGAAGCACTTGATTAGAGACACTTATTAGAAGCACTTATATAATTCATTTCATTTTTCATCTTTTTACATAATTTACTTTTGGAAAAGAATGCAGGCTCTATGAAGAAGCAGTAATAATAATTACAATAAATACACCTCACAACTTAAATTTCAAAAGAGAGGTTTGGGTCAATAGCATCTTGCATACTTCTAGTACGATTTTAATTAAAAGAATCTACATCAAATCTAATCTCGACAACAGATTAGAAATAGTCTCGCAATGAGTTTTATGTTTTCACAACATAAAAAAAATTGCCAGATTCAGCTACCGACGCGTTCCTAACCAATAATAACGTTTCTGGTTAAGCTGGACATCAAAAAAAAATTTTTAAAGATAAAAAGGTGAATGTTTTGCTTGATTAAACGAAAACTGTAAACAAATCAACCTTTAAGCAAGTACGAGTATTTTTTTTATGGATAAACTCATTACAGAACAAAAATAAACATTATCTCTCTCCAGAAAAATAGTCATTTCTAAGTCATGAGAGTCAAAAAAATGCCAATATCGTAATGCTTTTTACCTGAGTGCATCAACAACATATAATGAGGTACGTACCGTCAAGTTCAAAGCATGATGAAGGAAAAGCAATTTTCTATGAGTGTGTCCGGCTGTTAGCGTGACATCCGGCAATCAGCTATCCGGCACGATCCAACTTCCCTTTGGCTGGAAAAAAAATTAATAATTAAGCACTTGTATGTCCTGGCAATGCACCTTTTCATGAGCTGAATAAGAGAAAAAGTCGTACAAGAAAAAGCAAAGCAAGAAATACTATAGTGTTTGCTTTTTTTGATGGTCTATATATTTAAACCATATTTTTATATGAAAGTTGTGTTGGTTTAATGAAGATTAAGTTTAGTCACGAATAGTTAACCTTCCAACAAATCCGAGAGTGAAATAGGTTCAACAGAAACGTTTTAATACAAAGTGTTTCATACAAAAAATTTATTTTTAATAAGTTTTGAACACAAAATTATGTTTTTTCCCTTTCTATTTTATGAGTACTACACAGTAGTTATTATAAACGTCCTTCCTTTCTCAGTGCAAGAAGCCTTTCACAGGCCAGCCTTCTTCCTGCTAGTGTTCTCCAATTCTTAGTTCTCAAAACTAGGAGATCTTTATGTAGGCCATCAATTCATACAAGATTTGGCCTGCCTTTTCTTCGTGTGCCAATTGATTAAGCATTGAAGACTTTTTTTAGTGGTGCGGTCTTCGTTCATTCTGACAACGTGACCTGACCATTTAATTCGCTGTATTTTGATGAAGTTAACAATGTCAGATTCATTATATGATTATCATAAACGTATACATGCGAAATATCATAGATTACATTTTTCATTTTTAATATAACACACATAACGTTTTCTTATTTTTGTTTTTAGCAGTTATCTTGAAATTTCGCAGCAAAGTGCTTTTTCCAGAACTAAGCAAAGGCTGCGGTGCCTAGTGGGCATGGTCGTGAACTCGTGGCTAGAACTGGTCAAGGGCTCAAGCCCTTGTGCCATTGAATGAGTGTTTTATTAACGTAGCACTACATAGTAACTGGCGACGAAACTCATACTTTTGAGCCCCGCTCAAGTAAAGAGGATGACACTTGAGTTGGTGCACCCTCTGCAAAGTACCACACCACACCAACGCGAGGATGTTTGAGCCTCGACAGATTTAAAATACATCAGCCTCTCTACACGGTGGGTCTTCCGTGGCAAAAGGTTCGAGCTCATGATTTGTCGGTCACGAGTTCTTGACCATAGCCTAGCGTTTCTGAAACTGTGGGGCGCCCCCCTAGGGGGGGCGAGATAACTTTACAAGGGGGCGCGAGCATATCGAAAATAAAACATTTAAAAAATTACAAATTTATTTAAAAGAAGCAAAACAAAATACATTCTGGCATAATAAAAGTAAAATTCACATTTACACTGATATAATATACTTATAAATGCATCAGTACTGCACAATGTATTTGATAATTAATTTATCAATATAAATTAAAAGCATGATTATAATAATTACTAGTGACTTCCATAAGCTTGTCATAGGTAAAATTTAATATCTTGATAATTTGAACGGTTTATAATTAAAAACGAATTGTAACTTTCCTGCAAATACATTATTATTGAATTCAAAACATTTCTAATGTATGTATTATTTTATGGAGGGGGGCGCGATGAAAATTATGATAGAAAACTGGGTCGGTCGCAAGTGTAGAAAGTTCGAGGAGCACTGCCATAACCACTAGAACAGTGTTCCCCAACCCCCGGGCTGCATACCGGTACCAGTCCAAGAATAAAATGACAAAAGGTCACAGACACAAGTAACATTAAAGAATTTCCATTTTATTTACAGTGATGTATTTCTCTCGGGTTTGTGCGACTTTCCATGTTAAATCACTTTTTTGGTGTAATTGTATTTTATACTGAAGGAATATTTAAATGTAATTAAATTAAAATTATTAAATGAAAATAATCTTACAAATAAACAATCAACGTTCTTCCTCAGTGGATCGTGGCAAAATTATCAAACGTCGACCGGTCACCGGCGATAAAAAGGATGGGAAGCATTGCACTAGGATACCCTACCAGCCATTGGAGAACCGCTGTGTAGAAGGGTTAAAGCACACTAAATATATCGAAGCTTTAAGTTTTCTTTTTGGTGTAGTGCGGGAATTTGGGAAGGGTCAGTGCCACATTAGAAGCCTTCCTCGTCACTTGAAAGGGGTTCAAGGTTACGAGGTCCGGCGCCATGTTGCTTCAGAGTGCGGCATAAATTAGTGTCAGACCCGAACCAAATGTTACAGAACTACAAACTTACAAATAATAACAGATGCGAGTAATGCACCAAATTTCAAAGGAAAGTTTTTATTCTACAATTGAATTTTAAAGCTAAAACGCAAAGAAGCTTGAAGTACACTCATGTCCATGAATTAAGGATAATAAAGTTCAGGCAAAGAAAGAGACAGACGCAAAACGAATTTGACTTATTTGTAAAGTCCATTTATTAAACAAAAGGTAAAGAGCCAAAAAGATGCTATATGTTTGACATAATTAATAAAAATTGCGATTTTTATATACTCCCTGGAGCAAATTTCAAAAAAGAACCTATTTACAAAAAACAGTAAAACATGGTTAGTATGATGGTTAATACGGAGTATGTCTCCCGGACGATGCAATACAGGCCTTACAACGCCTAGGCATGCTGAGTATCAAATTATCAATCTGTTCTTGGGGAATAGTACACCACTCATCAAGCGATTCCCTCCGAAGTTCCGGTAGACAGGTGGGAGACGGTAGACGGGCTGCAATTCGTCGGCCAAGCATATCCCACACATGCTCTATTGGATTCAAGTCCGGTGAGTATGCTGGCCAATCCATACGGGTGATATCCTCCGATTGAAGGCATTCGTCTAGAATGTTTGCACGGTGAGGACGGGCGTTGTCATCCATAAACAGAAATTCAGCACCCATGGCGCCCCGAAACAAGCGTACATGTTGTTCCAGAATGACATCCCGATAGATGTGGCCTGTCATCGTTACACTCTGAACATGCAGGTCAGTTCTGGAACCAAGAATAATTCCTCCCCAAACGAGTCATCCTGCACCACCGTAACGGTGTCGTTCAACGGTTTCTCTTGGTGGTAACGGGTACCTGGCGCTCTATATATTAAAGTCCGGCGAGAATCAGACTGCAAACTAAACCTGGACTCGTCGGAAAACATCACACAAGACCACTGTTGTGGAGTCCACAATGCATTCTCTCTACTCCAGGTTAATCGCAGGTGACAGTGAGTTGCGGTAAGTGGAACACATCTGACAGGCCTACGAGCATATAGACCAATGTGCCCTAAGCGTCTGTACACGGTCTGCCTTGAAACTGTCGTACCGATAGCTGAAGAGAGCTGACGAGTCAGGTCTGATGCTGTGCTCCATCTGTTTCTTTTCGCAGTAACTGCCAAATACAGGTTCTCATTCGGCGTTGTAACTCGGGGGCGACCTGTGCTGCAACATCTACTCACATTACCATCATCTTGGAATCGTTGATAAAGCCTGGAGATGACACTCTGGGCGATTCCA
Organism: Trichonephila clavipes; assembly: GCA_019973935.1. Lineage (NCBI taxonomy): Eukaryota > Metazoa > Arthropoda > Arachnida > Araneae > Nephilidae > Trichonephila > Trichonephila clavipes. Next base: position 228,414 of record BMAU01019687.1, read on the forward strand.
AGTTCCTCGGATACTTCCAGCTGGGAACGTCTACATTCCAGTCGTCCATTAATTCTACCACGTAAGAAATCTTCCAAATGCTTCCTTTGTACCATAACTATGCGGTTATTGCACTGAAAGGCTTTTAAAACGCTTTAAACTATTTTACTTCTTTGCCACCATTCCTTATATACCCCTCTCTGACACTCTCGTCATTGTGACGTACTATCCGCGCAATCTGGTGGTTTCCTGTAGTTTGCATATTCTTCTTCAAGATGTGTGTGATAATTCTACAGGTGAAATTTTTATTTTAGAGTTCAATTTCTGTGTGATTCTGAATTATCCTTAATTTGTGGACTAGAGTGTAGTTCTGAGTCAAAACATTGAACTCAAGCACAATACTTTTGTGGTGAACTCTTGAATTAGTGTATTCCTTCAAAATAACTACCACAAATGTAGGGTGTACGAAAAGTATGACTACACTTTCAAAAATCAATTAAAAATAAACAAAGATTCTCATTTACGGTTTTTATGTTCTATAAAGAAAAGATTAAAGTTTCTGTTTAATGAAACGCGAAGTTGAAATCGAGGATGAATCTTGGAATCCATTCCACAGTCTTACCACGACATTTTTTGCCACTCCAACAACGTCTACTGTAGTTCTTTGTGTTTTTGCTTGGATTCTAGTCTCCTGATAATCACCAAGCCATGGATTAGGGTAGATCATGTTGTTGTGGTATTTTACAGTCACCTTTTCTCAAATTAACAATTGAAAGATTGATCTTCACTACTGAGACAACGAAAAGCAACAGTTTCTACGAAATCACGATTTCTCACTTATATCTTTTATTCAGTTTTTGACATCATGAACACTGATTTATGAATGAAGTTTTCTTCTAATTTGCGACACTTAAGACTGCGGTTGTTTTGTTTTACATTAGTTATCAAAAGAAATATTTACGTAATTTCGTTAAATCTATGTGCTCCCCTAATTTTTTTTTGAGCAAAGCATATTACTTAAAAAAATAACAATGTACGTATATGTATGCCATCTAACTTTAGACCAACAAAACTTTTGTGGAATTATTAGATTATTTCGAAAGTAAATTTGCTGTTATTATAATTTTTACGAAAATAGAAGGCGATTTTTTTGTACAAATATTTTTTTTTATCCATTTCGGATTGATGCCTTTTTCAATCTATCTGACGGTAGCTTGATACATTCTCATAAAATTGTAGAGTTTTGCTGCAATAATCTGACCCAAGTCATTTTTGACATCCTTATCTGACGTATAAGTTTTACCTTCCTAGAAAGCTCATAAAGACGCGAACAAGTAATAATCTGAAGGTGCCAGATCTGGAGAATATTATGGGAGTATTAATATATTCCATTCAAACTGTAAAAGGTTTTTGGAGGGTTACCAAATTTGGTGAGAATTTCAATTTAAAGTAAGAAAATATGGCATATATAAACGTGAATTGCAAACAATAATCACAGAAGAATGGAGGAATATTGATGCAGAAATAACAAAAAGCTGATGAAATGTATACCAAGACATTTAAAAATTGCTGGGGACGCTAAAAATATCATGCGAAGTAATAAATTAAGAAAGAAACACAATATTTTTAAAACTATGTTAATATTTTTTTAAGTGTACGAAGACTTTTGTGGAGTTATTTCTTAGTAGTTTTTTGATTATTAATTTTTAAAAATAACAATTATACAATGTCTTAAAAATTGATTATGTTATTTCAATTATAATAAGAGGCAGAAATTATTTTAAAAAATTACACTCCCGATATATTAATTTTTTTAGTTAAAAATACCAAATTTTACAGAAAATTTGTAAGTGCACGAATACTTACTATAGGGCCACTGTATTTTTAAGAAAAAATATTTTAAAAACATCCACATTTAGTAAGTACTATTTCCGAAAGAAAAAAATACAAATGATATTACAGCTCAAAACGAGTCTCTCTGTAAATGGGACATCAAGCATTTTTACCACAATGAATTTAACCCAACAGGCAATGAGGCATTCAGACCAGAACATCATTTACAATGGAACTACAACATGGAATTTCCATTAGTAGGGATAATGGGAAACGCATTATCTAACCTTACTGAAGACTGAATGCCCATAATAGCCCTGAATGGTATTCCATTTCTATCTCTAAATCAACGAATTAATTTAATGGTGATATATAAAATACAATTGGCTTTGGAAAAGTATGTACTGCATTACTTACTCTAAAAGACGGACACATATAAAATTTAGAATAAATCTCTCGTTCAAAAATTCTGCAAGAAAGAATTGTATCGTTGAAATAAAAGCATTTTTGTCAAATTTCAACCAGTTTACATTCATACATGAATAATATTAATTATTAGTAAGAATAAATTCTTATTAAATATGCTAATATTGAATTGATTAATGTAATTAATTATATAATAATGATCCGATTTACATACCGCAAAAATCTGGTGTATAACACGCACTTTTTACACAAAAAAATTAGATCGAAACTTATGGGTGCGCATTATACACCGAATAAATATACGTGCAACAAATGATAGCTTTAAAAATAAAAATAAAGATAAATATAAGAAAAATTTGACTACTATGTATATAGAAATATTGATTATTTGAAAGAAATGACATACCTTCTGAAAGAGTTGTAATTCTAGAAGTATACTATTTTTTCAAAATTCTGGGATAATACCTCGAATAAATTACTGCAAAATATAACAGCACTGCACACGTATATTTCGGGTTTTCTTCGTAAAAAAGAGGTTGCGCGTGTAATGGGTCTATTCGCTTTCTTCTAACTAATCCTCTTGGGGGAATAATGGGTCATTAAAAATTATTGTATTAAAAACTTTCCTCCTCCGAAGAAGATGTGATTATTCAAATCAGGGCCTCTATTTAAAGATTAAAACTTTCAAGTTCAAGGAGAGAGAGGTTAGAAGATCCAAAGGAATTACAAGTATTCCTTAAAATAAAGCGAAGCGAGAGTGCTACATAGATTATTTGATTAATATTAAGATAGATGATTTGGTCAATTAGTTGTTAAATGGATTCGCTCGGTTTGAATTAGATTACTTTTGAAATAATCTTCAAGGAAAAGACGGTGTATTGCCTAGACGCTCTAAATGATCGGATTTATTATTAAATCTTCTACTATCTCGTCTAGTTAACTATTGCTCCTCATATTTATCAATCGGTACATTTCTTAAATTGGGTTGTTGAATTTGTGTCTTTGTTGAGCATTTGTCAATAAATAGAGTTTGTATTGGCTATGGCTCATCTTCTATCTGACCATTTCACACTAATGGATGGTAGCGGACATCCATTACACGCGTTATGCGGCGAATATAACTAAAAATTAAAGAATGTAACTCGTAACTATAGGTGTGCATTATGCGCCAGATTTTACGGTAATGTAAAAATTGGAGAACCAAGAAACTAACTTACTAACCTTTCAATTTATTCCAGAAGTCGGGCAACTACATAATGCATAAATCCGAACGATGAATTATAATTTAAGGTATCTGATTTTAAAAAAGCGCATAAATGGATAATTTTCATGACATTTAGTGTCGCTCAGATTAGAATACATGCATAAAATTGTTTTAAGGACATTTTGACAAAAAATATTTTATTTAAATATAGTATTTTGGCAAAAAATTAACTTAGAATAATTTTTTTTCCAAATGTTCTCCTTTTGTGAAAAATGGTTCTATTAGAATAATATTTTGCCTGCATATAGCTCAGACCTCTCTACAGAGGCTCAACTAGAATTTTTGAAAAATTCACATTATTTTTAGTTACCACCAATTGAAAAATTATTCGCGTTTTTTTCTTAAAATTGCTCCCCTCTGTTGTAAAATATGAATAAACCCACTTCTAAGTTATATATTTTAAAAATTCTGGTTGAGCCTCTGAACAGAAGTCTGAGCTATATACAAGCAAAATATTATTCTAATAGAAGCATTGTTCATAAAAGGAGAATATTTTGAAAATGGGTCATTCTATGTTCACAAAAGGAGAACATTTGGAAAGATTATTCTAAGTTAATTTTTTGCCAAAATATTGTATTTAAATAAAAAAAAAATTGTCAAAATGTCCTTAAAACAATTTTATGCATATATTCTAATCTAAGTGACACTAAATATCATGAAAATTATACATTTATGCGCTTTTGAAAATCACGGTTCCGAACGTAGTCGGATACCTTAACATGAATTCTTTTTCTGAACATTTTCTGTTTACGTAACAATAATTACAATAAAACAAACGATAAAAATATAAAAAATTCTTCTATGTATGGCGTTGCAAGAACAGTTTCAGCCACTTAAAAGCTTTTTGGAACATTCAAATCCGAACAATGCTTTTCTTTTTCTTTTTTTTCAATAGAATTCTTTTCCGTGAATTATCACGTTCGCGTTCATCTGAATCCATGGTCTGCGATTTCTGTTCTAATCAATAGTTTTCTTCGTTGATGGCTGTTTCTTTTCGAATTATTCGCATTTCTATATCATTCACGTTCTTCTTAAGTTACTGTTTTTATTACTCCAAGTACTTTTTATCACAAATGAAGTCATAATAGAACGTGAAACAAAACATTCTTTATTATGCACATATTATTGTTAAAAGATGCAGTTCAGGTAAATATAATCACAAAAATTCCAAAACAAAGCAAGAACTGTAGAATTATTACTTTTTACAAGTTTTATTTAAAAAAATAATTACGAAACCAGTTATCAATTAATTGCATACCTAACGATTTGTTTAATGTAATATATTATAATCGTAACTGTCAAACGATTAATAAAAAAATATAAAATCAATTCGCTAAAAGATATTTTAACAACTATTTACTACGAAAAAATACTTAGATAAATTAGAAAAAACAATAGCCTCTTAAATGTTTTATCATTTTAAAATACCAAATGAAGATTTAAAAAACATATGATACATGGAAGGTTACTTCGAGATCTGTAATAGAAGAACTAAAATTAAAACAGCTATGATTGAGATGAAGTCATAATGAATTTTATTTTAAGATATAAAGCTTTTTAAAATTCATTTTTTTACTCTAAATAATTGTAATTTGCTTTTACAAAAAATCTCTGTTATGTAACAGAAATATAAAACAGGGAACTGAATATTTTTCTGTTTTTTTAAAGACAGGATGGCAACAAATTTGTTTTCTGAATCAGTAATCATAAAACTAGGAATACATTTCAAAAGAAAAGTTTTTTGAAGAATTTCACAAAGTAAAATATCAAAAAAAAACACAAGTTATTTTTAAATTTTGCTTTTTATTTTTTAGTCTGTATTCTAACATTATGTACAAAAATATAAATTAATTCCACTAGCTACTTTAAATTCATGAATATTTTTGCATAGTGAATTAACACATGAAACAAATTTTCACGTAAGACAAGTGAAATAAGCACTAGATGTATGCGCAGGATTAAAAATAACATATTTTAGTAAACAGGGCGAGCTAAAAAAATTTATACGCGTTTTACTGTTAATTTAACACAAACTAAACTTATATTTCAACTTCTTTTTTTTTAAATCAATTTTTTTAACAATCAACTTGAGATTTATAAATAAGAATTAATTTTTTACTTAAAGGGATAAAAAAGAACCAAATATAAGTTAGAGCACGCTCCAAATTAAATTTAACTTATTTCTAAATCTAAATCAGATTCAACTCCACTTCAATTCAACGTCGGCTACTATACAAATGAGGAGCGGCAATGCTTTCAATGCACACCATAAAATCAACAATTCCCAACTCTCCTTTCTACTATTTTCAAGAGCAAAGAAGGACTAAAACACACAATTCATTTAAATTCTCAGCATATTTGCACTCACTGAGTAAGGGAATCAACGTAGATTCACTTTGAAAAATAAAATCAATCATACAGAATGAAATACAAAACGACGCAATAAAAACTAGAATGAACTGTAAAACAACATTAACCCCCAAAGTTACGGGGGTTATGTTTTGGGTGCATTTTTGATGCAGGATTTTTATAGAATAATATCAATTCCAAATCTCATAAAATTCTAGATTTGCTTTTCGACTTGCTCAAACTCATATCTTCTCTACGACTGGTCTATCTTCTCTACCCAATTTAAATGTAAAATTAACCGTTCATTCTAATCAGCTAATCGAAGAAGCTCCTTTCGACCTCAATGAATACTAATTTTTTCCCCTCCAAACTCATTCCATGTACAGATCTCTTTGCTGAAAGTGAATTGGCTAGTTTCACCCCACCCACTCCCAAACATCTAAAACGCTTTCTAATATTTGTTATTGTTTCACCTATTTTTAACCCTCCATATCTCATGTAATTTTTGACACAAATGTAATTCCCTTTTATCAAATATATATATATATATATATATATATATATATATATATATATATATATATATATAAAATTCCTTTTAATTTCACCTTAAACCACTTTTAATTTCTAATGGTCCTAACCCTTCGGGACTCGCGCGTAAATAATTAACTGGTTTGCCACGTGCAGCCATATTGAATATTCGAGAGATGAAATCCTCAAAAGAGTTAAGTGAGTCCTTTCAAATGGGAGTTTACAGATGTAGGTGAATGCATTTTTTAAGTACTGTAATTACTGCTGAAACGAAGTACTTCTCAACGATATTATAAATAAACAACTGATATGCTTTTTTCATGATTATTTTTTGTTCTGTTTCAAACCCCATATAATCCTGTACAAAAATGTGTAGTGAAGTGTACTATACCACATCTTTAAGCTCGCCTGTGAGGTATGAATCTCTTAGAATTGATTTAGCTTACAACAGCCCATTGAGTAGTTCTGGATCAGGGGTTCTTAACCCCTTGCACAAAAATAGCTTTGCGGGGCACATTGGCGTCCGCGGGAATTTGGTTAAGAACCCTTGAACTACAGCAGGGGTAGCCAACCCAAATGGCCTTGCAGGCCACTACGAAAAAACATTATAATCTCGCGGGCCGCACATAAAAATATGTGCCTTTATATCAGATTTGGAAACAAAGAAACATTTATTGGAGTGAGAATTTAAAACAAAATGGATTACTATTATTGTTTTCATTATTTTTCATGTATACAGACATTGATAATGTATAATAATGTTTATATAATATAATAATGCAATGATCAAATAATGTTTAAAATATTACAGTGTGTGTTGCCATTTTCTTGAAAGTTACAGTGTTCCTTTTGAATTGACCTTTCGTTACTCATTGTTGAAATTTGTTTGTGCTGTCATTCGCAAACGAAATGAAAATGAAAAAAAAAACTTTAAAACCTGATATTCAAAGAATTTTTAAAAAGAGTCGTCGGGCCGCAACTTACGTACTGGCGGGCCGCGTGTTGGACACCCCTGGACTACAGCATACCACGCCCAATGACCATCTAGAAATACTGATTTAACACCTTATTTCTTCCTGTGGGGGTACGAAGAAGACAAAGTATTCATTCCTCCTCTTCCTGCTCATAACATAGTCTCTATTGTTAGACTTGATTCAGATACCTTAACATGCGTTTGGGCGGAAACGTATTACCGGCTTGATTTGTGTCGAGTGACTAAGGGTTCCCATATAAAACATATGTGACTGTCTCAAACAAACCTGAAAATGAGCCCATACAATTCTGTTGCAGTTAACATATAGTAATCTACATTGGTCTTGCTTTATAGTGCATTGTAACTGTATACTTCTTTATGAATCACCCTGTGTAGCAAATTTTCGTTCCCCTCTATATCTATCGCAATTGAGGGAACTGGCCATAACAAAATTCAGTACCCTCAAATGTATTTGGTATTCCTATAACTAAGCTATTACAACTAACTTCCCATAAACTACTATAGCCCCCTCCTCCCTTCTTGATGGGTGGTATGACCCACTTTAAGTATTATCGCTTTAGCGTAAATAAACAAATTAAAATAAAGTCACTTAGTAACCTAGATTGAAAATAGGTCGTGATTCTATAAGAGAAAATGTTTTGGTATAAAAATAAGTTCTCAAGCGTATTAAACCTCAGTAACTATTAACCTATTTAATTCAAAACGTAAAAAAAGAAAACATTTTAATTTACAGAAGGTATTTAAAAGAAAAATTACAAAATTATGAAACTTTCCGCTGCAATAGGATTATTTTTAGTATTCCACTTTTTTTTTTATTTTGCATCCAAATTACTTTTCTGTAATCTTCAGCACAATTTGTTTTTCTTAATTGCCCACTAAGGATTTGGAGAATAGGCCATCAACGCGAAAATCCAGCAATAATTAAACATCGTTATTATATATAGAAGCCAGTGTGTGTGTGTTTTGGAACTCATAAAAATGAATTTTTTTAAACATTACATCATAAAACTGCAGAATATGCTTAAGTACCAAGAAAAATAATTATTTCTTTTCACCTTATTTTTTAATTATATCTACAAAACCGTTAAAGTTACATTAGTGAAGCATTCGCAACCATTTATGAAATTCAAGAGTTCTTAACGACTCCCAGAGTTTGATCGTATCTTTATATTTGTTTGCATGCATTATTAAAACCTAGGGGAAATATTAACACTACTTTTAATTTTTAAACTGCCCCTTTCAGGAAGTTTAAGAAAGATATAATAATTTTACAGGTACTTTTAAAGATGCTATAGCTCGCGATTATATATAGTGTTACGAATTTTGTGTAAATAGTGTAAATAATTCGCATTTGGGTGTTTAATGCATTTATATTACTCTATACTATATTTATTTCATGTTAAAATTGTACTATTCACAAGCAATGCCGCCCCTTACGTTATAATGGCGATTCAATGAGAACTTGGCGAAATCTTGGCGGTAGAGCCAAGTTGGCGTCATTGGCGACCATGGTGGCAAGTTCGAAACCCTCTGGATTCTTCTGGAAAATAGTGGATCTCTCCATTAACGTTACGTTCGATGACACGAGCGGTTATATCTCTGGAAGTTTCTGCCGTGCCTATAAAAAGGAGTGCCAGCCACAACGAGTCAGTCTGATTTTAAGCAGCGAGTAGTGAACATTGTTTTGACTAGCGATTAGCTCGGCTGTGCTTGTGAATAATCTTTACTTACGTGTATTTTTAAACACTGATTATTGTGTTTGACTGCTGTTGAAGGTGTGAAGACCTTCGGATATTTACTCTGTGTATATTGCTGTTGAATCCTGTACTTAAATGATTGGATTTTTGATAATAAATTCGCATCGCTCTCACAAAACTGTTTATTTTCTTTGTGATTGTTTTGCATAAAATCCACGAACCGGGATCTACGTAACAATATAAATATAATCTCCTTATTTAAATAAATCTACACGTTAAGTTAAAAATAGCATTACTTATTTTTCCTGTTAATCAAATAAAAATTAACAACTTAAGAAATATTCAAATTTATCATGCATTTCTCATCATTAATATTGAAACACAGCACGTGTGTTGCTTTCCCTGCAGCAGTGCTCTCTTTGTGAAAGAATTGAGTTTTACAGGGAAAGTAAAAAAGATTATGGCAAACATGGTAGATGCGACCATAGGAAGCAGACTGTCAATTTGATCTTTCTGGGCGACAATTTTCGCAGGAATTGATATCGCCAAGGAATTATCGAGAAGTCTCTGGTATCGACTCTTCTTGGGATCTTTGAGACAAAGGTCGAGTAAGTTCAGAGGAGAGTTCAGTCGACTACTTGACAGTGATAAGAGATAGAGACTATCGGTCTGAGTTGATGCTGTATTGGAACGATTCAGAGAGCAATTTCTGGATTGTCATAACGCTTGTTTATAGCAAGTGAGTGTTAAATTATTGTAAATAATCTGTAAAAATGTTGCAGGAAAATGATGAAATTAGAGATTTCATCAAATTCCTAAGGGAGATGATCAATTCACGCAAGATGTTAAATTAACGTCTCTTTGAGGTCATTTCCCTGATGTAAATAAGTCATTTGATCAAATCCCCGAACTGCTTCAGTGAAATGATGAAATGAACAAGTCAGCATTTGTAGAGCTCTGTTTTCACTTGTTACCGCTTCCATTTACCTCCCCCTCTCCTCGTCCGTGCCAGGCAGCACCGGCTTCTGACGTGAAGCAACAAAACAAAATGATCAAAATATCATTTTTTGCTTTCAAATCATACATCACTTTTGTGTATGACGGAAAATTAGAAACTGGATAAAACTTAATTTGAAAAATGTAAACAAACAAATAAGGGAATTCGACCACGTTCTTTTTATAGATAAAAAAAGCTTTTTGATAATAAAAAAAAGCTATTTTAAAAAGAGAAATAATAACTGAAAAAAGGGTGCTACAAATAAAGCAACATATTTCTGAAGTACTACATAATGTATAATTTTAAAAAAAATGTTTAAAATTCTCCTAGAAATATCCTTTTTTTTTTAAAAAAAAATACCAGCTTTATTATTTAATTATTTTGTTAATTTATTTTGAATAAATAATTTGTAATTTAATGATTATTGTTGTATTAATTACTCTACTTTTAATAATGAACCATATTTGCTGAATTGATCATCTCCCTTAGGAATTTGATGAAATCCCTAATTTAAACATTTCCTTGCGACATATATAGGTCTATTCATCTTCTTGAAGTAATCTGTTTACCTTTGTCCATTAATAAATTGGTTATTAATGGAATAATAATTAGTGTCCATTAATAAATTGGTCAAATTATAAAATCCAGATGACGGAATTCAGTTTGAATGTAGCATAATCATTGCATGCTTTTAAAATCATTCAAATTAGATACATCATTGAAATGAAAACACGTTTATGCGACGTTTTCTAGATGAAAATCCTTATTACATAAATGATACAGTAAGACCCCGCTTAACGCTGTTTCGGTTTAACACTCTTATTTGAATTGTACTATTCCCCCCCGAAATTGCACACAGCGGTAGGCTTCTCGATATCCGAAGCAGTTTATATGTTTCTTCTTTCCAGCGGCCTTATACGATTGTATTTTTATCGTTTCAAACATTTTTTAACGTTATTGTAAGTATAAATTTATATAATATAACGATTGCTATAGTGACAAATATTATGGTTTTTAGTTTTTATCATGGGTGATAGTAAAAAACACGAAAATAAAGCAGCAAGAAAAAGCAGGAGCAAATTTTGACAGGAGTTCAAAGGCAAGACGGGGCGTTATGGATGCATTATCTACTTACCAACAACTTCTCACAGAGCTCAAAAGGAAAACGCAAATTACATTAGATGCCTTCTTGATAAAAAGGCAGAAAATTGGAAATACAGAAGATACTGTATGATCCGAAATGTAAACGCACTGACTTGGAATTTTATTTATTTTTATATGTATATTCATTTATTATGCTTCTTTACTTGTAAGAAATACATTTTTGTTTTATTGTTATAAAACATATAATTAACAAATTTAATGGAAAAGTACCTGGCAAATTTTCTACCCATCTTCCCCTAACCCCATTATTTATACATGATGAGATAACCTTGTTTAACGCTGCTTCATATAATGCTCTACTTTGATGGAACGTATACCCCGCGTTAAGCGGGGTCTTACTGTACTTTAAAACTCCACATTCTCAATAAATTAGCATGGTCGCACTTAACACATAACTAAACTTTTATGGAAATCCTTGTCAGTCACAAATTTCCCGGGAGAAGTAGTTACTTTATTCCAGAATTTAACATCCTTTTAATTTAAAAATTACTTTAAGCTTTTTTAAAATTATAAATTACTAGCAACTAAATTATTGATCTTTAATTACACAGGGTTACAATGAAAAAAAAATACAAGAGCAGTGATAGCTGAACTTAATGTTTTTCTTTGGTGCTTATTTCAGAAATAACAATGAAAATTTTCCATCATGACACGTTTTTTTGAAAAATTTAATTTTACTTGGATTTTTATGCATATTTACCTAAAATTTTTAGAGCATTGAATTCCTTCTCAACTGATCTTCATTCAACCTTGGTGAAACGTACAGAATACCACTCTGTGACACCTTTACTTTGCCTTCCTTCTCTTCCTGTCACAATATTTCTCCACCAATAGCGTCGTGCGAATCATTAACTTAGATCTTTATCTTGGCTTGATAACGCAGGAACTGTCACTCGTCTGGATTGATTCTGAACGTAAGACGCTGAAATTTTGAACTTGGTTTCAAATTTTCTTTCATGTGTAATTTATCTTAGTGCATGAGCTGCATAAGTGGGAACTTCACCCCAGAAACACTTTTAACAGTTGTATTTTTTTTCTGTGCGTTTCGTGAAACATGGCTTCGAGTTTGAAACGTTAGGAAAATTTGCCAGATGGCTTTTGTTACATATACGGTGAATGTAGTTTAATTAAAAAATCGCATGAGATGCATTACAGACTATGTAAAACAGCTTTATCTTGCGTATTTTGGCATGAAACTAGGAGAGCAAGACAAATCATGGGCTCGTCATGAAATCTGAGCAAAGTGACTCAAAGGAAAGAAGACTGCTGTACGATTTGGAGTTTCTATGACATAGAGGGAACCAAAAAACCACTCTAAATATTTTTACCTTTGTTCTTGTCTTTCCCATAGGTATGACCGCAAAAAAATCAAAAGCTGATATCTTATCCTGATAATATTCCATCGGCCATACGCCTCATTCCTCATGGACCTAATATTCCAGTGCCTTTGGCCCCAACAGAGTTGCAAAAAATGTCCAAGAATATCCGAAGCCAAGTTGACAGAGGGAATTTTTGTTGGTCCAGATATTCACAAGCTTATGAAGGATAACGAATTTGAGAATTGCAAGACAGCAAAGGAAAAAGAAGTATGAGTTACAGTCGAACCTTCATATTACGAAACTCTATATTGCGAACTTTTTACCGGAACCAAGAACATTTCGTGATTTTCTTCGTAAAATAACCTCCTAATAGCGAAGTACATTTTCTATAGAATGAACTTTTTCTCTTGTGTATCTATTTTTTTCTCTCTTTTTTTAGAAGTATTTCCGGACACATTTCAAGTTATTCTTTCTTTTAACTTTTTTCATGTAGGTCATAAATCTTGAACTGGTTTAAAAAGGTACCTAGCTCGCCAAGAGAACAATTCTGGGAGTTTCATCCAAGAAGTGCAACCTTTTACCTTCATCATCCAGTTCACTGGAAACATCTTCGATATCCCCTTTCACCCTCAATAGAGTTGTCTTGTGTCCCCGTGGTCTTAAATTAGTCTCCGCTCATTTGTAGTGTTGGCTAGTCGTACTTGTAACTTCGTTTCTTTAAGCTCGAAAATGCCAAACGTAAGTGCTTGAGCATCAAAGAAAAAAAATAATTCTTCAGGAAGTGGATAAGGGCGTCAAGAAACTTTCATTGCAGTTTTTCTTTCTTTTTGATAAGTAAGATATATAAAATAAATATTATTAATTTACAAAAAGGCGGGAATATATATAATTACTTTTTTTAATTTATAGTGTTTATGAATTTAAAATTTGTTTTATGTGGTTCATAACGAAAATTGAAAGATTAACCTCTTTTAACGAATTTTCCATATAACGAACTTTTTTTCGATATTTAGCGACTTCATTATATAGAGATCCTACTGTATTATCAAAGATGTCGCCAGAAAGTTTCTTCACAATTGCAAGAATCCTGACTGTAAAAGAATTACAATGATAAAGCTGGAGAAAAGTTAGGTTGCTCCATGAGTGTGAAAATACATTTCCTTCACTCGTGAACTTTCCCCCCGAATACTTAGGATTAGTCAATAAAGAACAGGGGGAAAGGTTCCATCAAGTTATCAAAGATATGGAGCGCAAATATCAAGGAAGAATGGACAAGAACATGCTAGAGCCGACTATTGCTGAATGTTAAGCGAAATAGGCTTGAGATTAAATCTAAAAAAATGAATGTTAAAAAGAAGTTTCAAGGGAAAAAGAAAACGAACACACCGAAGGAGAAACTTTTGTTTTGCTTTCTTGCGCATTTTAAAATATGCTTCAAACTTGTATGTACAGAAGCATAATTTTTGCTCCTCTTGGACAATAGTCTGTTTTATGTGAATATCAGTGGCGTAACGGAGAACATTTCGGCCCCCCTGCAAAGTCCGGTTTTGTGCCCCCACGCTGAAATTTACAAAGGGCACTTGCGTCAGTCAGGCTTTGGGCCCCTTAGAACCCTGGGCCCCCGCGATGCGGGGGTTGAGGGGGTGTACGTTACGCCACTGGTGAATGCCTTAATAAAAACAGATTAAAATAGTGCGTTGAAGAATTTCTTTTAGGAATTACACCATAATTGGTAGCAAAATGTGTAAGGAATTTCTTGTTTTTCTCACTTTGATCGTGAGAAAAACAAGAGGTCTGTGAGGTCTAGAAACAATGGTTTTCATCTAATTGCTGAGAAATTAATTTGCCTCACAAAGAACCAATATTTACATAAAAACCACCGTTGCCAAATTGCCCAGGCTAAATTGTTCGAAAGAATTCTTTTTCAAATAGGGTTTTAGCAAAAATATTGATATCGATTTAAAAAAAATCCTGATGTGATGGGAAAAATATGGAAGTCTTTTTCGAAATCAGCACACTAAATAATACAAAAATCACTGAAAGTTTTTTTTTTTTTTTTGCATTTTTCCAAAACTTTAATTTTGTATCCCTGTGTTTTATTAGCGTTTAAATGCATAATTCCAGGGCTTCGAAGCAGAATTAAACCGAAAACAGGAAAAAAACCGTTATTTTGGTCGGAACGAAAACCGGAACTGAACGGAAAAGATATTTCGGTCCGATATATCTTCAGCCATTTTGTTACTGTACCCAACTTATCACTCGTTGATGGAGTTGAGTGGAAGCGGGCTACATGACAGTAATGTTGGAAAATAAAACTTTACGCCAAAAAAAGTGTGCAAGAAATTTTCTTTGAAAAAAAACACGCACTTTATAAGTTTTTAATTCAAAATTAAACAAGCGTCGCTGATAGAGCACGATTGCCGATTGAAGCCGAGTAAAACCAATTGAGCGAAACGCAGCCCAAACTCACGCTTAATTTTTCTCTCTCTTCAGCAAAACGCGCTAAAAGAAGTTATCACTTCAAAAAGTATGTTCATGTTTCTATTAAAGAAAGGGGAAAGAACTAAAAATGAACTACAAAATCCTTTTGTACTAAAAATTCCTTTTGTAACTCCAGATAATAATTTAAATATAATTATCAGACATATAAAAACAGGCAGGCAAATATTAATCAAGAGTGTAATATGTGAAAACGTAGCTGAGTGGTGGTGCATCATGCATCCACACCACAGGTTCGAGGTTCAAACCTCGGACTGGGAAAGTTTGACTCAACCTTTCATCCCTTCAGTGGGTCAATAAATGAGCATCAAGCTTGCTGGGGAGCTTATCAGTGGGGGTTTCGCGTCCCACTGACTACTTGTTCGGAACATCTGCTCATGCACCTCAGGGCTCAAGGTAAAGTATACTGATATGGGCACAGTAGGCCTTGGCCCTCATGGGCTGTTGAGCCACTAAGTTAAGTTGTAATATGTGAAAACGTTAATAATCTACCTAACCAATTACTTTCACCTTTGGTAATTTTTAAAAAAATATGTTATCTTAAATTCAATTGCTTTGTTTAGGAGACAGGTATCTTCGGTTACAAGAATTGAACTATACACTTCTGTTATGACAATACAAACAGGAAGCTAAGTACTTTTCTTTTGTGGTGGAAACTATCATATATAAGAAGTTTTTGTTCTCTTTCTTTCAGATAGATATCTTGCTTATATACTTGAAAACGTGCGACTGCGGTTTGAATACGGCGAAGTGTTCTGAGAAAAATTGATATACCTTCCCTTAAATATTTTTTAACGAAACATCTACGTGAATATTGGGATGTAGCTGTCTTTTTGGGGTTGATTGATTGATTGAATATTAACGTCGCACTGGTCAGCTACACGAGGGCTTTTGGCGACGGACCACGTAATTTTGAACCATGATCAAGTGACGTGGATGACACTTGAAATGGCACCCCCTCTCATAACTACCACACCACATCAACGGGAGGACGTTTCAGCTCTCGACAGATTTAACGTGCATCGCTGCCCTACACGGCGGGTCTTTAGTGGTACTGGGCTCTAACTCGTGACATGGCAAGCCACGATCCGATACCTATACCACTCGGTGTCCTTTTTGGGAGAAACTATCGTAAGGAATTAAGCAGCAGGCACGTGTTTTAAAAAAAGCACGTGTTTTAGAATTAAAATATTTTTTTGTTCTGTAGTACAAAATAACGTTGTACAGAAAAAAAAATTACTGAATACATAACGTTTTCAGAAAAATTTGAATGACATTTTTCTTATTGGGTGTTTAAGTAAAGTCTTCTTATTTTGCTTTATATTGCCTTTCCTTTTTAAATAATAATACCTGACGGGATTTGGTGGGGGGGAATTATACGTCATTCTTAATTCACTCTCTCATCAAATAACTTCTGCTTTCTTTTCACTTTATTCGAAGATTTTATTTTTATTTTAAAAACGAACATTCTCGCTGAATCCATCTTTTAAATTTTCACCGCAGAAATCCCACAAAAGGAAAAAAAAAACGTTTTCTTAACAACTACTGAATTCTAATCCATTTCTCGTGACTGAGAAAATCAGGCTTTCAAAACTGCATCAACAGTCAAATCCGCTAAAACTCACAATCTAAAACAATTTAACGCAGAAAAAAGAAGGGGAAAAAGAATTCCCAACATTTCTAGCTTTATCAGCAATAAATCCCAAACTGAGCGACGAATGCTTCATTTCGACTTTAGCGAATCCCTCTTTCACTAAGAGAAAACGTCGAAAGAGCACTTTGCCTCTCAACTCAACTCTTCCCTCTCTCGTTGCCATGACGACGAGGTGATTGCGGTCACATTTTTATAGTGTGCCATTTAATTAAGGCTGCAACCAGCTGGGTTGACTTCGTTAAACGGAAACCTATGTTCGCCTTCCCAGCTTTTGTGACGCGTAATGAGCCGATGCCTACAAGCGCTCTGTCTTATTTTATGCAATATTCAGTGGACGTATAATTAAACGCATAACTCTTGCTTCAAAGTTGTTGACTCCCAACTTTATTGGCGGTGTTTTGTAAGCTCTGGGGGCTGCTCACTGTTTACAGCTATTACGAGGAAGATAATGTTTTTTGAAAAAAGATGAAAAATTGTAGAGACGTAATAATGGAAGAGACGGCATCAAAGAGGGTTTAAGTCAGGGGAAATCAATTTTTCATTCAGATGGAAGATTCCTTGCTGTGTCGTTTAAAGAAAATTATTCGGGTTTTATTAATGATGTGTTTAATTTGAATCCTTCTCGGCATATTACATAAGATTTGGAAATAAATCTTTTATATTGTTACACTTGAGGTATTTTGTAATAAAACTATTTTCCTTTTTGTTTGTAGAGAACTTTGTAACAACTTTTAATCACATAAGACGAATAATACATTATTTTTATTCATTACATACGAGACTTTTTTAAAAAAAAGTATATATATTATTGCAAAAGTTTGCAGAAATGAATTATTCAATTCCTACTGTTAGTTCACTCCTTCCCTATATATATATATATATATATATATATATATATATATATATATATATATATATATATATATATATATATATATATATATATATATATATATATATATATATATTTAAATATATAAAAACAATCACAATTATCAATTTAAAAATTGAAATATCAATTTAAAAATTGAAAATATGAATCCTAAAATACCAAAACACTTCAGAATATCAATGGCGAATATAAAAGATAATGTTCCATCATTTTCAAACAAAATTAAACAATTATAAAATAAAATAAAAATTTATAAAATATCCAAGTGCAATCTCAGACTTAGGTCCGATAAGTGGGGTTAAACTAGTTTGATGGCGCCAACCTTCCCCCTATTGCAACTTGGTAAGTTAATTGGAAAATTTTCAAATTTCAGAAGAAAAAAAAATTTAAAAAATTCAAAATTAAAAAGTTAAAATTAAACCATTATACTTTAAATTAAAAAGTTAAAATTAAATCATTATACTTGAAAAATTAAACTATCGCCATCACATTCGGAAAGATATTGCCAATATTAAAATTTAAAAACAATTTAGTGCATAATATAAGTGAACCTTCAAACTCCCAAGATGATGCACCCATCTTTAAAATAGTTGTAAAGGTAGAAAAAATAAATTCCTGATCCAAAAGTTCAAATCAAAAAATATTTGAGACCCGAAAGTTCAAATCAAAAATTATCTAAAATCAAAAAGTTCAAATTAAAAAATCAAAAACGTGAAAGGGTTAAATTCATAAACAATATATATATATATATATATATATATATATATATATATATATATATATAAGGATAATTAAATTAGATTAAAAATTAAATTCCTATCTAGCACTTGACTCATCTTTCTCAGTCCCCATCTTCAAGTATCAAACTAATCACCCATTTATTTCTACCGAACATATGGCCTACACAATAAACATGTCTAATTCCAGATCGTTAGATTTAATAGTCAACATATGTCAGCATTAACTTGCAAGCACCCTCTTCAAAGCAGCGATACTTACCATATGTTTTTCAAGTGTTATCCACTTGAAACCACCACCATGGCGTGCTTTTTCCTCCCTGCTCTCGGTGTCAGAACAGATGTACAAATGAAAGAATAAAGGTCGTTTTTTCACTTTTCTAACTTTAATCTGATTCTGTCTTAAAAATCATGACAGAATTAAAGCCGGCAGGATCTTTGTCTGCGATCTTAATGTAAAAAACTAATCTTTTTTATAAAATATTTTAATATAAAAACGAAAGCCAACTGCAGTAATAACTGATATGAAGAATTTTATGGAAGACTGACGGCACTCTACATTTGTTAGCTGAAGACGTCGGATTGCCGGAATAAAAAATGATACGGAAAAAAACCGCATTAATAATCCTCGGAAGAACATCGCTCTTAACACCGAGAAGAATGCAGTGTTTACCGCCGAACGATATTCTGTCTTTGCTGAAGAGGCCATCCAGTTTACCGTGAATGGAAGATACATTCTAATGGAGAAAAAAAGGAGAAGTGTGAATCCCTTATTCCCCCGTGATGAAAGACGTCACTCCCTTTCGCCAGAAAAATAAAAGGAAAAATTCTTCTTCGCCGGAAAGTCTGCACGGTAATATTATGAATTTGACCACCATATAACAATAGTGAAGTACCAACATTGAAAGAAAAATAAATAAATTAAATTTTACTAGTGAAATAACGTGACAACAGCATCTGGATTAATGTTCACCAAGGAGTTCTGCCGTTGCAAAGTGGAGATCAGTTAAATTGTATATTTCCAATTTTAGTAACATTGAAGAACTGAGTTTTGCTGAACAGAACTTTACGAAAAAGAATAATATATGATATGATATGGTATTTAATTTTTATAATATAGTTGTGTTATAAATGAGATATTTTCTTTATATTTTATAATTGAGAAAACAAAGTATATAGGTTTAGTCATACAAAATTTTGAGAAATTTTAATATACTTCTCATAATTTTATCTTAAGATGTCGAATGAGTTTAGAGTTATGATAGAAATTGGTGTTTTAAAGTGAAAGATATAAATTAAGTTTTTAGAAAAATGACTAATGAGAGAACTAATACTAGAGATATTGATTTTTATAAGAAACAAAAGTAAAGTCAAGTTATATTCTTTTTTCTCCATTGAATTCAATTATTTTGTTAATTATTTTATTCAGCAGTAATCTTATTGCATGTCATTTATTTTTTTTTTATTTTGAAATTGTGTGTTTTGATATACCGGCCATATATCAGGATTTCACGAAATTTTCCTTATCTAAAATTAAAATTAATTAAATAACTTGAAGCTTATTTTTGGATATTACACAATGGATAAGCGAGAATACAATCGTTATAATTTTGTATATGTCTCGAAACATTAAGAGGACAAACTTGTTTAGTTTGATATGTACACCTCTCATTGTTTCTTATCAGCATCCTTGAACATCTGTGAGTTGACGCAGATTTCTCAGAGAGATGTGTTCAAAATTAAGTAAGGTGATACAGTTTTATTAGTGAATGTGTGATACAAGGGAAACTCAAGAATTTTTGTCTATGAAACGTATTTTTAGAAGGTTACGGAAAGATTCAAAATATTGCATGCGATATTAAGTTACAATGAATACTGTGAAAAATTTTCAGAAATACTAAAAGTTATTATTGAAGTGAATCCACTTTTCCGACTCAAAATAATAAAAAAGAGCTCTTATATTCTTATAATTTTTATATTTTATAACGCATATGAAATAAAACATTGTTTATTGTGTTGGATAGTGCATAGAAGTTGTGTGTTATACACCGTTTTCATATTATTAATAATTTTATTTTATTAGTGTCTATATTTTTTTTGTTTTTAAAAAATGTATTTCATATATGCAAAATGTGTGTAACAATATAAGGTAATTCTACGATGGCGTCAGAGTAGATTTTTATACAAAATTATTATTTTAACATTTGTATGATTTCATGTATTTTTATATTTACTATCTTATTGTTTGATATATTATTTTCCAACATAATTTTTTTGAAAATATCTACCAGCTATAATACGAATCTATTATTATGAAGGAATAGGAGGAAACGCGAGCTCTTATTCTAGATGTCGAATATATTTGAACAAGCTAATCTTCATTTATATGTATGGAAATTCATTTTTATCAGTTAATATGTTGGAAGTGTCCTTACTGTGTTTGTTGTTATAGTTTCGTTTATTGTATTGCTTTTTGATTTTAGTATTACTATTGCTTAAATATTTCTACTGTGTTTAATAGGTCTTTCTAAATAATGTTATGTATAAATATCAAACTAATCACCCATTTATTTCTTCCGAACATATGGCCTTCACAATAAACATGTCTAATTCCAGATCGTTAGATTTAATAGTCAACATATGTCAGCATTAACTTGCAAGCACCCTCTTCAAAGCAGCGATACTTACCATATGTTTTTCAAGTGTTATCCACTTGAAACCATCACCATGGCGTGCTTTTTCCTCCCTGCTCTCGGTGTCAGAAATGATGTACAAATGAAAGAATAAAGGTCGTCTTTTCACTTTTCTAACTTTAATCTGATTCTGTCTTAAAAATCATGACATATATATATATATATATATATATATATATATATATATATATATATATATATATATATATATATATATATAACTTGTACTCTCAAATTTTCAATCGTAAATAAAATACTTTTAGATTCATCCATTCAAGTTCAAACACATTTTTTAAAACGTGTAGTGGATGACACAATGATGTTATTACAGTTTTTTCGAATATTAATTCCTTAATTAATTTAAAAAATGAATAAATAGTAACAAACAAAAATAATAGTCCTGCAGCATATATAGAAAGCAAAATCGTCCGTTGTGTCCCTGTAGCACAATGGATTGCGCGTTGGAGAAGATCGTGGGATCGAATCCCACCTGGAATGGCCTAATTTCTGAGAATGTGATTTCCTTCTAACTGTACTCTTTTATTACAATAATTAAATTAAATAGTGAATAATAGTAATTAACAACAACAACAAATATTCGAACATCATACACTGAAAAAAACCACGAACATCGCTTTCTATTTTGTCACTTAATGTTGTGATTCTGTCATATGTATATACATATTTATATTAATTGTAACTATTTAATAAAAAGTAACTAAAATAAATTTTCCTTTGTTGACCTCAGTAGGAATTAATTTAAAAAAAATTATATTACTTGTTTTTATATATATTTTGATAATTGTAACAAATAATGTAAAAGTGCGCGACAGTTATTAAAATTAAAGCCAATTTCTTAAAAATAACAGTTGATTGATGAGAATAACTAAATCACGCTTAATTTGCATACTCAAAGTTAACACTTTCCTTTCGAATTCGTAAGGTTGGTGAGTGAGGGACCGAATATTAACGTCGCACGGTTTAGCTACACGAGAGCTTATGACGATGGACCACGTAACTTTGAACCATGGTCAAGTGACATGGACGACACCCGAGCTGTACTTCTTCCATGTACTGAACACTTTCTAATTGTTTATTACTAACAGCTTCAAAGATAAGATTGATACAGTCAATATGTGAGCCTCCTAATTTTGACCCACTTTAAAGTAACGAACCTAATTTAGTACCTAACTCACCACATCTGCGAATTTGAAAACTATGATACCCGCCGTGTAGAGGAGTAGATGCACACGAGGTTTAAAATCCTCACGTTGGCGTTGCGACCGCCACCCCCACCGCACACCCTAAATTGTAAAATATCTTTTGAATACAATCCACTGCACACACACACAACACAACACACTCAAAGCAGACGCAACAAATCGTCGGCCTAATAATCAGAATGATTAACTCCACAAAGGAACTAAATTTGATGTAAGAGAGCTACGCACCAAGCGATGTTTGGCGTGATTAAGGAATCGCGCCAAGCAGCGGTTGTTGTCGAGTTACGTGAATCCAAGATGGCGGCCTAGCGGTAACAAATCGTCAGGAAAATAATGATAAAGTACTGTTCGTTATCCCATGGCAACCACATTACCACACGATACAAATATCAAAATAAGGGTGTTTTTTTACAATGTTATCACCCATCTTGGCGAACATAAACAACAACTTGGCACGTAGCACACCTTTATAAAATTACCCAGATGGAGTTACGCATTCTGATAATTAGGCCGACGAAATGTTTATGCCTTAAAATTCGCATTTATAGTTCATTACAGTTCCAATCGCACTAATATGTGTGATGTGGAAGTTTAGAGAGTTGGATGACTGCTCAGATGGCGTTCTTTTGAACATGGTTCAGAATAACAAGAACAATCACCAACATTTTCTTTGAAATTCGACATTACTAAGAAATCCATCAATCAATTGGACTATGAATATATTAAACCCCTCATGTCTTTGGAATTCCAAAGTCGGAACTTGATGTTCACTGTGATGAAAAGCTTAAATTTAAAATCAACAGGCTAAAGTCACTTTATCAATGCTGATTTAAACGTCTCATATACAATACATCAAATTTGATCTGCTAAAGAAATCGTATATGATTGCTCGAGCTTCTTTTCAACTTAACATCTCCTGGAATCATGTGAAGCCAGACATTCGTACAAGAGGATTTAAGAACCAACTAATTAATTAACTTAAAAACACTTAGTACGAGAGATGTAACAAAATTAAATTAATCTTTTAATGAAAACAGAAAAAATTAGGAGGAAAGGGAGAAAAAATTATGCTGCAAATATAAATTAATTCATATATTGAAAAATGCTTTTATAAAGGGTGTTTTTTTTAGAGGTATAGAACTTTAAATTGCAATAAAACAACGATGTATTATTCGATTGACATGAATTTTTTTTATTCGAAAGATAATCTTGTGGCATTACATTTTAAATATGATTTCTGGCATAGGACTGCCACGGCTGGCTCGGATGTAGTCCAATCTGGACGTCCAATTTTCGATGACTTTTTCCAACATTCGTGGCCGTATATCGGCAATAACACGGCGAATGTTGTCTTCCAAATGGTCAAGCGTTTGTGGCTTATCCGCATAGACCAATGACTTTACATAGCCCCACAGAAAATAGTCTAGCGGTGTTAAATCACAAGATCTTGGAGGCCAATTCACAGGTCCAAAACGTGAAATTAGGCGGTCACCAAACGTGTCTTTCAATAAATCGATTGTGGCACGAGCTGTGTGACATGTTGCGCCGTGTGGTTGGAACCACAGCTCCTGGACATCATGATTGTTCAATTCAGGAATGAGAAAGTCAGTAATCATGGCTCTATACTGATCACCATTGACTGTAACGTTGTGGTCTTCATCGTTTTTGAAGAAGGATTCCACCAGCCCATAAAGCGCACCAAACAGTCAGTTTTTCTGGATGTAACGGTGTTTCGACATACACTTGTGGATTAGCTTCACTCCAAATGCGGCAGTTTTGTTTGTTGACGTAGCCATTCAACCAGAAGTGCGCTTCATCGCTAAACAAAATTCACTTATGAAAATCGGGAACAACGGCAATCTCGTTTTGGGCCCATTCGACGAATGTACACCTTGCGTGATCATATTTAAAATGTAATGCCACAAGATTATCTTTCGAATAAAAAAAAATTCATGTCAATCGAATAATACATCGTTGTTTTATTGCAATTTAAAGTTCTATACCTCTAAAAAAACACCCTTTATATTAGATTCGACGGACTTAATGTTAATTTCTACGCAAATGATTGGCAATATTTTTACTATAAGATTTATTGTTTATTAACGACGCACTTTGAAAGAACGCCTAATTTTGACTCACGGCAAGTGTTAACGATACATAAGCCGTCACCTCACACTCCAAACTTCTACAAGACGCCATCATGGCGACTTTAAACCTGTACAGATTTAATATGCATCAGCCTCTACACGACAGCTTTTAAACGACGTCAGGACTCGAACCCACTAATCGACAACGATGGTCAAAAAATCACAACCTTGACTACACAGCAACTGCAACAAAATGCTCATAACATGATAAATGACAATATATCCTTTTCAATTGTCTCTAATAGTAAGAATATCATTCTACACTAAAAACAAAAGGGAAAAAAGCCATGTAATTCACTTCCATTCTTAGTATATTTATATAAAAAACTGGGGAAAATGTACGAGGAGAGACTTGCAGAAAAATGCAGGAAAGGAACGAAATACGAAATTAAGTATTAAAATAGGTGTGAGTTATGTAATATTTCAGTATTCAGTAATTTTTTTTTCTATTCTTACATATGAATAAGATAATGATAAAACTATAGAGTATTAAAGCTTGCAATAAAATAGTTTGAGAAATGCATTAAATTGACTTTTGCAGCAAGAAAAAGTAATTGAGTTTATATATTGAATGGATGCCCAGTGGCCGAATCGAGCTACTACGCCTCAAGTCTTAAGTTCCAACCCGAGGCTAGGCAAAGTCGGCTCGGCCTTTCATCCCTTTAGTGGATAGATAAATGAGTGCGAAGCTTGTGCTTGGGAACAAACCACTGGAGGTTTCGTGTAAGACTGACCACCTGATCGGAATATCTAATCGTGCACCTTAGCGCCCAAGATCATGAAAACTAAGATGGGCACAGTAAGCCTTGACCCGTCATGGGTTCTTGCGCCACTGAGTTTAGGTGTTTTTTTTTATTAAATACGAATTTAAGAACAAAAAGTTTTTAAATGTTATTATTACTAAGGTTATATTTTTTCAGTCAACAAATGTATTACACATTGATTTTCATTTGATTATTCTGTGATTATACCGAAAGGAGAACGATTTCGAAACATTTAAAATACTTTGTGATTAAAAAGGATATTGAACGCAGAAATAAGCAATATTGATATGAGTCAGTTTTATTGTATATTAAAAGTAAATAAATTCCTTGTGTTAACCATTAAAGTAAAACAGCTTTCGATCTTTGTTATTCTATTGCTTATTTAAAAGTTTGCAATGTTAATTAACATTGCTTGTAAAAACAAGTAATAAAATTTTTTTTAAAAAGTTAATTCCTACTTAATTCAACAAAGAAAAATTTTATTTTACCTACTTTTTATTAAATAGTTTCAATTCATATAAATATGTGTATACATATGACAGAATCACAACATTAACTGGTAGTTAATTTTTATTAATTATCATTTAAGTATCGTATTGTCATCCAAAACAATCGTGTATATAAAATTTCAGTTCAACTGAAAGCTTTAAAACGGGAGAGAAAAAAAACCTTTTCAAGTTTTGACACAAGTCGCCAAGAGGGTCGCTATATCGCCAAAAATGATGCCAACTTGGTTCTATTTGTAATTATTTAAATAACTAGTTTTAAGCAATTAAATTTTATTCATTATATTTAAAATTATTGTATTGTCACTCAAAATGATCATGTAAATAAAATTTCAGCTCAATTGGGCGCTTTAAAATGTATTTTATTAACGATTGAAAATTTCACCAAGACAAATAAATAAATAGAGTGTGAGCTAATAGTAGGAATTGAAAAATACATAAGTACACTCAGGAACAAGGAAAATAGCGACCCAAGAAGAAAACATCGAATTGAAATGAAATTTAATACACATAATGACACAGATGAGGGATTCACTTCATCTCAAAAACAAGACAATTAAACAAATACAGGGTGTGCAACGACACAAATACTGGGCAACTCCAATAGCGCGTTGGACCACCTTCAGCTGCAATACATGCCGCCAAACGGTCCGGCATTGAGTTGATTAGGAACCTTATATTGTCCTGAGGCAGATGGGTCCACAAATCTTGAACAGCCAACTCTAAATCATGTACAGAGTGACACGTTGGCATCTGCCATTTTAGCTGATCCCACACGTGCTCTACAGGGGACAAATCGGGGAAGCGGGTCGGCCATGGAAGAGTCTGAAAATGACGTAGGAAGTCTTGAGCAACTCTGGCTGTATGCGGACGAGCATTATCTTGCTGGAAAATTGCCTCTGAGAGACCATTTAGGAAAGGTCCTGCATGGGATCGAAGAATATCATCAACGTTACGTTGGCCCGTTAAGGTTCCACGCATCACAATTAAAGTGGACCGGCTATCATAGGCTATGGCCCCCCAGACCATTAGAAAAGCTGTGCGGGCAGTGTGACGTAGTACAGTGTGGGGGGGGATTGTACCGCTCACCAGGGCGCCTCCACACCCGTACACGGTTATCATCTGTCCCCAAAACAAACCGGGATTCATCACTAAACACAACCTTTTGCCAATCTGTGACATTCCACATTGATCTGGCTTGGCACCGCTGTAGACGCAGCTGCCGATGTTCCGGTGTAAAAGGGAGTGCACGGAAAGGGCGCTTGGATTTAAGATTTGCTTCTGCAAGGTGTCTGGAAATTGTTTGTGGAACAATTACTACGCCTACGTCTGCTGGTATCGTTGAACGAGTTACTGTGGGGTCCACAAGTGCTTGCGGCACGATCCTTCGATCCTCTCTCCTCGTGGTCTTCCTGCTCGCTCCAGACCCGGTTTTCCGCGCGTGGGTACTTTCTCGTGTCCACTGCTCCCAACTATTTCTAACGGCACACTCCGAACGATCCACCTGGCCAGCAACACGGCGCGTCGACCAGCCTGCAGTTTTCATCCCGATGATCAGGCCTCTCTCAAAACTCGCTTAACTGTGAGAAATGTCTTCTAGCAAGTTTACCTGGCATGTTTCGCTTATCAAAGTCTTCCTACAATCGGCGGGTAATCGTCACGTTTATGAATCTTCGAATTTGCGCTGGCTTATATAGCACCCTCATCCTGATTGTAGCGCCCCCTCGGCGTGTATGAGCATGCGTATTGGCACAAAACTTGGATGATGGTTTGCATATCATATTACGCTGTACTTTTTTGCAGTTTCTCGATTGTAATTAGCTTCCTTCTTGGGTCGCTATTTTCAATGTTCCTAAGTGTATTTCAACACTATAACACAAAGTTATTATTGTTATGTTTTGCTTTCATAATTGTCATGTACCAGCATGGATTTAATATGCAATACATCATTCGCAGCAAAAATAAAACTCTTAGAGTGACCGAAATTATACCATATTGATTTAGACACATTTATTAACATTCCTAATTCACATATATAGTATTTTCTAACTAGACATAAGGGCATCGTAAGCTACTACTAAATAAACCAAATATCTGGGTAAAATTCTGCATATTGACTGATCCTTATGTACATGTTATAAATTATAGCAATTAATATCGATTTTCTCGGGTTTAGGAAGCAGCAGATTAAAGTTACCAGCAATTGATAAGACCAGGGATCGGCAACCTTTTAGCTGTGGCGTGCCAAACCGATCTACCAATAGGATTCAGCGTGCCACACAGCAGGATATTTTAGAAACAATTCGATATTCCCGCGATAATGCAAGCAGAGTTAAAGAATAGAGGTCAATAATATAGATTTATAGTTTTATTATATATTTATTTTGTATCGTTTAAAGATACTCCCCAACATTAAAATATAAACAGCATAAAATGTAACTATTTTTTCAACAACAAAAAATATATTAAACTTGTACATTTATTATGTGTTTTTAAACATAAAATAAGAAATAGAAAACATAAAATATATAAGTATTTCTATAGTTTAATAAAAATTTCAATGTGAACCTAAAGATTGCATCGCTATATTTTCTTATCCCAAAATCAGGGGTATAATGCGTGACTTTCAATTTGCCAGGATTCTGAGCATTCAATTGTGAAACAATTTCTTAGCGGACTCGAAATACACTGAAGTGCCACTGAATTAGGGATAGCAAGGGCTATGCGAATTGAGTAACACTGTGTATCAATAATGCTCAAATAAGGGCGCTGTGGTAAGTACATGTATAGCGTGTACTGTGGATGTTCTGAATTAGTTGTTGGAATTGCCAGTGTGGGTAAATTGCCTGATTTAGACACCTACGACCATGCACGACGCATGGGCCATTCAATTTCCGAAATCGTTCGACAGCTAGGATTTTCAAGGTCGACAGTGTCAAGGCATACAAATGCATAGATGGTAAACAAAAAACTAGCGATTAGGAAAACTGCAAAGGACAATTAGCCTTGACAGTGCGTGGTGAGAGACGGTTCAGGCGTATTGTACGTAGCCAGTGAAGCCAAACATTAGCTCAAATTACCACCCAGTTGAATGACAGTGCCAGTCGTACAGTCAGTAAACGGATTGTGTAACGCTTGCTTCACCGTATGGGTTTCGGGAGCCCTTGACCTACGAAAGTACCAATGCTCAATGTTCGCCATCGGGCTGCACGTCTTGCCTGGGCAAAAGAGCACAGACTGGAGTGTAAACGAGTAGCATGGAGTAATCAGAGAGAGAGAGTCTCTATCGCCGATGAAAGACTGAGAATATGGCATCAGGCTCATAAAGTCATGGACCTTGCATGCCATGTACAAGGCATGATGGCTCAATCATGGTCTGTAGTGTTTTAAGTGACACTGTTTGGGATCTTTGGTGCATGTATCAACCTTCCTCAATGCAATTCGGCACGCAGAGTTTCTGGGTGATCAGCTCCATCCTTTTATGTTGTTCTGTTATCCACATGGTAATGGAGTTACCCAGCACGACAACTGTACTTATCAAGTCCCGGTTAGCTACTGGCTGGTTGGCTGAGCATTCTTCTGACTTTTCGGGTAAAGGAATGTTAGACAATTGATGTGCGTTGTGGCAGTTGATGATTATTGCAGTTCGTAGTTCCAGATTCAAGTTCTACGTGTCGTGGATAAACATATTGGTGTTCGACTAGAAGTTAATCGTCAAGCTGCATACCATTGCAGATAAAGACAAGTAGCATTACGGAATAATATAAGGTAGGATTGATTACACTTGATCAGAATTGAGGATTAGGCGGTTCGATTATTGAGATTGGTCTGAATTAGAATTGATCATATTATAAATATATATAGATATATATATATTGTGTGTTGCGTATTAAGTCATCGTAGATTCTCTCATATTAATTATTATAATTATATTTGTTAAAAGTTTAAGTTGAATATCTTAATAAAGTCATATTAAGATAATGTATGATCCGAGTTCTTTCGCTAACCCTACATCTCTAGCTCATGCTGGTACTTCGAGGGATGTACTGCCAAGGGGAGGTACATCACAACCTCTCTCTTCAACTCCAAAGTTTAATCTTTATATACAAGTCTTGATTTACATAATCACATCTTCTTCGGAGGAAGGTTTTTATAAGAATAATTATTAAAGACCCATTATTCCCCCAGAGGACAATTAGTAGAAGGAACGCGGATAGACCAGTTAAAGTACTTAAAATGACGTTTCTTTTTAATAAGAATTACTTTTGACATTCAATCACAAAAAAAAAGAAAGAAACTGAAATATCTAAAATACATTTCCCCTTCAATACTTAACACATAAGAGTTATTATTTTTATTTTATTTTCCCCTTTATGTATTTACTAAAGTTAGGTTCAGAAATTCTGAAAAAAATCTTTAATTTAATATAATGTACATTCATTTTTTATTCTGGTATATCTTACTTTAAAAATTTCCAAAGTTACACGCATTTTATGGGAGAGTTATAAATAAATCAACAAATTATTTTTTAATTAAATAAAATATCAGATTTATAGAGACATCTTTCATTTAACTTTAATGTGCTGTATATTAATCTCTCTCAAAATTTTGTACAGATTATAACTATTATAGTCTTTAAGATTGGAGCAAAGTTTCTTTCGTGATTTTTTTTAGAAAAAGTTACAAAATTTAAGCACATTTGAACTTAATTTCATTTTAAATGGATAAAACGGATATAAAAAACAATATAAAAAATACTTTTTAAGACAATTCCTACTAAGTTCAACAGAGAATTTTTTTGGTTACTTTTTAATAAACAGTTACAATTAATATAAATAAGTTTTTACATATGATAGAATCACAATATTAAGTGACTAAAAAGAGAAAGCGATTTTTCATACAATTTTCCTTCTTATATATGATGTTGGACTACTTTTTTTGTTTGTTTGTTACTATTTATTCATTCAATTAATTTAATAATTGTAATAAAATAGTATGGTAAGAAAGATATCACATTCTCAGAAAATAGGCCATCCCAGGTGAGATTCGAACCCACGACCAGTGGATTAGAAAGCCTACGCGCTATTCATTGCGCTACAGGGACACAACAAACGATTTTCCTTTCTATATATGCTGTTGGACTATTATTTTTGTTTGTTAATATTTTTTCATTTTTTAATTTGATTGACGAATGAATATTGGAAAAAAATTGTATTAACATCAAGTGTCTCCCACTACAAGTTTTAAAAAATGTATTTGAACTTGAATGGATGATTAGAAAGTATTCCATTAAGGATTGAAAATTTGAACAATATATATATATATATATATATATATATATATATATATATATATATATATATATATATATATATATATATATAGGGAGAATGTGAATTAATAGTAGGAATTAAAAAAAGCTATTCAATTAATTTTTAAAGAAACATTTACAAGTTTATGAGGGGATTTTAAAATGCTTCTCCTCCTACAATAACGAACGTACATACATGAAATTTAATTTACAAGTACGTCCAGCTATGTTTAACAAAAAATAGCATGGGGTTTCTGCTGACATGATTGATATTCATAAAATACTTTTTTTTTAAGAATGCTTACTGAAAATCCCTAGAAAAATTTATAAATTTTAAATTCAAATACTTTAAAAAAAATAAGTATTGCTTTGATTCTAAAATGTATGCCAACTTTTGTTAAATGGACAAGCAGCAATAAGCAGAAAAAATATCAAAGCATTTGGCATGATAGAAAATAGGGAAAGAGTGAACTATAGTCGGAATTGTGAAAAAGGAAGGTAACACAGAATTACCAGAATAAAATTTAATCAGAATTAATGAAAAGAGAGAGTCGCAGATGATTATTTTACATTAATAATATATATAAAAAAATAAAAATGGCAAATATTTCTTGGTTTAAAAATTAAAGTCGGATTTAGAAGAAGATTAATATTCTAGAGGAATCAGCTAACAAATGGCTTCTACATATTAACAAATACACAGTTATAAATTCAATCATAATTTAAATTCGGAGCAGATAAGATGTAATTGTTCCAGATGCACATGCGGTCAACGCAATGGATAAATTGATTTACATTCAACTCAGTATTACAGAACAGTACAAACAGAAGCATATTTATACAAACATGATCTATCTTCTCACTCAATACACACGTAAATGCAATAATGGAACTCCGCGCTGAATCTAAATGAAGACAAGGATGATAGAGAATAAACCACTGAGCCTAGGTAAACAAGCTTTAGTGTGTCTTTATATGTCTAACTAAACAAACGGGACAAAATGTTGGGTATTAATGTACTTAGTGTTGCGTGATCTATCTATTTTAGGCTTAACAAATGTACCATGTGTTAGATATACGGTTTACCTTCATTGGTAACTCGTTGGATATATTTTATCTAAAAAGTATTCATTTCCTTGTTCCTTTCAGCCGTTTTCAAGGGATTCCTCCAATTTATCATCTCAACAAGCTTTCAAAGAGCTTGTTTGAGTGTGCTGAATCGTTTACAAAGAAGAGCTGAGGTAGAAATGCCATTACGCCGTTTTCGAAGACAATATGAGCAGCTGTCGCACTTTGAGAGGGAGCGAATCATCGGCATGATGGAAGCTGGGTGGTCAGTTAGGCGAGTAGTTCGTCAATTATGCCGCTCTGATTGTGTTGTGAGCAGGTGCTGAGACCAGTGGATCCGAGAGATGTCATTTACACGAAGACCAGGCTCAGGACGCCCTCGACAGACCAGTCGTTGAGAAGACCGCCACATCGTAAGAAATGCACGCATACAGCTAACTGCTTCATCGACCGCCATCCAGGCACAGGTAGCACCTTCACTAGGGGCCCCTATGTCTTCTCGAACCATACGAAGGTACCTGGCTGAAGGACGTTTGGGATCGCGAGGCCCATTACTTGTGCTGCCCTTGGCACCCACCAATCGACGCCTCCGTTTGAAGTGGTACCACGAACGAGAAAACTGGACTGCAGCGGAATGGAACAAGGTCGTCTTTAGCGACGAATCCATGTTCAATCTCAGCAGTGATGACAATCGTGTTCGTGTGTAGAGACCCCGTGGTGAACGTCTCAATCCTACCTTTGCTTTACAGAGACCCACCACTCAAACAGCTGGTGTGATGGTATGGGGTGCCATCGCCTACAATACACGGTCAGTCCTAGTATTGATCCGTGGCACCATGATAGTCCTGCGGTATGTCCATGACATCCTGCAAACACATGTGTTGCCACTCATGCAACGGCTCCCAAGAGCCATTTTTCAACAAGACAATGCTCGGCCTTACACGGTAAGGGTGTCATAAGACTGTCTCCGCA
Source organism: Trichonephila clavipes (assembly GCA_019973935.1). Classification (NCBI taxonomy): domain Eukaryota; kingdom Metazoa; phylum Arthropoda; class Arachnida; order Araneae; family Nephilidae; genus Trichonephila; species Trichonephila clavipes. The sequence goes on from BMAU01019687.1 coordinate 261,433, forward strand.
CTGTTACTACCCTTTCTTGGTCTGTCCGATCCCCAGATTTGTCTCCAATCGAGCATATCTGGGATCATTTGGGACGCCGAGTTGGGCATCTCACGAGTTTTAACGAACTTGAGATAAGGTTACACTAAATATGGAACGAAATATCTCAAGACATTAATATAGAATTATATAGACATATTATACAGAAATTGTATGCCTCAACGCCCAATCGTATTGCACCGTGCATTCGCGCTAGAGGGGCTCAACAGGGCATTAAATCCTCCGTTCTTTTTCAATTTTCTCCGAAATAAATTATCCTTTTTCTTTGATTTTCTAATCATTTACTTACATCAAAGTAGTCATTGGGTATGTAAAATTTCGTTTCATTTTGACGACTCTTTCTTGGTGCGCTAATTTTTTTATCCATTAGTGTATATATTGTAGACCTTTTTTTTAGTTCTCCACACCTACGCCACTAAGTGGACCGCATACTTTGAAAACATTAGAAGTAGCCCTAACCCTGTAAAAGTTTGCCCGCCCTTGTCATGAACTCTTATAAACTCATTCAAATCGTTCTCATCCAAAGGGTTCGAGTTCTCAAATTTTTTTGGAATTCGTGCTAGAACAAAAAATTTGTTAAATTCGCGTACCGTGTTATTTCAAAATTGTGCAAAAAAAAGAAAGAAAAGTTGCGTGTACTTCAGAATATCTTAGTTTTCTTATTTTGTTAGTTACAAAAAAATTAAATTTGAATGCTTACATTGTTAAAACATTGTATTAGTATTTAAAAAAAATACAAGTGTCAACGAGATTGGAATAGATAGTGCCTCACAACAGTAATTAACCAACTTTAGGGTAAAGTGAAGCTCTCAAATGATTTCCGCTGAACTCAGTCCTAAAATGAGTTAAAAGCATGATTTTTCTAATTATCGGTGTTCATCGAAATGTCACTCGATTTCAAAAACTTAAAATGAACGTTGCTAATTAAGTGTTCTGCTTCGCTTTGGGCCAGAAACAGACATATTTGACAAGTTTGATAAGTATATAAATTACTTTCTTTTTAACCTAATGAGTGAAATTCGCCTCACGCGACATAGTTTAAAATTCTAGTACAGAAACTAGTACGAAAGAGGAGTTAATTGATTCATTAGTTAAAATTTAGTTGAATTTAACTAATAAATAAGAGTTTTCCAGTCAAGTTTTAATTTTTAACGTTTAGGTTAAAAATACGGTTTCTCAGACAAGTTAAAGATGGTTTGGTGTTTGTATAAACATGTATGCTGTATTTTTAAGGGAAATGACATAACATTCGTTTTCTGTAAGATTTTAAAATCATTTCAAATTAAATACTTTTGAAAATTCTTTATATTGTATAAGAGTAGTCTATATTTTGCGAAAAAGTAACATGTCCTTTGGTTTATCCTTTACATCGTTAATTGACCTTTTGGTATTTGTTGTAACAGTTAAAAATAAGTTTGTAAGAGCAATAATTCCCACATTTTAAAGATTTTTAAAAATTTAGATATGATTTTCTTGCCTCGGGTTAAAAATCTCGTTATCGTTAACGAGATAATTTAAAGAAGGCCCTTAAGAAATTATGTTTCCTTTTTTTCCATCGCAAGTATGACATTTAACATTTGTAAAGTCTCGTGAGTTTATTCGGATTATAAAGATAAATAGCTCGCACGATTTTGAAACAATTACACTGGTCTGATTAAATATTAGTTTTAATAAGCTAATAAGAGATTTTCCCCAATACGCAAACTTAATTTAATTCTCGGTAAGTTTCAAACATTTTCCTTTAAACAGTAAGTTGTTTCAATTTAAACATAATAAGAAAGCTTATAGTTTCCCCCTACATATTTAAAAAAATTATTAGTCGGAAGAAGCCTAGTGACTGAGTGGTAGCATATCGCGCTTCCACGCCACAAGTTCGGGGTTCAAACCCAGGGCTGGGCAAAGTCGACTCAGTCTTTCATCCCTTCAATGGGTCGATAAATGAGTAACCAACCTTGTGCTTGGGAACTTAACACTGTGGTTTCATGCTAGACTGACCACCTGTTCGAGACATCTGCACTTGCACCTGTGGCCGTGTGATATCGATATAAACCGGTAACAGCCATCACGCGAAGACGATCGTTTTGGCGTGATCACTAAAATACTCGTTTTCGGGACGGAAGGTGCTCATATCGAATCCTTCCTTCATTGATAAACCTGGCCGTACAAAAGAACTGCACCCTTCGCGCGCAGCAGTCGTGGCGCCATCTATCCACCGCAAAAAGCAACCAAGCCGTCAGACACATGACGCAAACTCACAAGCCATTTTACATGAATGACGCAACCCACAAAGTGACGCAACTGCTCACACGTTCGCCAGGAATATGGTATAGTTCGTTCGCCTATTCGCCGAATCACTGGCATGGGGGTAGTGTGGCGATGTGATATCGATATAAACCAGTAATAGCCATCACACGAAGATGATCGTTTTGGCGTGATCGCTAGAATACTCGTTTTCGAAACGGAAGGTACTCAGATCGATTCTTCCTTCACACCTCAGAGCCCAAGGTCACGAAAACTGATATGGGCACAGTAGGCCTTGTCCCTCATGGGCTGTTACGCCATTGAGATTAGTTTAGATTAGCTTATTAATCGGAAAGATTCTAACTTCGTTTAGTGGTCGAGGTCACCTAGTGCTTATATGGTCGGGAACTCGTGAGCTGTGTTGTCGAGTCACGAGTTCGAAATCTTGACCCACTAAAAATGCACTTTGTAGAAGGAACGAAGCATTTTTAATCTGTAGAGGCTGAGAGTCCTCCCGTTGGCGAGCGAAAAGAGAGGAGAAGTTTGGAGAGAGATAAGAGCCAGATCAGGTGCTGTCCTCGTCACTTGACCGTAGAAAAGCATCGCGTGTTTAATATTACTTTATTTTAACCTTTCAATTAATATTAATGAGTATTTTTTAAGAAAACAAAACATTCTTCATGAAGGAATGATTATATAATTTTAATATTATTCTATGTAATTTTTTAAAAAATGAAATCCTTCTATAATTTTAAATATTAATTTGTAGTATATTTACTCTCTTAAGAAATAATTAATCACAATAAGCAAGAAAAATAAATTTACCAAAATACCAAAGTTTCTAAGTTCGAATTAATTTATTAAGATAATAATCTACCTATCAACGAACGAAAGTTCAGAATATTGTCCATTTATATACACAATACATTGCAGCGAGAATTTTAACATGGTTTAAAAATTTATAACAAAGACGTAAATGTCCTACAATTCTGTGCGCACTGCAGTAACTTATATTAGTGTCAGTTCACAAGAACAATAGAATATAAAATATATTTTAAGAGAACATAGTTCGATTTATACATACAAAAATCTTTGATTTAGTGGTTTTTTACAATTTTTTTGCTTCTAACCAATGTATAAGGATGAGAACAGATTTTGTTCTCAAAATACTAACCATTTAATTTTTTAAGGAAAAGTTTTAAAATTTACTAGCTGGTGTACTCGTTCTTCGCACGGGTGAATTAAAAAATTAATCAATACAGATTAAAGATGATGTTTAATGTAAGAAGAGTTTTTAATGAGTTGATTTTACGTAAATTTTGCAAACTAAACAAAAATAAAGCTTTTTGTATACCTCAGCTGAACGAAACCCCCTTATTTGATAAATTTTAAGTCTGTAAATCTTAGCAGATATAAAGGTGTGTTTTTTTTATTTATAAAGCCCCGTAACTCTCTTTGGGTCGATTTTTGGAAACACCTTCCTAAGATGATCTCTGCTCTGCTAAAGTAACACATTATTAATACATTTTCTGTACTAAACGCTTAAAATAAATAATTTATATCTGGATTTGTAATACATTAACATTACTTTCTGTTGTATTTATTTTATGTTAAATTTGTAATATTCACAAGCAACGCCGTTCCTTACAGTATAATGGCGATTCAATGAAATCATAGCGAGATGTTGGCAATAAAACCAAGTTAGCATCATTTTTGGCAACCATGTTGGTAACTTGGCGATTGATTAAACGGTGCAGAAGTTGATATGCTTTAGCGCCACCTGGTGGGGAGCTGCAAGAAAGAGGAGAGTGCAAAAACCTTCTCCACAAAAAAAAATACATATACATGCCGATTTTCATAATGATTAGTTAAACGGTGTTGCAGTGATGCGATTTCATATATACAAACATCCATTTTTATATATATATATAGATGAAGGGATTTTAAAATGCTACTCCTCTTACAATAATTGAATGTACACACATAAAATATGATATACAAATACGACAAGATATATAAATAGAAAAAGTTGGTATAGGTTTGCTGCTAGCATGAAATATACTTTTTTTCCTGAATGCTTATCAAAAAAATTAAATTTAAATAATATAGTATACTTAACTGTTATTTAAAAATATTTATCACAATAAACATGTTGTTGTTACTAATGCCACCTGATCGGCAAAGGCCAGATCGAGGCCCATGGAATTCATCATGGCAAAGGGCTAAGTGACACCTGTCGTTGGTCGCAGCTTTGAGCACCATACAGGTGACAGAACGATTAGGCCAGTTTTTCCACCCCAATTTTGGTGGCCGAGGTAGCCTAGTGGTCAAGGTAACGGACTCGTGGCTGGCGTGTCATGTGTTCGAGCCCAGTACCACTGAAGACCCACCGTGTAGAAGAGCGATGCAGGTTAAATCTGTCGACAGCTCAAACGTCCTCCCGTTAGTGTGGTGTGATAGGTAGGAGAGGGGGTTACAACTCAGGTGTCGTCCTCGTCACTTGACTATCGTTCAAAATTACGAGGTCTGTCACCAAAAACCCTCGTGTAGCTGAACAATGCAACGTTAATATTCACTCACTCACTTACCCACCCTCCCCAATTTTGTGGAAGGACACCCTGGGTGTGGCCTCCCACCTCTCTTCCCCTTTCACTAACATTACGAGAGGACTTACGGCTCGACAGCTATTTAGAATACCCCATACCGAGAAGGCACAAAACATTAAGAACATCTATGCCTTCTCCGGGATTCGATTCTGGGGCACAACAATCAGCGTCGCCAGATGGGAAACAACAAGAAAAGTAAATTAGATCAGTCTGTCAAAGTTTCAGTAAAGTTTTTAACACGAAATAATTTAGAAAGATAACTATCTACTTTTCAAGTAACGAAGATTCAGAATCCTCAATTTATATTCGCAATACTTAACCACGAGAATTTTAATATAATTTAAATTTACGTCAAAATAGGAGAATGTCCCACATTTCTGCAAGCACTGCAATAATTAATACTCGTGTCAGTCCACAAGAACAATAGAATATAAAGTATATTTTAATAAAATATATCTCTTTCCACTCATTTAATATACATTTATGCGAAAAGTAGCTATCTTCAATGAATTTAAATGTAAACCCTAAGCACGCAGAACAAATCACTGAATCCCAGTAAACAGCGTTTGTTCTGTCTACCTCAACCGGTGCGCAGACAGACTGTTATTTATTAAAATACTCCACATTGCGTGGTCTGTTTTAAACTAGGCGAACACCCCAGGAGACAGATTGCTAAAGCTTTACCTCAGCTGGTAGCACGCTGGATGAGTTTTATCATCCTCCTTACACTTTAGGGATGTATTTTCATTGTTTTATCGCCACTTTCTCTTCAAATACATCAAATACATCACTTCAACAAAGTCTTAGGAGAATGTAGACAATTCCTACCAATCATATAACGTCAAAGGTATCTTTTCCAAGCAATACTTGTTGCGATAAAGACGTCAGACTCTATTGACAATGCTGTGGTGGGGATTTCTTTCTAACAATCTAACTCTTCCCGGCTGGCGTATAAACAATGTCTCTGACGATTTATTTTCGCGCGCGCGAACAAGGTTTGCCACAATTCCCAGAAGTCGGAAATAATGTTATCTCGCAACAAATGTCTTATTTTTTGTCCCTTTTTCGGAGATTGGCCAGTGCTCTTGGGAATAGGCTTAAGTGGCCAACAACTAATGCATCCGATCCACAGACAAAAAGGAAATACTGATGAATCTGCACGAAAAAGATTTCTTTTCATAATTTCTCAATAAATATGCTGTGCGCGTTAAAAAGCCTTTCTTTCCTATTGATTAAGGGAACATAGTACGATATATAAAAAAAATCTTTTGTTTAATGGTTTTTACAATGTTTTTCCTCTTAATTAATATATATGTTTTACTTTAACCCTTTGTCTACCGCATTATCATTTACTGCAGTTTTTTTTTCTTTTCTGCTACAAAACTATAGTCAAATCCTTTTCTACAGTCTTCATTAATATACAAACAAAAAATAAAGACACTTACCTTTTGACATTAACTACTTTTTCGGAACAAAAATTACAATCTTCGCAATCCGATCAAAATGTCAGCTGAAAACGCAATTTCTGCTATAAAACTATTCGCCTTCCCCGCTAAAATACTCATCATAAAACCCGTGCTGCCTTATATCTTGGAAGAGTGGATTTAAAAGAATATTCCTGCTAAGTATCGTCAGAGTATTCGTAAAAATGGTTATTCTATGTAATGTTAAAGTGAGTGATACTTTTAAGTACCGTCGGTAGATAAAGGGTTAAATAGTATTTGTGTTCATAAAGCTAAAAACATAAAGCTAAAATATAAAAAAAAATAAACCAATTCCTACTTAGATCAAGAAACAACATTTTCATTTAAGTTACTTTTCATTAAACAATTACAACTAATATAAATATGTATATGCGTATGACAGAATCACAACATTAAGTGGCTAAACACCTCTTAAATTAACATTAAAAGCTTTTAATCACATTAAATTTGTAATTGCATTTTTTAATAAAAGTTGAATGTAATAGGTATATGAAATTATCTAAAAACCAGTGTAAAAATGTTGATAACTAATTAGCATATGATTATTCAGGTTAAGTTAAATCTTCATCACAAAGTTAACAAAAGCTATTTTATCCAATGGTGTTGCCATCTATAAGTATAACATCAACTAAAATATATATCTTAAACTATAATTAATTAATGATTTAATATTTGAAAAACTGTATTAACATCAAGTGTCATCCACAACAAGTTTAAAAAGTGTATTTGAACTCGAGTGGATGAATAAAAAGTACTTTATTAAATATTGAAAATTTGAACAAGATATATATACAGTGGTGCACACAAGAGGGGTCCTGGGGTCCGGACCCCCCCCAAAGCCCTCGACTTTTTTCCGATTGATTATAATTCTTATATAGTACGTAAAATTTAATTAAGTATTAAATTTAATTAAGTATTTGTTATTAATGATGTTTTATTAATTAATGCTAATTATTTATTCAATAATTAGTTTTTTACTGTGTTTTGTTCCCGAAAATGGACAAAATCAAAAGGAGCATGGTGCAAAAATGGTGAACTTTCGACCCCGGACCACCCACCCTTGAAAAATTCCTGTGTGCGCTACTGTATATATATATATATATATATATATATATATATATATATATATATATATATATATATATATATATATATATATATATATATATATATATATGTATAGGAAGAGTGTGAACTAATAGCAGGAATTAAAAAAATCTATTCAATTAATTTTATAAAGAAACATTTACAAATTTATGAAGGGATTTTAAAATGCTACTCCTTCTCTACAATAACGAACGTACATACATGAAATTTAATTTACAAGTACGTCTAACTATGCTTGTAACAAAGTTTAGTATGGGTGTTCTGCTGACATGATTGATATATATTCATAAAATAATTTTTTTATGAATGCTTATCGAAAATTCCTTGAAAAATGTATAAATTCTAAATGCAACTACTTTTTTAAAAAATAAGTATTGATTTGATTCTAAAATGCTTACCAACTTTTGTTATATGTACAAGCAGCAATAAGCAGAAAAAAATATCAAAGCATTTGACGCGATAGAAAAAGCCTTAACATTTTAAATGAAGATAAAGTAGTTATATTTTTTGTTTCCGAGATAAATCAATTTTAAAAAAAAAATTTCCCATTGGGATGTAGATAAAAACGAACATAAAAGTTATCATAGCTCTGGACTTTTTTTTTACTTACCACTTTCAAATTTTTTGAGATTATAGAAAATTATATAAAAAAATAATTTAGGCACAAAAAAATTTTATTTAAATTTTCGACCGATTTTTGTCAATTGAATCGTCCTGTGTCAACTTAATTCCTACAGCTAGTAATTTCATACAAAACAAAGAGCTATAAGAAACTTATTTTTTATATAAGGAAACACTGAGTCCCTTTTTCAATTCCTACTATTAGTTTACTCTCTTTCTCTCTATATATTTATCTATATCTTTCTATATATATATATATATATATATGTCTTTTTCATATTTTCAATCGTTAATAAAATACTTTTTATTCATCCACTGAAAGTCAAAAACATATTTTTAAACTTGCAGTGGGTGATACTTGATGTTAATACAATTTTTAAAATATTAACTCCTTAATTAAATTTAATTTTTTAACTTTAAATTTATTTTGCGTTATTTCTAACGAAGTTTAGAACTATCACCAACAGATAGCGCCAGTAAGTTTTTCTAACGAATTTTTCCTTTTCTTCAAATATATTTTCTGAAATTTGTAATGGATGACACTTAATGTCCATACATTCATTCATTAATAAATTTAATTAACTTTAATAAAACTTTTCTTTGTTGACCTAAGTAGGAATTGACTTTAAAAAAATTATATATATTACTTGTTTCTTGTAAAACTATTAATATAAAGGTAAAAGTTCAATCTTGATATCATGGTCAGAGAGATTTATGTGTCCTTAGAGGACACGGAAACCAAATCAACTACTTTAATGACTATTAATATTTTTATCACTGAATCTGGTAACTCATTTGCCATGTTTTGAACTGCTTGAGATTTTTTCGTTCGTGTCATCGACGTTTTTTACTTTCAATGCACATGCTTAAATATTGCTGTGGTATCGACGCACTCAAATTGAAATGAACGTTTGAACTTTTAATCAAACTTTTAGAAAATATCGAATCATTTAATCAACCGCAATTTTTTATTTGTAAGTTCGAAGCATATTTTTGCTAGTAAATAATCTCTTGACACCACATTTGCGAAATATATATCTATGGGAATTTTTAAATATAATAAATGAAAAATAAAAATGCAAATAAGAGTATAAAAAATTTATGCGAGCTTCACATTTGCGGCAGCCAATAATAGATTTATCGTTATCACCCCTACCCCCTTAAAATATAGACGGAGTTACTTACACCAATTATAAAACTCAACAACAAAAGGAACTCGAAAAACTGCATTCGTGACTATACAAAAAGATCAAACTTAAACAAAGAGAAAATATCGAACAAAGTATCTCAAACAAGGAGAAAATATCGAACAAAGTTTCTCAAATAAAGAAAAAATATCGCGAACTGTAAAACTCAACAACAAAAACGAACTCGTAGAATTGCACTTGTGACTATACAAAAAGATCAAACTTAAACAAAGAGAAAATATCGAACAAAGTATCTCAAACAAAGAGAAAATAACGAACACAGTTTCTCAAACAAAGAAAAAATATCGCCAATTATAGAACTCAACAACAAAAGGAACTCGAAGAATTGCACTTGTGACTATACAAATAGATCAAACTCAAACAAAGAGAAAATATCGAACAAAGTATCTCAAACAAAGAGAAAATATTGAACAAAGTATCTCAAACAAAGAGAAAATATCGAATAAAGTATCTCAAACAAAGAGAAAATATCGAATAAAGTATCTCAAACAAAGAGAAAATATTAAACAAAGTTTCTCAAACAAAGAGAAAATATCAAACAAAGTTTCTCAAACAAAGAAAAAATATCGCGAACTGTAAAACTCAACAACAAAAGGAACTCGTAGAATTGCACTTGTGACTATACAAAAAGGTCAAACTAAGATTTCCTGAAGATTTAATTAAAATAACACACCATTTTCTTCACGATAGATTGTTTAGAGTCAAAGTTAACTTTGAATTCTCACACAAACAAGAGCTTCATTAAATCAAGAACGCTTCAGGGTAGCGCACTAAGCCCCCATCTCCATAACATTTACACTTATGATTTCCTTCACCCTCTCCCAGTGTCAGCACCTGTCTTTCCACAGACGACGAAGGAGAGCTAACCTTAGAATAACATACAGAACAGTACAGAAACTAAAGAAACACTTTACGAACATACCGAGTATTTGGGTCGCTTGTGGCCCTCAATCCCATACCTGAAAACTGCATATTTGGAAACGATGGTGATTTCGTCATGCTAGATGATGTTGCATTCTGATTTGGTGAACCAATCGTTCAGAAAAATTCGATCTTAGAAGTTGTAGTTTGATGCATGAGCGAGTGAGTGGCTGCTCTCTGATTGAATCGTGGCGAGTGAAGATGTTGACTCTCATTGGCTGCCCATTTTAAATAGAGAGGGAATGGGCTTGTTCAACAGTGTAACAGCCAAAATAAAACATCAAAAATTTTAGAATGAAATTTTTTTTTGTATTTAAGTGTGCAATATAATTACTGCACGTGAATTAAACGTTAAGGAGGGTTATAAAAATCCAGAAGTATTCTTTACAGTCTTTTAGCATTAATATTGGCTTCCTATTCAGATAAATTCAACTTATTGATATTGTTGGTATGAGCAGTGGCGTTACGGAGAACATTTGGGCCCCTCTTCAAAGTCAGGATTTGGGCCCCCCCCCCAGTTTGATTTTACTTGGCGGCAGTCAGGCTTTGCCCCCCCCCCACGATTCGGGGGTTAATGCGATGTACGTTACGCCACTGAGTATGAGACACTTGAAATCTGTGTTACAGATTAAATCCACTCGAATATAAATTGTGGTTCAATCTTAAGGTGTGCCAAAACAGCATCCCAATTAGAGCAGTCTTAAACGTTCTTTAAGGAAATCAGCGATGGAAATTCCCATGGAAGCAGTGTATACCTTGACAGATGTTTGGTCTAAGAGACTAAAGGCCTGTGGGAAGTCAAATGTTAAATTTAAAGGTTAAACAGAACTTAAAGCAGATTTACTCTTAAATTTGGTTATTTTTTAAGCTTCTTTATAATTGTTTCAAAAAGAGAGAATTTATGTCTTGACTAAGTATACATAAATTACTAGCTGGTATACTCGTTTTTCACACGGGTGACGTGCTGCTAGTTTCCAAGCAAAGAAATGTGTAGTTCTGGATGATGTGAGCTTAGCCGGTGTGGGAAATCATATGCCAAAGATGATTTCCAATAAAAGACGATGTAGGAAATGTCGCAGAAAGGGACAAGAATAGAAGACCCGCAAAATGTGATGTCCCCTTGTGCATTGCAACATGCTTCTCATCTTTTTATGGCAAATAATCATCATTTAAATTAATTTTCTTTATGATGGTGAATGGTTCCTTGGGAAGTATTCTTCCCACCCCTAAAATTTAAATGTAAACATAAAATTCGGCAAAATAAAATATATTTCCTTAAATGCTATTGTTTAACTGTCAATAGAACATCAAAAACTGCGATAAATTCAAAAGAGAAATAAATGGCCCACGAAAGGGTTAAACAAGTAGAGAAAATGTTTGAAAAACGTCTCGTTAATTTAACTAGATACTTAAAATAATAAAGTAGTAATTTACAATCACAAATAGATGTCACAAGGGTGAAATGCAGAGTGAACTTAAGGGGCAAATATATCTCACGAACAAATTTGTCATCCGACTGTACTAAGTACAGCATGGAAACAAATTAAAACACGATTTTCTTAATTATCCATTTTCTCTCGCGGAGAAATGTCACACAACTTCAAAAACTTAAAATGAACAGATCTAATTAAGCCTCCAATTTTGCTTTCGGCTGAAATAGACAAGACTTGACAGTATTGATAAGTTGAAACTACTTTCTTTTTTAATTAATTCGCCACGTGAAGTAGTTTTAAATTCTAGTGGAGAGACGGCAGAAAATAGACTTGAGTGAAAGTAGGTTTAAATTGATATAGGGCGTTAAAACTTTGCTGGATTTAACTAAATACGGAGAATTTTCTAGACATGTTTTTATTTCTACCTGCTAGCTTGAATACAGTTTGTCGAGGAAATTAAAGACATTTTGAAGCTTATTTGAAAAATGAGAGAAAAACAAGGTTCTTTAATTACTTTTAGGGGCAAAATTGTTTTTTCTTAACACATGCTTAGTTAAAAAGTTGTGTGAACTATATCTTTATTTCTTTAAACTTATATTACTTTTTACAACATAAGAGAACTGATATAAAACGGAAATATTTATTCTTATAAAATAAAAACAAATTTACGATCATTAGTAAGTCATAATGTATTATCCTGTTCTAAATTAAAAATATAAATAAAAATATTTTATGTTTTTTAAAGGTGAAATAAAAAATTTATAAATACATAGGTTGGTAATTATAATAATGTTAATTTATTTTTAAAAAATACACTGTTCTTTCTCCAAAAAGAAAGAGACAATGCCCTTACGAATTTAAAAAATACTATAAAAAATAAAGAGGTGGGCTAAAACAGGATATAACTAAAAGTTTATCTTTAAAGTGTACCCCCATTTTCTTTAAATTTTACATAGAAGGAAAATTAAACGATAATTATTTAAAAAAATTTAGAAGTTGCAATTACCGTAAAATCCGGCGTATAACGCGCACTTTTAAAATATAAACTAAGATCGAAATTTACGGTTGCGCGTTATACGCCGAGTATAAAAATGATAGCTTCAAAAATGAAAAGATGTGCGTAAATATATATATAAAAGACTTCTACATGGATTGGGATCATATTTATTTAAAAAGAAATGACATTTTTTATGAATTTAAAGGGTTGTCGTTCTATAGAAAAATATTATTTTTCCAAAAGCCTGGGATAATAAAGGGTGTTTCTTCGAGAGGTATAGAACTTAAAATTGCAATAAAACAACGATGTATTATTCGATTGACATGAATTTTTTTTATTCGAAAGATACTCTTGTAGCATTACATTTTAAATATGATTTCTGGCATATGACTGCCACAACTGGCTCGGATGTAGTCCAATCTGGACGTCCAATTTCCGATGACTTTTTCCAACATTTGTGGCCGTATATCGGCAATAACACGGCGAATGTTGTCTTCCGAATGGTCAGGCGTTTGTGGCTTATCCGCATAGACCAATGACTTTCCATAGCCCCACAGAAAATAGTCTAGCGGTGTTAAATCACAAGATCTTGGAGGCCAATTCACAGGTCCAAAACGTGAAATTAGGCGGTCACCAAACGTGTCTTTCAATAAATCGATTGTGGCACGAGCTGTGTGACTTGTTGCGCCGTCTTGTTGGAACCACAGCTCCTGGACATAATGATTGTTCAATTCAGGAATGAAAAAGTTAGTAATCACGGTTCTATACCGATCACCATTGACTGTAACGTTGTGGCCTTCATCGTTTTTGAAGAAGGATTTCACCAGCCCATAAAGCGCACCAAACAGTCAGATTTTCTGAATGTAACGGTGTTTCGACATACACTTGTGGATTAGCTTCACTCCAAATGCGGCAGTTTTGTTTGTTGACGTAGCCATTCAACCAGAAGTGCGCTTCATCGCTAAACAAAATTCGCTTATGAAAATCGACCATTATTTTCGAAATAAAATTGCACAATTTGAAAGCGTTGTTCAGGCGTGAGTCTATTCATGATGAATTGCCAAACCAAAATGAGAATAAATCACTTGACAGCTGTTAAATCGGTCGCCATCTTGGAAAGTAATGCCAACTTAAACTTCTATACCTGGAAAAAAAACACTCTGTACTTCGAATAAATGACTTCAAAACATTAAAGCATTGCTCACGTTTATTTCACGGTAAGTAATTTTTTTCCATCGGAGCACCCCTTGATACTTACGTATTATCGCAACCGTATTGGCGTCATTATATGAAGCACGTGGTTGCCGATTCAGTGCATACGACACATGCGAAATCGGGGTTGCCAACTTAGAGAGTTATCTTGAACGTTGGCATTGTTGCTAACACAATCCAAGTACACAATCCTTCATTGTTAAACTATAGTTACGAATACAATGAATGGATTTCGTACGTGTAAGAACATTATAATCTCTATAAACTTTTTAAATAGTTGTTATTCCACACACAAAATAATCTTTGCTATGAGTAAACTCCACAAGCATTATTATTCAAAGTTATGTTATCTTCACACAAACTAAGTTTTAAAAGTTATCCGTTGAAATAAGTTTATAGGATTCTGAGTGAAATAAATTCATTGTGAAATTTAAATTCTTTTGTGCAGAGTTAAAAGAAATATCAGACCTCGAATGCTTCGAAAAATATCAAATACATTGTGAGACTCAAAATATTTCTAGCTTTAATAAAATTACCACAATACATTTTAGAATTACGTCAATTTGTGCTTCTAGTATGTGTAATATATTAGTTTTCAAAAGGTTTTGAACTATTCAACATTGTGCCAAGTTTAAAAGCATCATTGTATAAGTCGCTATGACTTCTCTTTTGTCAATTTTAAAGTAAAATTCCAGGGGTTGTACCCGAAATTTACAGAGAGCTTAATTGTTCTTTTTATTTCATAAAACGTATTTACAATACTCGGTTTGAAACTACTTTTAAATTTGATTCTTAATTCTAGCTCGGCTTTCATTATAAGCGTCTACCTTTAAAAAGTAAAATCGTAGTATCTCTTGCATATGCCCTAAATATAGCAAGATAAGCATTGTATGACAAAAATTGCATTGAAATATTTGGATCGTATGAAAATACTTCGCATTTTCAAAATAATTTTATTGCACTGAAAAATTAATAACGAAATTGAAAACATTCTTCATAAATATATTTATCAAGATAAAATATTTCAAATTTAGAAGATGTAGCTTTTATATAAAGCATTAATTTTTTTTGCAGGTAAAACTTTTAATATTAATTTTTTAATTAATTCTCGTTTAAAAGATAAAACTTAAAACACTTTAATTTTTTATCTACCGACGGTATTTAGTGTATCACTCATTTTAAACTTACATAGAATAACCATTTTTACGAATATTCTGACGATACTTAGCAAGAATATTCTTTTAAGTCCACTCTTCCAAGATATAAGGCAGCACGAGTTCTAAGATGAGTATTTCAGCGGGGAAGGCGAATAGTTTAATAGCAGAAATTGCGCTTTCAGCTGACGGCGTTTTCAGCGGATTGCGAAGATCGTCGTTTTTGTTCCGGAAAAGTAGGTAATGTCAAAAGGTACGTGTCTTATTTTTTTGTATGTTAATGAAGACCTTAGAAAACGAATTGACTATTTATTTTAAGTGAACAATGTATATAATTAATTTTACATATGAATATTGTTTAATCTTACAGTCCACAGATGGCGCTCTGCGCATTCCGTTGTAATATTCGTTAGTGTAAATAAACTTCTAGTTCAAACTCGTTCGGGTGTGGTCGTCTCTGCTTTCAAGATACTATTTCTTTTCAGACCAATTCAATTATTAAGAAATAAGTAACTACTTCTAGGTGCAGCAAGAGATGGCGTTTCCAAATCGAACTAAGAAACAACAAGTCAGGTAAGAAAAGATCGAACCATTTCTTAGTACAACATTTTGGTCGTACCGTAGCCGGAGTTCAATATTGTGAAACATTCTAATTCAAAACTTCTGGCTTGTTGTTCTTTCGGCAATATTTTTCTAAAAGATATTGTCATAATTCAATTAATGAAAAATTCTAATTCTCTTTTTGTGTGTACTAAGTTTAAAAAGAAACTTTCGAAGTGAAATATTTCAAATTCATGTATATTCAAAAGTTTAATCTTCTTATATATATGGTTATTTCAATGTTTAATTGATTGTTGTGCGATCATTCTTAAGTGGTAAATTATTGTGTGTTTCTGCCATTGTCATTCCTGTATCATATGTAACAAGAAACTTCAGTTTCGTTTTACCTCACTTGTGTGTTAAATTTCCTATTTGTACGTTCCGTAGTACGTAATTCCTTTTAGAATTTCTCCCCCCGCTTTTCCCCTCTTTTCCCCTCTTCCGCGGCGCCAAAGGAATCGTATCTTTTTCGACTAAACAATTAGTCATTCGCAGCTGTGTTTTTATTATTTGTTTTTCTTTAAATTATTCTTTGCTATATTAAAATGGATATTGAGGTTTTATTGAAGAAAAAAAAGAACATCAAATCCTCGATTACAAAATTGCAAAACAAAACAGAAGAGGAAATTGAGAAATTAAATAATGTTGGTTTATTGGCTCGGAAAAATAGATTCTTGGAATTTAGAACTGAAATAAAGGATATTTTGGATTCTATTATAAGTATTTGCGAGGAAAAGGACGAGGAAACTTATTGTACGGAAAAAGACGACATTTTAGATACCTTAGAAGAAATACTTGTCGCTATAGACACTCAGCTTATGCCTTCTGCAGTAAACTCCGATTTTGAGGTTAAAAACCAAGGTTCAAGTCACAGTTTAGTCTCAGCTCGGTCAGCTGAAGTGAAACTCCCTACATTATCCCTACCTATATTTTCTGGTGTAACTGAGGAGTGGCTTGCATTTTCTGATCTTTTTGAAGCTGCAGTTTCCAACAATAATGATTTAACGGGAGCGCAAAAGTTGCAATATTTAAAGGGCAGTTTAAAATCCGATGCATTAAAAATCATTAATTCTTTATCCATTACCAATGATAATTTCGAAATCGCTTGAAATTGCTAAAGGATAGATATTTTAATAAAAGAGAAATTATGTCCTCCTTAATTAAAAAGTTTATTAACATAACGCCCTTGAGTGGAGAATCATCCACACAAATTCTAAATTTGATAGATTCCACTAAGGAATTTGTAAGGATGTTGGAGTCACTTGAATACATGGTTGACCCAACTACAGATACACTCTTAATGCATATGATATTGTTTAAGCTTGATCCGAATTCCAGAACTTGGTTTGAGAGAACCTTTTCAACAGATGTCATCCCAAGTTAGACGAATTGTTGCAATTCCTTGCAACACAAGCGAGATCCATTACGAATTCAACTACTAAGAGAAATGTTCAAAGGAAGGTGACTCTGGTCGCGTCCAACGCCCAGTCACAATGTCTTTTATGTAATGGAGATCATACATTGTCGAGATGCGATACATTCTTAAAATTGTCAGTTCAAGGCCGTTCAGATTTCGTTAAAACGAATAATGTTTGCTTTAACTGTTTAACTCAGTTTCACAGTGTGAAAACTTGCAAAAGCAAGTTTAGATGTAAAAAGTGCAAGAAACCCCACCACAGTTTACTTCATTTTGAAAATGTTAGTGCTAAGGGGAGACAGGGAGCAGTAAATGTGTTAAATTCTAGAGAACTTTCTATCAACGCTCCTGTGTTTTCGCCTGTCCCTATTTCAGGTACTAGTGAACCAAGTGAAAATTCTAGAGTTGTGGATGTTACATCGTGTATTTCTGATGTGAACCCAGATGTTCAAATTCTTCTTTGCACAGCTCTAATTCAAGTAAGAGATATTTGGGGTAACTATCAGACCTGTAGATGTCTTCTGGATAGCGGAAGCCAGGCTTCGCTTATTACAAATGAATGTATTGAAAGGCTAGGCTTACGAAAGGAAAAGGCCAATGTGCGTATATCATGTTTGGGCGCATCCGATACGCGTCTAAATGGGCTGGCTGAGATTCAATTTACCTCACATTTTTCATCTCAAAATTCTTTTCATGCGTCCGTCTATGTGATCAACAAAATTGTAGGCATGATCCCACATCACGATTTAGATTCCTCAATGCGTGAATTATTTGGGGATATTTCTCTGGCTGATCCAGCATTTTACAAGAGTAGTCCAATTGATGTGCTACTTGGTGTTGACCTTACTTTGCCATTGCTAAAGGGTCAAACGTTATCTTTGGGTAAGGATAAGCCATTTGCCATTCGTTCAGAATTGGGTTGGATAATTGGAGGCAAGGCAAATTCTAGTGGTCAAAATTCTTTCCATGTCAATCATATTCAGTTAGTATCGGATCAGCTAATCAATAAATTCTGGGAATTAGATTCTGTGCCATGTGCCAAACCCTTAACTTCATTAGAAGAGGCTTGTGAAGATCATTTCGTAAAGACACATTCTAGGGATGAGAATGGCAGATACACAGTAAAAGTTGCCATTTCACACTCCACCGACGCGGTTAGGTAATTCAAAACAAAATGCAATTCGTAGGCTAATCAGCGTGGAACGCCATCTCATTTCTAATCCTGACAAATACAAGCTGTATCGAAATTTCATAAAGGAATACCTAGATCTAAAGCACATGGAACTTGTTCCGGACTCTGAAATTAATAACATAAAAGTTTATACCTTCCTCACCATGGAGTTGTTAGGGACACCAGCTGTACAACAAAGCTTCGCGTTGTTTTTGACGCCTCCAGTAAAACTTCTTCTGGACTCTCTCTCAACGATCTGCTTATGGTTGGGCCAAGAGTGCAGCCAGAACTTTTCCCTATTCTTATCCAGTTTCGAATTTTCAGTGTAGCCATTTGCGCTGATGTTGAAAAGATGTTTCGCCAGATTAAAGTTCACGAGGAAGACGTAGACTGGCAAAGAATTCTCTGGAGGGATTCTCCAACCGAACCTATAAGAGAATATCGCCTAACAACTGTTACGTATGGTACGTCCTCAGCACCATTCCTCTCTACGAGAACCTTACGACAGCTTGCCATTGACGAACAAGAAAATTATCCAGCCGCTTCAAGAGCTACCCTTAGTCATTTTTACGTTGATGACTTGCTGAGTGGAAGTGCGACAAAGAAGGGAGCCATTCAGCTAGTGTCAGAGCTGCAGGAGATGATGAAAAGAGGAGGATTTTCTCTGCGCAAATGGGTGTCTAACGACCCTGACGTATTGGCAACCATTCCAAAAGAATTAAAGGCAGTTGATTCCAAACACACGATCAAGGATGACCAACCTGTCAAGATCTTGGGAATAGCTTGGCTTCCAGATGTTGACAAGTTTACCTTTACCATCACCGTGAACGAGACTGATGTGTGGACTAAACGCAAGGTACTTTCTGAAGTCGCCAAAATATTTGACCCCTTGGGCTGGTTGGCACCATCAGTTGTCATTTCTAAAATCTTCCTCCAAGAGCTATGGAGTCACCATCTAAGCTGGGACGAAGAGCTACCAGATTCTCTAGCAAGACAATGGAGAACATTTCAAGAACAGCTTCCTCTACTTACAAATATCAAGATCCCACGCTGCATTCTCATTTCACAGGCTATAGACGTACAAGTACACGGGTTCTGTGACTCTTCAGAAAAGGCCTACTGTGCAGTTATATACATCCGTTCCAAGGATGCAACTCAAACCGTAGTATCTAGACTGCTAACTTCTAAGACACGTGTCTCTCCAGTAAAACCTCAGTCTCTACCTCGACTAGAGCTTTGTTCTGCCCTACTTCTTGCCAATTTGTTACAAGCTACCCTTCCAACTCTAACCCTGCCAATTTCCGAGACCTTTGCGTGGTCTGATTCCAAGATCACACTGGCATGGTTGAAGTCCGATCCGAGAAGATGGCAACCGTTCGTAGCTAATCGAGTGGCACAAATTCAAGAGCTGACCCCTAACGTGCACTGGAACTTTGTGAGTGGTCTGGAGAATCCTGCTGACTGTGGAACGAGAGGGATACCCCCAACTAAACTAGAAAAGTGCAACTTGTGGTTCAATGGACCCGATTGGTTAAGAAGTTCTACTTTTCCGATTGGAGAGTTTGAAGATAATCCACAATTGCAAGAACACATGTCTGCCGAAGCCAAAAGAACATCCAAGCTGATTATGCTGAACGTGGTTGATGCGACTTTCAAGGCTGAGTTCTTTCAAAAATTTTCGTCTTGGAACAAGTTGAAAAGAGTTGTTGCTTATTGCTTAAGATTTGTGAAGAACTGTTCTCTTTCTGCGTGTAAAAGAAGAAAGTCCTTTTTAACAACGGCAGAATTGAGCGAAGCCGAGAAAGGCATTGTTAAGTTTATCCAACGTGATCATTTTTCGATGGAAGTCTCCTATCTTTCAGCAGGTAAGCAGCTTCCGTCAACCAACAAGCTTATACCCTTGACTCCGTTCTACGATGATTCCGGAATAATACGTGTCGGTGGTAGACTGAAAAATTCAATACTTGCAGACTCGCAGAAGCATCCCATCTTGCTTCCTAAAACCGACCATGTTGTGAACTTGATTATCTCTGATTACCACCTGAAACTTCTTCATGCCGGTCCACAACTTCTCCAAGCAGCTCTCAGAGAAAAATTTTGGATTCTTTCAGCCCGAGATGCAGTTAGAAGAGTAGTGAGAATATGTATCTCATGCTTCAGAAATCGTCCAAAATTCGCCGAACAAATCATGGGAGATCTTCCAGAATCCAGAGTTTGCCCTCTTCTGTATTCCAACGAACTGGTATTGACTTCGCCGGCCCGTTCTTGATACGAAGCTCCAAGGGAAGAGGAAGCCGGAATACTAAGTGCTACATCTGCGTCTTCGTCTGCTTAGCAACGAAGGCGGTTCATCTAGAAGTCGTTAGTGACTTAACATCAAAAGCATTTATCGCTTGTTTAAAAAGATTCGTGGCTCGCAGAGGTAAACCATCAGAGATCTTCTGCGATCAAGGAACTAATTTCTATGGAGCTAGCAGAGATCTTAGAAAGGAGTTCCGCCAGTTGATGAAGGAAGATGCCGTTCATCAATTCCTGGTAACTGACAACATCACCTTTCACTTTAATCCTCCATCTGCTCCCCACTTCGGAGGCATTTGGGAGGCTACAGTGAAATCTTTTAAGTTTCATTTGAACAGAGTTGTTGGAGTCACTAGTCTCACCTTCGAAGAACTATCCACGTTATCAAGCCAAATTGAGGCATGCCTCAACTCCAGGCCACTATGTGTGTTATCTAGCAGTCCAGATGATCCTTGTGTTCTCACACCAGGACATTTTCTGATAGGAAAGGCATTAACAGCTATCCCGCAACCTACAGTTCCAGACGACCTTCGCCACTGCGACCGTTGGCGATTGCTTACAAGAATGACTCAACATTTTTGGAATAGATGGTCTTCAGAGTACTTGACATTGCTGCAGTCAAGATCGAAATGGCGCATCGTTCAAAAGAACCTTGACATCGGAGATCTTGTCTTAATCAAACACGACAACTCACCCCACTACAGTGGAAATTAGGGAAAGTCACGGAAACATTCCCTGGTAAGGACGGTAAGGTTCGTGTGGTTAAGGTAAAAACTCAAACTAGTGAACTTGTGAGGCCAATTGCTAAACTGTGTCCACTTCCTATAAACACTTGAACATTTGTGAATAATACCTAATTTTTCTTTCAGCATTGTTGAGGTCATCTATACTTCTGTAAATCTCATTGCTTGATTTCATTAATTTAGAAGTGTACTTTATTGTAAATTTGTATGTTAATTCTTATACTTAATTCATTAGCATGTTTAACAACTTAGTATTTAAGTTAATTCATTAATTTTGAAACCCCTCCGTGTTTCAAGGGGGGCGGTATGTTTAATCTTACAGTCCACAGATGGCGCTCTGCGCATTCCGTTGTAATATTCGTTAGTGTAAATAAACTTCTAGTTCAAACTCGTTCGGGTGTGGTCGTCTCTGCTTTCAAGATACTATTTCTTTTCAGACCAATTCAATTATTAAGAAATAAGTAACTACTTCTAGATGCAGCAAGAGATGGCGTTTCCAACTCGAACTAAGAAACAACAAGTCAGGTAAGAAAAGATCGAACCATTTCTTAGTACAACAAATATCTTTAATTAATTAATCAGCTCTAACGGCTTAAATTTCCCAAAGTTGAGTATTTTGTTTATGTGTATCCCTTAATTTTCAATGTAGTGATTCAAAAAAAAATATTGCATTAAAAAAGCTTCTGTAAATCATAATGCGGTAGATAAAGGGTTAAAGTTAATTTCAAATAAAGAATACAAATTAAAACAAATAGAAAGATATCAAATACGATCGCGGCTTTATGTTCAACTTTACATCGACTTCCATACTACATATCATATCCTATACCAAAAATCGTGCTTCGTGAGAATAAAAATTATTAATTTTTTAAAACTAATATTTTTTAAGCCATTGAAAATTCTTTCCATTCTAGTTTGCATACCAAACTCAAGATTTATTTTCCAAAAATTGACAATGCATCTTTGCTTTTTTTTTTCTAATAGTTCCAATCATCTAGTACTTGAATTTATAATGCTACTGTTTGGTTATTTTAAGGTATCCGACAACGTTCGGAACCGTGATTTTGCAAAAGCGTATCAATGGATACTATTTATTATATTTAGTGTCACTTAGATTAGAAAATGTATTTAAAATTGTTTTAAGAATAGTATTACAATAAAAAATTATTTAAGTACAATATTTTGACAAAACATGAACATAGAATGACCCATTTTCAAAATGTTCTCCTTTTGTGAAAAATGCTTCGATTATAATACTATTTTGCCTGTATATAGCTCAGACCTCAGACGTCGAGAATTTATTCAATTACTATTTGGACAGAGGGGGGCTCGTTTATGTAATTTTTTTGTCAATTTTGACCCATTTTTTCCTTTTTAGTAGTAATAATTTATTTTTCTGTTCTTAATTTTAGCCTTTTTTTCTTAAAAATGTACTAAATAAATCTAAAAACCACAAAAAAATCTCAATATCTTCATTTTTTTTAAAAAAAAAAGCTGTCGCATGTAGTCGGATACCTTAATACACAATAGCAAAAATGCAATTAAAAAGAAAATGAAAATAAATACCAGAAATTAAAATTAGTATTTCATTTATTTTGACTAATTTATTTATATAGTTCACATATATATACATTAAACTTAATATATTTCTCATATATTAGTCAATTCCTTTATCGTTTTAATTTAATAACAAAGTTAAAAGCAATATAACTATTTAATAACTCAGCAAAATATTTGTTCGCACAACATCCGCTTTTTAATGAAAAGATCACCTCTGAATACTCATGTTGTTATCGGGGAAAAGCATGCTTTGTTTTACGATAAAAAAAGAAGAAACAACAAAAAATTCAATTTAGTCGAGGAAATTCTTAGAGAGTTAGCTGGATTTCTTAAGTTTTTTCTCCTTTTCAGACGTAGTCTTGCATGACATTCTGTGTTTTCTTTTTTTTTTTTGAGAGGAGAAAAAAAGACTAGGAAAACACGAGAAAGAATTCTTCTAATTTCCCGAAACTATTCAGTATTTTTAAGATTTGAAGAAAATATCAAATACTCTGATATAATTTCGACATACTTTAAATGTCACTTCCGAATTTATTATTAAAATATTAACATTACGTTGCAAAAATTATTTTGAAGGCTTAAAAACTGTACAAAATTAATAGGCTTTTCATATCCGTCAAAAGTAAGCAGAAAGCATAATTACCCCCATATGTTTACCCATTACAATATCAGTGAATTTAGATAGGATAACGCCGAGTTTCAAAAGCATATATTCCTATTTTAAAAAGTTGCATTATACGAGGTTCATAACTGAATTTAACTCAATAGCGCTACAGCCTATGAGGGCCTACCTTGCCCATCGCAATATACGTGACCTTGGGGCCTGAATTGCATGAGCAGATGTTTCGGTCAGCTGATCAGTCCAACGCGAAATCCCAATGTTAATTTCCCAAGCAAGCTTGGTGATCATTTAGACTGAGTTGACCTTGCCCAGCTCGGGATTCGAACCTCGGACCTGTGGTGTGGACGCGCTATGCACTGCCACTCAGCCACTGGGCTTCATACGAGGTTAATAGGCTAAATAATTTTGGCAACTGGTTTTGAACAGCCACTATAACAAAGGTGCCGACGCCTGGTTTGAAACGATGTACTGTTATTATTTACTTATTTATTTTTACTCGCCGTTACTTACCCACTTTATTGAGTATTTCAAGGTAATGTGTGACATGTATTTTTTTAAGTTTTTGATAACTAAGTCTTAGTATTTTTACAGAATTTACCTCTTAATTTTTTAAAAAAAAATGTTTGAATTTTTCAATTTAATTGTTTTAATTAATTATCTTTCACGCCCTCCTTCCCCTTGGAAGTCGATTTCAGCAAATCCTTGTTCAGAGCAGATCTCTACTCAATAAAAAACACGCTAGCCAAATTTCAAGTCTTCTGGTCTAAAACAGGACTGGGCATTAAGTCGATAGCGATCGACAGGTGGTCAGCCAAGGAAGGCATTTATGGGTGACCGCCTTTACTAAGATCTAAGATGCGGATACGAAAAGAAACATACTTATGAAAACCGTCACCAATTAGATAAGCGCAGTTTTCCCAAGAGCGTAATTGGGGTTTTCTCCGACGAATTATAAGGCAGCACAGGGTCTCTACTGTGCTTCAACTGACACAAATCGTCAACTTGCAACAGATTTCAGCTCGAACCATGAGCAGAGAATTATAGAAGATAGGAATGTATTGTCGGGTGCCTGTGAGAAAACCACTCATTTCTGTTCGAAATGCAAAAATTCGTTTGAAGTGGTTTCGGGGGACGAAGACAGTGGGCACATCTGAGGATTGGCAATGGATAATGTAGTCGAATGAATAACGCTACACTTTATTTTGCACTGATGGTAAACATTGAATTAGGCGAGAGCCCCCGAATCCATGAAACCATCTTGCCCTACTCGCGCAGTGCAAGGGTCTGTTGGGAGTATCATGATATGGGTTATGTGCGGCTGGTATGGAAATGGTACCCTAGTGTTCCTCGAGGGTCAAAAAACAGCCATGAGATACCTAGATATACTGGTAAATCATGTACACCCTGCAATGTTGCATTTTTACCCTGATGGTGACGGATATTTCAAGGACGATTATGGCAACTATACATCCAGCCACAAGTGTTCAACATTGCTTCTCTGAACGTCAGTCTGACTTTTAACACCATCCCTGGCCACCACATAGCCCGGATCTTAGCCCGATAGCAAATATGTGGGACATGGTGGAAAGACGCATGCGACAGCAATCACTAATTTACAAAATTTAAATTTTTCCAATGCATGGTTATTCTCCGGACATAAATGCGCTTCAGAAGCATATAGATTCGATGTCCAAATGAATCAGAACAGATATCCGTGCAAAAGGCGGCCCAACAAAATATTGATCTTGGGTTTCTAATTCATTGGCCGGTGTATGCATATATCCATCGGTCTCGTATTAAAACTTCTTAAGAAACTATTTTTCTTCGAGTATATCTTAAATAATTTTGATCATTAAAAAGCATTTCATAGAAATATTATGTAATTTCGTAGACGGTATATATAAATTTCGTAGACGGTATATATAAACAATATTTTTGTTACCAACCATGGAAAAACAAATGTACTTAGATTTTATGCACTTTACGTGGCATTATTTCCTCTATAAAACCATTAGTACTTCCTCTAATCTCGAAGAGCGACGAAATTATGAAAGCATATATTTCAAAATATGTACCTAATTTATGCAGTAAATGTCTTGGAATTTTGTACTTTATTTTTCAGTACGTAATAATTTTTTTTTCATTCTGATTACCATGATTTTCTTTTCTATTAATGTTGTAAGCAATGAAAACACGCATTGAACAGTTAAAAATAACCCAAGTTTAATTTAAAATTAATTTGATTCCAATATTTAAATACATTAAACTGTTCCTTAGAAAACAGTGCAAAAAAAGAGTGTGTGTGCTTATGATTCCACGACAGAAGTGATAACTTCAAATTTTGTAATGTTATTTCACGTATTAGTTAGTGAATAAAAAACAAAGGGATATTAGTAATGTCATATGAAATTATTTATTCTTATGTCTGTACTCACACATAAAGTAATATTTTTTGCCAAATATACAATTATATTTGTGAATTAATTGTATTCTAAGAAGGAAACAATAGGTTTATGGTAGCTGAAATATGTTATAAATACTTTATAGATTCAATATTATTTAAATATCTAAAAAAACTGCGTGAAGCGTTGTTCCGTACATTGTGCTTTTGGACGAACTGTGATGCATTCAAATTAATACATTAGATAAGATATAAAAAAAGAGAAGTAGAAATTCCATTAAATAGAACGTCAAGTTCTCGAATTCCCAAATAAGTGAGAGACTTGACAATTTAAAAGGTCAATTTGTTTTGACCAAAATGTTATTAAAAAAAAGCAGTTATAAAAACTGTCAATAGAAGTGAAGACGTAGAACTTTTAGTATTAAAATTTGAAATTTTATAATGTTTGAATTAAAATTATCAACATCAATCTGGTTTTCACATCTATTGACACTCCGAGCAACAATTATATATATATATATATATATATATATATATATATATATATATATATATATATATGCATGTTTTTATATGTTTTTTTATTATTTAAATATATTACGGGCTGTACACACACACACACAAGATCATGACAAAATATAAACACAATTCAATTGATATAACAATTAATATACAATCATATTATTTATGGGTAGTATTTGTATTTACTTAATTTTCAATGTACTTGATTTTTAACATTATTTTAATTGTTTGAATCATTGTTATCAATAATTTCAACAATACTTGGACTTTTTGTACTTCCAATTATTTCACTTTGTTCTAAAAAAGATACAATAGGCTTAAGATAACTAAAGAAAGAAAGGAAAATGTTTGATTCAAATTTATCTAAGTATCGCGTAAAAACCGCATCGATCATCGTTTTATATTTTGTAGTACTGAGTTTTCGAACATAGGACAAATTTAAATTAAGTGTTTGATTGAGAAATTCAATTAGTGGTAGATTTTTATCATCTACGAAGTTAATATTGCAGTCTCCACTTAAAATCATCGGGACATTATCATATTTTTCGCCAAATCTTTTTTCGAGTATTTAAGAACCTTCTCTTGTATAAATCACCAAATTTCGAATAAAAAATATTGTATCTGTCTCATAGATTTTCCAGGCGAAATATAAACGGCAACCATTAATATGTATTGCCCATTCTCGGAATCGCAACGAGCAACGCATTTTTCGCCTATATCAGAAACATTAACACCAATGCAAATATGAAAAACGGATATTTAAAATAACCCTAATTCCATGACAGTATTTTTTCGTAAATTTCTAAAAATAAAATCGAATGATATAAAAGTATAGCTAATCATTTTATGAAAAATAGCAAAGCACATATTTTACTTTTGACAGTTTAAATTATTAAATAATGATTTCGAAATATTAAATTTTTAAATAAAATAAAATATTTAATGAAATTAAAGTCGGAGCCACGCGCGCTGAGCGTTTTCATTATTTTAGACTAAAGATTTTAATGATGTAAGGTAATAGACTATAATTTTGCATTAATAACCATATTTTAAACTTCAACACATTAATTTTGAATTGTTATTAGATTTTACAAAATTTTTAATTTGAAAATCCACGATAAAAATATGATTGAACAACTAGAAGTCTGTTTTACCACGGTAGTAAGAAAACGTCTAAGCCACAGTGAAATACTAATCCGCACTGCGTGATGCATTAGGTTAAAATATTAGAAAATAAATAATACAAAATTTTCAAACGCCAGAATAAAAACGAAGATTTAAAATAATTTTAAATAATATAAAACTTTCAAACGCCAAAATAAATACAAGTTTTTAAAATAATTTTCTGTTATTTATGTTTTATCCTAAAAATATTTATATATTTATTTAGTACTCACTATTGTACAGCACAATGATTCTTCAATTAAACGATTCAAATAATAATCAAACAAAAACACTATTTCAACAATGCACAGTATATACACATTGAACTTTTCACTAAATCCATTCAGTTTCACTTATAAGATATACACAGCACTATACACCAGCTGTATAGCTACAGATATACTGCTAGGAGCATGTCGGTGACGCGAACGCACGAGATTTCACCCATCCAAAAATTGTCTAAGGCGTACAGCACACTGCGCGTGCGCCAGTCATGAGCATGTCGGTGACGCGAACCCATAAGAGTTTCCCCTACCAAAAAGTGCCCAACGCGGCTAAAAAAGTTTTCACTTCAAAAAAGGGCGGAAAAATTTTTATTGCATATAACTAAGCGTAATACTTAACATAATGCGTATTCTAAAAGACATACCCACACTAGCATTAATAATCTCACTATAAAAATTTAAAATATGTGCAAATCAAAAAGAGAATGAAAAAATATCAGTGCCCGTACACTGTACGGGCAAACCAATTGTGGCCATCTTTCGGTAACCCGTACGGGCAAACCAGTTAAGAGCCAGTGCGAGTAACAGTTGTCTTTCTTTTTTTCAAATACAAATTATAAATAACTCAAAAAAAGAAATTAGATAAACATAGAAAATAGGTTGACTGTTTTCAATCTACGGTTGCGTTTACTTATGGGGTAAATTTTGAAACGGGAAAAAACAATTCTTTCAAAGAATTTTTTCCTCTCTCATCCCTGTTTCATTTTCTCCTGTTCATCGATTTTTTCCCTGCCGTCTCAACTTTTCTTTTCCAATCACTAGACTCGCTGTATTGTTAGTTTGCGATCCCTCTACTTTTGAACCTTTTTGTCCAATTTTCTAGAATTCATCTTTTCTCATATCTCTTTTCATTTGTTGTTCCTTTTTTTATACATATAGCATACACTTTCATACCCTTTTCAAATTTCAGAATATATTATGTTTCATTGAAAGGAGTATTTTAGTGCTACTTATTTCAACTATTTTTATAAATTAAGGAATTATTTCTAAGATATTAGCCCTTTCCCTCGTTTTGTTATGAAATAAAATGTTTTTATAAGGGTCGTCCCAATGGAAGGGCACTGCAGTCGATTTGATAAATGGTTTAATAGTATTCATATAAATAAGTATACAAAGGAAATAAGTAATACAGTGGGTGATCGGTTAACGAACATAATCCGTTCCAAGACTATGTTCGCTATCCGAATTGTTCGTTAACGGATCATCGATTCACCATAGACTTCTATGCAAAATCGATTAATTCGTTCTGGAGGCCCTAAAAATTAAATTTTAAAAAATGTATAATTTCTTAGTAAGTTTTTTAAAAAATAATACATATAGTCTTGCATATTAATCAGGTCTTTTCATTTTTTGCTTATGGAGCGTTGAAGAACATGCCCAATGTCGATTGCTTTTCTCCTTTTCAGGATTTTCCGGAAGTAATTAATAGCATTGTTGTTGTAAAGATCACCAACCCTACTGACATCAGCTTGGTTTGGGTGCCATTCTAAGACCATTGCTCTGACAGCCTCCCACTTTTTCAAAATATCTTTAATGGCAGATGTCGGCATTGGTCCTCTTTAGTCTTCATCTTGTTCAGAAGGAGACACATTTCGTTGTGTTTCTTGGTGTTCTTCATTCAAAATTTCTTGGAGTTCTTCTATCGTCAGTTCATCTTCATGTCCCAATATGAGCTCTTCTATGTCATCCTCGTTCACCTCCAATTCCAGATCTCGAACAGTTGTCAAAATTTCATCCATAATTTCAGAGGGTATCTCCCTGATCACCTCCGAATATGTGTTCGTTGTCCATACACAAAAAATCTTTCTTGAAAGTGTTCGTTATCCGAATATGTGTTCGTTATCCGAACACAAAAATCTTTCGTGAAAGTGTTCGCTAACCGATCACCCACTGTACAGATGTATCAGATAGGCTAGACAAAGTCACCTTGAAGGTAAAAACAAGTATCCCAGCGATCCACATGACGAATAACCTCGGTGAAGAAACTCCGGTGTGGTTGTGGAACCAATTTTCAACAGCGGCTTGGAGCCATCCCTCCAGAGCTTTCTGGAGTGAACCGAAGATGTGGAATTCACACAGCGAGAAGTCCGGGATGTAAGACAGACGTTCAAGAACCTCCCAGCGGAATTGCAGTAACAGTGTTTGGCAAGTCACAGCCACATGAGAACGAGCATTATCATGCAAGATGATAACCTCGCCGGACAGCATGCTACGTCAGCTGTTCTGGATATTCTTTCTCAGTTCATGCAATGGGCTACAGTACGTGGTAGCATTGACAGTTGTATCGTCTGGAAGCATCCATTATGCGAACGATGCCTTTTAATGTGCTACCACACAATCACACCTGCATCTGGCGGAATCTGGCGATATCGCATGCATTCCAAGCCCTCTGCGCCTTCTATAGGAACATGCGCAGTCATCTTTCTCTTCAAATTGCGGAGTTATTATTGCAATGCGACTTTCATTTAGTCGACCCTTATAGAAATAAACAACTTTCTGATCTAATGTTAAAAAACATACTAATACGTCCATTTTATAGGTCGATCTAGATTAAAAATATCCGAAATTTTGCTTCCTTGATAAACGAATTCACTACATCATAGGAAAAGTGAATTCAATTATGTGACGTCATATAGTCACTCGATAAATGCAATCACGTGTCTCCGGCCAATCAGTTCAAACGCTTCACTGTTGTTCACTCTTGTTTTTTATCGAAACTTTCTTTTTTTAAAAAAGTATTTGTGTTAATAATAACATAAATAGATAAATAAAATGCATTTGATTTAAAAGTAAATGAAAAGGCAAATTATTGTACTGTGTGTTCTCATGAGATAATATTGTAGTTTAATTTTGGATCTGGCCGGCTGGGTGGCGTAGTTGATTTGGCACTGGCCTTGTTCACCTTTGTTTGCGGGTTCGACCCTAGCCCAAGTCTGTGGATTTTCATGATGGAAAAAATCGGCAGCGTCAATGAAAATGCGGCATATAACAGATCCTTGAGTGCCTGTTTGGCTTGGGTGCTCTCGGCAAAATTATAAGTTCCTAGTGCGGATTCGCATCTTCAGAACTCAGGTGCCTCCCTCTAGGAGGGAAAATGGGCGTTAAAATTAATTGCGGTTATTGATATTCCACCAATACGGTACCGCACTGTAATGATCTTACCCCTGAAGTTGCTTCCTCACCATCTTGTCTACCTAAAGCTGTAGGAGGGAACGACGAATGACCAAAACTCTCCATGATAAATCTAATTTATTATTATCAAAGATAATATTCTAGAATAGAGATAATCTATAAGAGGGAACCCTTGGAGTGATATAGAGAAAGCAACGGCTATACGTGAATAAGCGCACGAAATCCGAATATAATGACTTTAATCAATCCTATCCTATTAATTCTAGATTTACTAACTTAGTAGCTAAAATCCGTCCTTTAGTCACGATGCGTAATTCTAATTATTACCAGAGTAACACCGTGTTCAGCTGCTCCGCTCCTACTGACCAACCATTATTAAACTCTAACTTTATATACACTAACTAATTTGCATCTCATGGTTTCTTCTTGATAGGGATGGCTATGAAATAACGCGAATGCTAGCCCAAAGATTCCTCAAGAGGATTAGTAGTTGAAAGTCACGTAAAGCTCCGTCACAACACTAAAAAAAAGATACCAGCTATCGGGGAATGTACTTCTAGGTCTGCATTGGCAAATCCCCAATCCGTAGCCAAATAAGAAATTTTTAAAAAATGGGATCTTTGTATAGCATAAGGATGCTATTCTCTATATGGCTAAGTGCACCAGAAATAATAATACTAAAAAAACAAGCATTATATAAACTTTATTGAGCCATTAATTCTTTGTCTCTATCCTTCTGAAAAATAAAGACTACACAAGTGATTTTTAAATACATGAATTACACGTGAAAAAAAAGCATTTTATTTTATAATAATAAGAACAAATCCTTTGAAAAGGATTGATACACAACTCAACCGTGAAAAAACTAATGCCATTTGCTCGGGAAGAAAAATCCTTTTATTCGAAGCACGCTTTAAATTTAATAAAGGTTTTATAAAGCTCCTTATAAGTTATTTTAGTTTTTTTTTCTTCGTTTGATTCAAGGCTTTCAAAATGCGTAGGTTTAAATGAGTAGATACAGGGATATATAAAAAGAGCAAACTAAACTGTAATCTTTTTTTTTTTGCTTCTTTTGCTTCTATTATAATTTTTCTTTCATTATTTGAATAGCTACTTTTCTTCTTAGTCAAAAAAATTATTAATTCAGAAGTCCTTTAAAAAGAATGAATAAATAATTATTTTTTACTATTAAATTAAGACTTTATCATTCATTTTTATTCACCTTTTACTATGTAGAATTTAAAAACCTTTTTTTTTTTTTTTTTTGCTCACCTTTTATTCGTTATTTTTCTCTTTCATAACAAACGTAGCCATATTCACGGATTTTGTACTAAGTAAAACATATTTAAAAATACAAATTTTATGAACCTAATGTTGCCATGTTCCATTAATATAAGGTATATTGAACGAAGATGCAAAAATTAACTTTTTTTAAAACTTTTAACATACTTCAATTCAAGCGGAATATTGTTTGAATTATTTGCATAAACATCTTAAAAAAAACATAGTTGGATATTTTTTCGTTTTGCTGTCGCAAATCTCGCTAAGTAGGCTTTATTGGCGACAACACACAATATACATATAAAAAAAAATGTTGATAAATGTTAATTCTCAACGGTTTTTCATCTATTTTTGGTGTATTTTTAAAAAAACGTTATTGATAAGAAAAGATCGCGACTTGTTTTAAAAATGTGGTTGTAAAAGGTTACCAGCCGGAATATTCCATTTGGCAACAGTTGTATCATTTTTGGCGAGTTTATCGCCAGTGCCGGAGAAACGGCTAAGTACCCAAAGTTATTACAAGTTTGGGTGGGGAAAAGCATGCAACGATTCCAATTATTTGAATAATAACACATTTATGTGTTAATGGACAAGGACAAACAGATGTCCACACGAAGACAAATCGACGTATATACAAAAATAAATATTGTGGCAACTTTGAACATGCAAATCATCGCATGCACGTCATCTCAAAGTACTAAAAATGATATGTCTGCCAAGAAGGATTAAGCAGTTTAGCAGTTCCTTGCCAACGTGCACGTTGTCACTTAACCTTCTGTTCTTAATGTTTTAACTAAACCAAAACCTTTTTAAAATTCATGTTTTTTTAATAAAAGTTAAGTTTGTTCTCAATGAAATTTGATCATTATTTGGGTCTAGTCCTTTTTTGATACCCAAAGTATTTTAAAATAACCAATCTGGTGTTCCTGATCACATCTTCGATGGTTGCCAAAATCTTATTTTTCATGTTCTCGCTGGAAAGCGAGCTTTGCCAGTAAAATCCAACATTCCCACAAGCTGTAGGAAAAACAACACACGCGGCGTGTTTCAATATCTTACTCACTAATTTGTGCTAAAAAGTAATTTTCAAAACAGTTTTTTCTTTGAAATTATATTTTTCATCAAGTTTATTGTTTACAAGTTTGTTAACATGTCATCAATATTAGTGCTACATCATGTCCAACTCGGAATATTTTCGTAATCTAATATTCAATATTTTAAATTTAAAGACTTAACAGAAAGAACAGAAATTGAAAGAATTCGGTGTGCCTTTTTTAATGAACAGAAATCAGAAGTTGGAATAAAAATTCTCAATACAAAATAGGATGGGGAAAGAAGATTTATTTCGAAAATGGAAAGTAAATTAGATTTAGCTTCACATCCAAAATTCATTATTTGGGATACTACCGGATTTAAGTTAAAACTTTTTCTTCGTTCAAGCTATTTTTATTTAGGTTCTACGTTTTTGGATTCCAATTAGAATACCTTTATTACGACAGAGAAAGAATGAAATATTTTTTATTTTTTTTAGGATCAGGTGGGGGAAAGTAGGCCCATCGGGTAAAGTAGGGGTATATTGAAAAACACTTGTTTCCCCTCTTTTTAAATAAAGATATTTAGTTATTTCTTTTTTAGTGACATATATTGAGATTATAGTAAATATTTTCATTTTAGTTTCTGAAGTTTTCAACAAGTTTGATGTTTTTTGAGTTTCTTGATAGATTAATTGCAAATGGTATATTAGTTGAGGCTGGTGGTGAATATTCTTCTAAAATTCTGGCAAAAACTATTAATTTTAGTTCAGACTTGTAGAGGAATATTTAAGGAACACGTCTACATAAAAAGTTAAGAATATATTTTATAATTCTATTTATCATGAGTTGTTTTTAGGTAAGGTAATTTGGGGGTATGATTAGGCTTAGCTAAGCGTTCTATGATAGGGATATTTTTTTTACCTCTATGTCAACTTTAGCAAAAGTCTAATGCTCTATATTTTATAATAAAAGGACTAAAACAATTAATTTACTTAATATTTATATTCATTAGGTAGCAATTTTAATACTGAAAAACATTTTACAACTATTAGATGGTGGAGTGTTTTCGCCTTGAAAAAAGCTTGAAAGGAGATTCTGATATATTGGTTTAGAGAAAGCAGATTACAAAATTTTTCCTCATCATCATTTCCATTTCTCCTGAAAAAGTTGTTTCAAAGAATGAAGCTGGAAAATGCAATGAATGGATTAAAAGAATCGGGACTTTATGCTCTGAACAGAATGGACATCCAACAGCGTATTCTCATTACAGATAATGGAAACAACCAAAAGCATAGTACAAGAACAGATTCTTTCACAACCATTGTATCTCAAAGCCCACACACAGTGTCTCTCAACTCACCTTTAAGAGTTTTAAAGAAACTAATAATATACAAACTCTCTTCCACCCCATCTGAAAAAACAATTTCAGCCGTTGAGAATTCAAAGAGAAAGCGAAAAAGAGTACAGAGAGCAAGACTGGTGAGGTTTTAACCGACGAAAATGTTTTGGAAAGGTTGGCTGCTGAAGAAAGTGACCG
Source organism: Trichonephila clavipes (assembly GCA_019973935.1). Classification (NCBI taxonomy): domain Eukaryota; kingdom Metazoa; phylum Arthropoda; class Arachnida; order Araneae; family Nephilidae; genus Trichonephila; species Trichonephila clavipes. Next base: position 296,222 of record BMAU01019687.1, read on the forward strand.
TAAGAACAGATTCCATCAAGTAAAAGATAAAGAAGGATGTAAAAAATACAGAAAGTTTTTAAAGAAGTGATCATGGGTAGAGGTTGAGTACTGGTCAAGAAGTCAATCATCTAAATTCATTGAACGATAGGAATTAATGAGTTCTATCACAGAAAATATCTCACCAGGTCACCATTGGGGGACTACTACACTTTTCCTGTTATAGATGATAAAGATTGTGGAGAGTTCAGTGATATATGCCGCATACTACGTGAACCTTATTTTGATAGCTGTGGACATTATTTCTTAAACTAAATAATATGTAAAAATTTTTTTGCCTATTTATACCATTAAATATAATCAAGACACATTTATTTCAGTGTATTCTTATTTCAAAAAGAATATCTAGATATTTTTATTTTTAAATATACACCAATTTCAGAGCTACCCCCTTCGCTATCATGAGATAAACTGAGGGGATCAAAACATGCTCTTTCAAATTTATCACTTTGAGAAAACAATTTAACAAAATTGAATGGCTATGTTTCACGTTTAATCTATATGATTCCAATGTATATAAAATGCATCAAAGTTTCAAATCTATATGATTCCAAAAGTTTTGGGGTCTTCTCTAAAAAAAGCTTGACTTTATCCCCTTTTCCCCCACCTGATCCTTTGATATTTTCCTTTCGAAAAGTTGCTCTAAAAAAGGTACTGAGGCCATATAAAATTATAGGGCGCAAAAATACAATTTAGTACATTTTTTTCGAACAATTGATTTTGAATAGTTTTTATTCTTTTGCAAAATTCATTCCGATATACACGTATATCTAATTTATATACTTACAACACAACTACATTTATACTTTTTTTAAGTGCTTTCTTTTTGTTTTAATACAACAAAAAAGATCTAATAACTGAGAATAAAATGTTATTTAATTTTATCAAAATGAAGTTAATTGACAATAATTTTTCTTTTTTTTTTTTGTTTTGGAAGTATATTTTTGGAATTTTAAATTAATGTTTATATAATCATGTAATCTCTTTGTAATTTTTTGCACAACAATTTACACCTAGTTTCAACACACAAAATGAGCCTTCTCAGTAAACATAAATATTTTTATCGAATCGAACAGAACAACGTATAAAAATAACACTCATACATTCTTCCTTACTTTTTGTCTCGATTTTTTAAAAATGTTTTTGAAATCGAACACTGAAAAGCAGATGCTGTCACACAATGAAGAAATAATCATTGAATACTTATTTCTGAAACACGCCGCGTATGTTACTTTCCCTGAAGCGAGTGGCCGCGGAAGCCGAGTGGTCAAGGTATCGGATCGTGGCTAGCCTTGTCACGAGTTCGAGCCCAGTACTACTAAAGGCCCACCGTGTAGGGGAGAGATGCACGTTAAATATGTCGCGAGCTCAAACGTCTTCCTGTTGGTGTGGTGTGGTAGTTAGGAGAGAGGGGTGCCAGCTCAGGTGTCGTCCACGTCACTTGACCATTGTTCAACATTACGTGGTCCGTCGCCAAAAGCTCTCGTGTAGTGAACAGTGCGACGTTAATATTCACTCACTCACTATTGCTTGAAGCGATACTTTCCTTGTGGGGAAAATTAGTTTTACAGACAAATTACGCCTCACAGACTGAACTTGAATAAGATTATGGCTACCAGAGAAGATGTGACCAGGATTACGAGATTAGAGACTTAACCACCCTTGGCTACAAGTTTGGCGAAAATTACGTTATCACCACAGAATCATCGAGAACTCTTTAGGATAGACCCTTTTAGAAATTTACATGATATTGTTACGAATTTTGTATAAAATAGTGTAAATAATTTGTTTTTAGATGTGAATGTCTTTATAATACTCTAAATTATATTTAATTTACGTTAAAATTGCAATATTCACAAGCAACACCGTCCTTTAGGTTATAGTGGCGATTCAATGAGAACTTGGTGAAATCTTGGCAATAGAGCCAAGTCAGAATCATTTTGGAGACTTGGCGATTCTGTTGGTGAGTTCTGAACTCTATGGATTCTTCTGGAAATTAGTAGAGAAATCCATAATTTCACGATCTATGACGCAAGTAGATTTTTCTAGAAAGGTCCGTTAAAGCTATAAATAGGGAGACGCCTGACGAACTGAGTCAGTCTGGTTTTGACTAGCGATTGGTTAGTATTGCTTTGACTAGCGATTAGTAGACTTGCCTTGACCATGATTACCGATTAATTCGGCTGTGCTTGTAAATAATCTTTTACATACGTGTATTTTAGACACTGGTAATTGCGTCGGAGAGCCGTAGAATGTGTGAAGGATTTCAGAGATTTAATCTGCGAATATTGTTGTTGAATCCTGTATTTCAAGGACTGTTTTCTCGACAATAAATTCTCATCCCTCTTAAAGAACTTTCTTGTTCTTTGCGACTGAATTGCATAAAATCCTCGGAAGCCGATCAACGTAACAATATTATATAAAGGACTTTTGAAACAAAAGCCAGGTGAGTTCTGAAATAAATTCAGTCGTCTGACTTGATTGTGATAAGAGAGAGACTATCTGCCCCTTAGTTCCTGCGAGTGGAACTGTTTGGAGCAGTGCTCCCCAACTTTTTTATCGCTGTAGACCGGACAACGTTTAATAAATTTACCGAGGCAAACTGAAGAGGGGGGAGGTCAATTGTTTATATTTTAAGATTGTTTGATTTAATAATTTTATTTTAATTGCATGGTAACATGCCTCCAGAATAAAATACAGTTACACCAAAAAATGAATATAAAATGACTTCGCATGGAATATAAAGAGATTTTCATAAAATGTTGCACAAACCCGAGAGGTACACCACAGTAAATAAAATGAAAATAATTTAATGCTCCTTGTAAAGCACGGTACTATTTAATCCATGGGCCGTAGAGTTGGGGACCACTGGTTAGGTCCCTGTTTGTCGTTTCTGAAACGTTGTAAGGCGTTTTTATAAAGAGCGCGATCTGAATTGTTGTAAATAATCTGTTATATCATTTACTTGTGTATATACCTCGATTTGTCTTAGTGTAGTCATCTGTTTGCCTTTGTTCATTAATACCAGGTGTATGCATAAGTAGTTTCCAGTTCAAAAGGGATGGCACCAGCAAAAATTATGCAACGTATTAATTTGATACTTACGCCATTTTGTTCGTCTGACATTAAACTAGAAACACACACAAGTTGAGACCGCCAAAAATTAACGCCTTTGTTTTATCGTTTAGTGATCATATCGAATTTTGTGCCTGAAAAAGAACATTTGCCTCACTCATTGTTTTTTTTATTTAAAAAAAAAAGAAAAAGGCAGTTGAAAGTCTTCGTTTGCTGGTAGAAACATGGTTAACACGCTCCATCGATTAGAACATGTGACACATGGTTTCGACAATTTAAAAGTGGTGATTTCAATGGGAAAGACAGAGAGCTCTGGTAGGCCACAAAATTGCGAAAACGAGCCATTACAGGAGTCATTGGATGGTGACTCAACTCAAACTCAACAGCCATTGGCAAAAGCGTTAAATGTGTCACAAGAAGCAATCAGCAGGCGTTTACAAGCAACAGGGAAGATCAATAAATTGTGTAAATGGGTCCCACACGATTTGAACGAACGTCAAATGGAAAATCACAAAGTCACTTGTGAAATGCTGCTTCAACGCCATGAAAGAAAATCATTTTTGATTTTTGTATCAAATTGTGACGGGTGACGAAAAGTGGATTTATTTTGACAACCCGAAGTGAAAAAACCATGACTTTCACCTGGCGAAATCGGTTCTTCAACACCAAGGCCAAATCGCTTCAGCAAGAAGACCACGCTTTGTGTCTGGTGGGACCAGAATGGTATTGTGTATAACGAACTCTTTAGGCCTGGCGAGACCACGCTTTGATCCAAAGACGACCGGAATGGGCCAGAAGACATAACAAAGTGATTTTGTACTCGATAATGCGCCGTCTCACACAGCAAAACCAGTGAAAGACACCTTGGAATCGCTTGCATGGGGCATCCTTCTACACCCACTGTACTCCGCCCCAGACCTGACACCATTTGACTATCTTTGATTATCACCTCTTTGCATCAATGGGGTACGCGCTCGCAGAGCAACACTTCAGCAATTTCGAAGAAGTTGGAAAATGGCTCAACGAATAGTTTGCCGCAAAAGACAAGCAGTTTTTCTGGCATGGTATTCATAAATTACCTAAAAGATGGGCGAAATGTGTAGAAGCCGATGGCCAATATTTTGAGTAAAAAAATTAACTTCCCTCGAAAATTATGTGTTTTCCTTACCATAAAAAACCACAAAAAAACTTATGCACACACCTGATAAATGATTTATTGTTCAGATAATTGTAGTCATCAACCTCTTTACGCTCACGCAAATATGCAACATTATTGAAGCAGAATCCCAAAAACTCGGCCGTACTTGGACGGGAGGGTGGCCGAGTTACGGAGAATGGGATTAAAAAAAAGAATAAGTACACACGAGTGTTTCCTCAGAAAATATTGTACTTCACTTGTATGTATTGTTCGCTCGAATATCCAACAAAAATAAACTGCCCAAATACCCTTGAACAAAGAAAATGTACGTATTTTAAGAGCATTTACTACATGAAAAGGAAAATTAATGAATATATAGTATACAGTTGTTGTGTTGTTGTTTCAAATCTAGTCCATTTGCCACAAACCAAGTCTTGATCTCCAAACAACTGACCCCGAGAAATGCCCCAGTAGTCCAGATGATGAGAAGGAGAAGTAGGGAGAGAGATGGGACAGGTAAAGAAAGGCTTTACCCCCTGTACAAAGGTCATACCACGCAGGTGACTGCTTCTTAAGCACGCCAAGGCCGTCTGAAGAGCCCTGGATCTCCTGAACTGTAGAGATAAACCAGGACTCTTAGCTTCGTACCAGTGGTGAGCAGAAAGGTTTCGCCAAGTCAGATTCATTTTAGCTCTGTGGAAGGAACGAATCTCAGAATGGCTCAAAACAGAGGAACTGGGGTTAGGGAGATCACAACCCCAACCAGCTAACTCATCCGCTACCTCGTTCCCAGGCACACCCACATGCAATGGTATCCACTGGAGACACTCTTGTTTCCTCTGACCAAGCCTAGCCAATTTGGATATAATATCTAGACCAGTACGTTCCATAATTTTTGGCCAAATCTTCAAATATTGTATGGAGCTTCTGCTGTCTGTCAGGATCTAGATATTGTCCTTATTAGAGTTGAGAGCATGATCGAGAGCACCTCTAGTAGCAATGAATTCCGATCTAAAGACAGAACAGTGGTCAAAATCCCCCCCTGCTGCTGATTTTATCATTATTCCCATGAGTGTCGCTAAATATACCACTCCCTGCTCTACCCGTATCCGAACGACTACCGTCTGGGTAAATAATCAAGGCTTGATCGAGTATATCATTTATTACTTCAAGTGCCAGCTGTCTGGGTAGTTCCGGATGAGTTCTATGCTTGGAAGTACTGGTCAATAATTCCTTCCGGAATTCAACATGATTAAAAGAATCAATGGGTGTGGTGCAGCTAAAAGGTGTAGATGTGTCAACATTAAAATCAATAAAACCACGTTTTCACGCATAATTAAGTGGGCTGTTTCGCTTTATGTCCAATAGTATATCGTAATTTACCTAATGAGACACACCTCAGAAAAATACTTCATAAAGGCTGAATCTGTCTATAATGAAAATTAAGTAGCCGAGAGAGACTTTGAAAAATTGGCTACTTTTTCCTTATAAAAAATACGTACAGCCTGTTATCTTCAGTACTGCAATCTGCGTTTTGCTGATTCATCAAGAAGACGGCAAAGGAACACAAGTCCATCCACCTTGTAGTTCAAAACACTGAAGGGCGATTTCTACAGCCTTTATTTTTAATATTTTAGGAGTTTGTACGGTGTCTTCAACATTAACATTCTTCATCAAATTCCGGAATTTTTTCATTAACTCCTCTGCCTTGCTCTGTATCGTTCTAGAACCACTGTTCAACGTCATTTTTCAACTTGCAAGAGTGTGGCCGAGTAATCCGAACAGCCGGGTTATCGAATGCCGAGTTTTCGGGACTCTACTGCATTAATCAGTGAGAGGGGCGAAGATTCACCCCAGGCTCACGAAATCGTTTATTCTAAGAAAACTGTTAATTTGTTACCATTGACCGCGAGATAGTATCCTCCTATATGACAGTCTTTATGGGAACTAAAATGTATTTCTCACATATCTCCCTCTTTTTCAGAAATGGAAGACGTTTTTTCACAATCTTAAAGTACTTGTTTTGATTGAGTTCCCGGTGCGACAACTTTTATTCCAAAATATTTTCTATGAACAGGCTACATTTTCCCCCTTGTGAACGACTTATTGGTTTTGATTGCTGTGTTGTACGAATCCTTGTGGTTCATAAATGTAAATGAACAGAATTAAAAGAAAGAGAAATGGACATCTAATCTCTATTGGATGGAATTGAAATGATCAAGAAAGGGAAGAAAATGATGAACTAATGGATATTAGCCATGATATCTCGAAAGCAAATTTGAGAAAAGTGATGAACATGAAACGTTTGAGCTGATAGAAAAGTTTTCAAATGCTACCTAAAAAACTCCATCAAGAAAGATATAAAGCCACTAGACCAACTATTCTCAACCTGTGGGCCGCATGTGGCCCGGAGGTCTTTTCTGAGTTGCCCGGTTATAGCCCACTGCACCAAAAAATTCATTTATTTAAGAACAATGAATTAAAAAGTCAGCGGGAAATTCTATCAATGAAGCAATCAAATCCATCAATTTTTCTATCAATTTGCTTTTTTTATATAGTAGAATGTGTTGCTATATATACTGATTTCCCGTCTGGTCAGATGGGGGATCAGTGAAACCTTTGACTTTAACAAAGTCCGGTACTAGAAGTGGACTATGTTGGATATCTTCCCAGTCCAGTTCAAGGCAGTCCAGGATGTGCTGAGGTGAAGCCTGTTCTAGCTGGCATTCAGGACAAATAGAAAACCTCTTTTTGCCTTCAGAAAAAATATTACTTTTTAAATGCCCACTGGCAAGTCAAAACAGACAAATGTTGGACTGTCTGTCACAAGGAAAAGATAAAGACATAGTAGAATATATAAACAAGGAGTTTGGTCTTGGATGAAAAGTAATTTAAATTACCCCAAAACTCAGTAAAAAAACACAAAAGCAAATATTTGTGTGTATGTGTGTTTGATAGAAGGTTAGTTAACCCGCGATCACTCACGCGTGTTGTTCTGTACACCCCAGCAACAAAAAAGGTCTCCTAGAATTCTAAAAAGAATGCGCAGAGCCACGATTTTTTCAGTAGCTGCACATTTTAGGTCATTGAACCTTCAGGCCTGATGCAATCAATCTCGCTAGGACGATTGGAATATAACGACCTTTAAAAGTTTATCTGGGGTGCTGAGAACCCGCGAGTGATTGAGTTATGTTTCGTACTCGAAGTATCTAAAATAGACTACGTTTTACTCTTCCCGTTTAAATTCTTTTTTCAAATATATTAATATATATGCACGCATACTTTATTTAAAATTTCAATAATTGTAGCATAAAAATAATAAAATTCTATAAAATAATTGTAAAAAAATATAATTTTTTTAAAAATTTTTCAAAACATTTTGCAGAAATTATGACAAAAACTCCAAGGGAAAGGGAGAAACAGCGACTTCGTCGTCTATTAGGTACTGCATCAGCAGATTGTCAAGATGAACTAAGTGAATTCAATGACTGTGTAATTTCAAAACCAAACTTGGAGAGGTGAAACGTGAAATTGTAAATTTTTATAATATAGCTGGTGTTGATATCACTGATGAAATATCAGTATATATGATGTATCGCGAATATGTATGTAACCGTTGGCCGTTGTGAATATTTTATCATCTACTTAATACTGCAGGAAATTATGCTTCAATTGTCTATCATTCGGTTTTCCCTGAAAGGAAAAAGAGACGATCCAGATTATTAGAGGAGATTAGAATGGATCTTGTACAGCCACACAGTGGGATATGAAATCAGAACATTCAAACCTTAACAAAACACTCAAAAGAAGCTTCGCTGACACAGAAGGTATTAAAAAGAGCATTAATCCACCAAAAAAGGGGTGTTGCACTATTTGTCCACTGGTAAAAGATGTAAAAATTATACTTGATTTTGTCTTTAATGTAAGAAAAATATGTACATAAAGCATATGAATGCAGTCTGCTCTAAATGTTTGGAAAATGATTAAAATATTATTTTTCTACTTTTTACTATCCTTATCATTAATTATAAAGTATATTTATTACTGGTATATAAGTTTTACTTGTGGTTTTTATGAAAAAATATAAAATTGTGTACTTTAAAATGAACATTTTGTATGTTTAGTTTAAATTAATGTTAGTCTTATTTGTATGCAATTAATTTAATATAGTTTTACTTGTATAATACAAAAAAAATCTTGTACTTCAGAAATAAATATATATCATAATAAACTTGAAAACTTTTTTCATATTTAAATACACGTGTTAAAAGTTTGGGGTGTTCTCTACACCCCGCGATTAACGACGTTAGCAACAGCAGGCGCGAGTGACCGCGGGTTAAGTATTAAAATAAAAACTCAAAATGAGATTTTTGATATTTTGATGAATTTTGTTTTGTCCAATGCTGTTTTAGTCTTATAGTGCCCCCCCATTATACTCGTGTTGCGGCTCGCGTGAAATATTTGTCATATGTATGCGGCCCGCGTGAAATGCCTGTCATATTTATGTGGCCCACCACAAGAAAAGGTTGAGTACCCTGCAATAGACATACTGCGCTTCAAAAAGTCACAAGCAAGAAGTTCCACATGCCATTTGTCGATCATTAATGGGCAATAAAACTACAATAACTTGAACAAAATATTACTGTTTTGACTGCAAAAATCTTTACTGTAATGTTAGTGAAAAGTATCTATGATGCGTGTCCTTAATTAAAGTCAGGAACTTTTGAACAGTTTAATTCAGTTTTATTGGATTTTTTTTCTCAAATTATCAAAGAAAAATTGAAAAGTCCTTGAAAGTAGGTAAGTATACTTTCTTTTAATTAATTTATGCATTGGAATTGCGATTTTTATCGTGTAGAATAAAAATAATTATAAAAAAAAGATTGGGGTGACTCAGTCACCTCGCGCAACCATTAACATTAGTATTGAGTGCGCGCCTGCTCCCGGATTAAGTTTAACTGCGTGAATTTATAGCACCGTTTTCTTTTTTTTCAAATATAAAGTAGAAGTGTTAAAATATAAAAAGAAATTAAAGAGGTATATATATATATATATATATATATATATATATATATATATATATATATATCGCGGTTTCTATTTATCGAAATGATTTTTTTTATACTGGAATAAAACTCAGCCTTTTTTTTGTTGTTCTATTTTCTTCTTTCGCTTCCTTTATTGTCTCCGATTGTTTCCTTCTATTTACGCTTTATTTTCCAATCACCCAACCCTCCTCATTGTCTGCGTTCAAAAATACTTGTGATCCCTTTTCAGGATCTTTTACGTCCAATTTTCCGGAATCATTCTTTCTTCGAGTTTCTTTTCAATTTGTCCTTTTTCTTTTTACCGTAAAAAAACTTTTACACTCTTTTTAAGACTCAGAAATAAAAGTTTCATCAGAAGAACTTCGTCTGTATCAGTGTTTATTCTCCCTTTTTCACGAAGTAACGGCAAATGCTTTTAAGGTAAAAAAACGTAATATTTTACACTGTTTAATTAAAATTAAAACATTATTATATTTGACAGAACTAGAAAATGGTTATTGAAAAACATCCAACATAATCATCTTTCTCTCTATATAAAAATTTTTTTCCTGCTGTAATAAATTTATTACCGTAAAATCCGGCGTATAACGCGCACTTTCAAACCGAATAATAAGATCGAAATTTTCAGGTGCGCTCTATACGCCGGGTATAAAAAAAGAAAGCTTTAGAATTAAATAAAAAAAAATATGAGTATAACGAAAATTAGTCTTCTACATATATCGAAATACTGTTTCTTTAAAAGAAATGGCATTCCTTTTAAACTTGAAGTATTGTAGTTCTAGAAGTATACTAAATTTTTTTTCTAAAGCATGGAATAATACATTTAATAAAAATGACTTCAAAACATAAGTGCATTACTCATATACATTTCAGGTTTTTTTGCAAGAAAGGGGGTACGTGTTATACGGTGAACATAACTAAAAACTAAAAATTGCAGCGTGAAAGTATAGGTGCGCGTTATGCACCAGATTTTACGTTTCTTACAATCGCAACAAAGCCAACGTTTAATATAACTCGCCAAGTTCGCAATCCTGATTTCCCATGAGCACTGAATTCCCAACCATGTGCTTTGTGTGAACCATGTGCATATATATCGTTGTGGTAATACATTATTGTAAGGTATCGCAGAAAAACATCGCAACGATTACCTGAACTGGAATCGTCGCGTGAGAAAAAAAAGGTGTTCTCACATCCTAAGACTTATTGACAATCAACGGAACTGAATACTCAACTATCCAGGAAGCTGCAAGATCTGCAGGTTTATCGAAATCAGAGAACTTTATCAATGAAATGTTGGACGATGCAGCTTCAGTGATGAATTTAACTGAAGAGGATTGCTAAGAAAAAATTTTGTAAAAAAACAACAACAGATAAATAGAACTGTGTATAATACATGTAAAATATAATTTTGCAATTTAAGTAATGAGTATGAATAATAGTATAATTTGTACAATGAGAGGTTGATCCGTCGTTAGGCGAACTGGGGGCACCCCCTCCCCTTTCCTAGTTATATATTATCTTTTTAATGTAAGTCACAAATTAATTAATGGGCTAAATTTATGTGACGTCAAAGACCCATAATAACAGCAATCATGTGTTTCCAGCCAATCAGCTCATATATTCATCGGACATCATAGTCACATGATAAATACAATCACGTGTTTCCAGCCAATCAGTTCATGCGCTTCGCTGAAGCCACCTTTTGTTTTTTGTAGAAACTTTCATTTAAAAAGTACATATTTGTCGATTATCATAGTGTCATATGTAAGCAAAACGCCTTTGGTTTTAAAATATACACATAAAAAGAAGATTCTTTTTATCATTCTGAAAAACTTTTTGAATATTAATACTTGAACACTTTTCGCCAATGATTAAATCTGAAATTTTATCTCAATTTTACAAGTGGAACAACTACAAATCGAAAGTCAGTTTTGGATTCAAAGGTGAACACGTGATCAGAGGCGTCTTAAAGCATGTGCCGGCTGGGGCTGGGGCAAGGACCTCGGTCACAATGGGTACCTCGACTCAGCCTTAATAAGATAATGATTGAAATAATTAAAACGGACAAATGTTATTTCCGGTTGTATTCTCCCAAACACTGGGAATGTTGGCAGATATGTCAACTGGCTTTATGTGATGACCTTCGTCCGTGCAGAAGCCTAGACTTACCACCGTACACCATCGTTACTCATTCAGTCAAAAGGCGGAAGTCGATCGAGCTGAATTTGTGCGATTGTAAGTCATGCACATTTATTTGCTTTGGGTTGTTGTTTGTATGAGTATTTGACAACGTATGCTTAGTGATGTCTACTTATAAGGGTCGTAGATGGGGCCTACATTTGTGTAGGGGCCCAGGTAAGGGCCCAAGCCCTTTTGAGTAAGGGCCCAAGGCTTCAAGAAGTCTTAAGACGTCCCTGCACGTGATATCCTCTTTATCACGAATTTAACCCATTTATCTTGAATACTGTTATGTAGATCCGGGTTCAAGGATTTTATGCAAAACAGTCACAAAGAAAAAAATAACAGTTCTTTAAGAGTAATGCCAATTTATTATCGGAAATCCAATTCTCTTTAAATAAAGGATTCCGCAGCAATATTCACAGAGTGAATCTCCGAAGGTCTTCATACCTTCAACAGCAATTAAACACAATTATCAGTGTTTAAAATACACGTATGTAAATGATTATTCACAAGCACAGCCGAGCTAATCGGTAATCAAAACAATGCTCACTAATCGCTGGTTGAATCAAGACTGCCCGGTTGCAGCTGGCACCGCTCTATTTATGAACTCGGCGGAAACTTCCAGAAAAATCCGCATGCGTCACAGAGCGTGAATTTGTAGAGAAACTTCTAGAAGAATCCAGAAGATCCCAAACTCGCTAACATGGTCGACAATAACGCCAAAATGGTCGCCAAAATCGCCAAATTGGTCACCAACTCGGTCGCCAAAAATAATACCAACTTGGCTCTATCGCCAAGATTTCATCAAGTTCTCATTTAATCGCCACTATAGCGTAAGGGACGGCGTTTGCTTGTGAATATATTACAATTTTAACATAAAATAAATATAACACAGAGTAATATAAATGCTTTATACATCCAAATACAAATTATTTTTACTATTTACACAAAATTCGTAACAATACGTTACGTTACCTTTTAATTTTGTTGCTACAATGATACAATGACAAATATTTTTTTTCTTGAAGAACATGCACATTAAATGATGGCATATATACTTTTTGTTTATAACAACATGTCTATGTGTGTGAGCCTAATTATCCATAGGAATACTTCACATCGTCCTCTAACTGCCTGTTGCTATGGCAATTCCAATTAAAGATTTGAGTGAAATGCATTTCCAGGGACGCATTTAAATGCAATTTAATCATCACACACTTTCCATGATCTTGTAAATGTCGAATATATTTTATAACATGGTTGCCAGACGTCAAAATAAATATAACGCGATTATCTCGTTAGACGTACCACAATGAATGACGTCAATCCATTACTTTATATTTTACTTTTTTTAAGTGCAACCCTTATAGAAGATGAACTTAGTCCCGTTGCCATAGAAATAGACACAGACAGCAGCGGGATTTATTCTAGTAGTAGGCGGTCATTGCATCATATTACACAACAAAAATGCTGGCCAATAACTTATTTTAAGATTGATTAGGTTTGAAGATCATTGTGCTGCCCTCATTCTTATCTTTGTGTACAGCTACGCATCTCTTGCAACAAAAAAAAAAATATTTTTTTATAATGCATCACAACTTCATTTTCCCCGAGAAACTTTGAAATTTTTTTTTAATATTTTAAATAATATATATATATATATATATATATATATATATATATATATATATATATATATATATATATATATATATAGTATTACTTTATAAAGAAGCTGAATGAACTGTAAAATTCGTGGCTGAAATTGCACATCTCTTCGATAAAAAAAACATCACCTTATTATCAACAGAACGATATATAATTCACAATACAATAGCAAAATGGCATTTCCTTAAATATTCTTGCAAATTATGAATTTAGAATATCATGTAAAATTAATTACTATGATACTTTTTCCACAACTGAGACACTTTGCTTCCTTGGTTGCTTGATTATTTTTATTATTATTCTTTAAGTCGCAATTTGAAGCAACGTGAGGGCTATTAGCGATGAACCTCGTAATTTTGAACCGCGATCAGTTGCAGTAATAGCCTAGTGGTCAAAGCATAGTGGTCAAAGCAATGACTCATGGCCGGCGTGTTATGAGTTCGAGCCAGTGCTACTGAAGACCCACTATGTAGAGGGGCTGATGTACGTTAAATCGGTCGAATCTCAAACATCCTCCCGTTGGTGCCGTGTATAAGTTAGAAAAGGTGGGTTCCATAGCTCAGGTGTCATTTCCGTCATTTGACCATGGCTCAAAATTGCGAGGTCCGTCGCCAATAGCCCTTGTGCAGTTTTAGAACGTGACGTTAATATTAATCTCATTCACTCTGAAATACTGGTATTTGAATTGGAGTGAGTGTTTATTAACGTCGCACTAAAGACCAACATGAGGACTGCTGGCGACGGACCTCGTAATTTTAAACCACGGTCAAGAGACGAGGATAAGGCACTTGAGCTGCCACCTCCCTCTCCGAGCTTTTACACCACGCTAACGTGAGCACTTTAAGCCGCGACAGATTAACACCTACATAAGTACCTTTGTATAGTGGGTCTTCGACGTCACTAGGGCTGAAACTCATGACATTCAGGCCACGAGTTTGTGACCAAGACCTCTAAGCCACCACAGCTCACTGCTTTAATTGAGAAATTGAGAAAGTATTTGCTTTGATTCACGATCTTTCCTACTTTTTCCCCTTTTTCAGTTCTGGAGTGGTTCACAAAAGAATAATGTTAATACAACTTAATAATTGCTATACTGTAAAACAGTGGTCCCCGACCCCCAAGCCGTAGGCCGGTACCGGTCAGTGGATCAAATGGTACCAGGCCACCCAAGGGGAGGGGGAACATAAATTATTTCCATCTTACATACTATAATACTGTTCGAATTAATTGGGATAAACGGGGGGAGGAATTTTCTAAGCTTAGCTTTTCCTTAGCTTTTTCTTATTACATACCTTAAATAAACTAAAAAATCTGTATGTTAGTACGAAGTATGTCTTTCTTTAGAAAAAATCACCTTTTCAAGACGTGAGTAGTTTTTTCATTAGAGTAGCACCCATGTTTTTAAGGTATCCGACTACTTGCGACAACTTTTTTTTGAAAAAAAGGAGATATGGAGATCTTTTTGTGATTTTTATATTTATTTAGTATATTTTAAGGAAAAAAAATAAAATTGGTAAAAGAAAAAAAATTATTATTATTAAAATGGGAAAAAACTAGTAAAAATGTACGAAAAATTACATAAACGGGGCGCCCGCTCTGTACAAAGATTTTATGAACAAATTCTCAATTTTTCAATTTTGATGTGTTACTTTGTTATTCCTGTTTGAAGTGACCTTCACGATAAGAGATATTTTAATTTTTACAAAAACTAGAGCACTTTATCTAAGTCATTATACGAAATTGCTTAAAAAAACATTTGACTATATTCACGTAAAGAACTGCAAATTTTGAAATAAAACAGTTATTGATAAATCTGAAGATCAAAACACTTCGACTGTCTTGCAGAGCAAAAAAATTCAGCTAATTATTTTCAAAACTTTTTGAGCAATCGCGGTCCCCGTTTGAGTTTTTCGAAAAAAACACACACATTTCGAGTAAAACGCATTTTAAAGTTTGACATCTTGTGTAAAGTTATGGCAATTGGTTTTACTAAAACGCTTATAGTTTTTGTTTTAGTGGAGGGAAAATAAAGTACTTGGTATTGTTAGTAAGTTAAGGGGTGTTGGAAACCTCTCTCTCTATATATTTGATTGATTTGATTTAATATTAACGTCGCTCTGTTCAGCTAGCTGAGGGCTTTTGGCGACGGACCACGTAATTTGAACCATGGTCAAGTGAGCACAAGTCATCACACCTGAGCTGGCACCCCCTCCCTAACTACCACACCACACCAACGGGAGGACGTTTCAGCTCTCGACAGATTTAACGTGCATCGCTGCCCTACACCCTACACGGCGGGTCTTTAGTGGTACTGGGATCGAACTCGTGACCAGGCAAGCCACGATCCGATACCTATACCACTCGGCTACCGCGGCCACCTCTCTCTATATATACTGACAATGTTAAATTGGCTGTTTTCGATGTACCTTTTCTCAAAATCTGTTTTATGTACACATGCTTGAAATTTTTCATACTATTAAAGTACATCTCTCTTATTATACTAAAATGAGCTTTTAGCAAATTTTGAATTTTTTAAGAAATTATGAAATATTTTATCAAACATTGCGAAATTTGAACCATTTTTTACTTAAAAAATTTGTAAAAATTAAAAATTTTAGAGTGTTTTAAAAAAAGCTCATTTTAGTATATATTAGACATCATTATAAATAATTCATAAAAAATTTACATACCTGTGAGCAGTAGTTTCTCAGAAAAGGTACATCGCACATTAAAATTTACATTTTGAGATAGATTTTTATGTATACAGTGAGGCTTCTAATCGGCTGGGAAATAAAAAAATAAAAGGCTCAATTTAAAATAAAAGATACATGTTTTGGTCGTTCACTTTTATCAAAAACATCGTTACACTTTTAAGCAAAAACAAAGTAATTTGTTTACAATTTTCGCCATTAAAATGGGCGTGGCCCAAATTCAACGATTATTTAAAAATACGTTTTAAGGGCTTCTAAATACCCTAGAGGGGTTCAAGTAAGAAATTTTTAGAAAGGTTAAAATCTATACAATTTGAAAATGTAAAAATCACAAATTGTCAAAAAAATAAGATTTTAGCTTTCCAACACCCCTTAATAAAATGGTCTATAAAAAAAAGTCATAAAAAAATTTGCCAATTTTTGAAAAAAATCATGGTTTTAGGGTAGTCGGATACCTTAATTTCATCATTTGGGAAACACACTAGTAATAGCCCTTTTTTATCATTTGCTCTGTTGTCCTGCGATTCATCTTAGCGAAACGATTCTTGAGAATATGCCATCAGTTTTGAATAAGATTTAAGTCTGAGGAATTTCCAGGCCAATCGAGCACTTTTATTTTATTTTTCCCCATAAAAGTATGGACCGATTTTGAATTGTGACAAGGGGCCAAGTCATGTTGAAATGTTCCACCAAACGTTTCCATGAATGTAACAATTCTTATAACATAATATTTCAATACATATGCCAGAATTCCTCATGCCTTTAAGAGAAACGAAGCTTCCAAGGTTATTTGTAATGAAAAAAACCCGAAACATCTGTTAAAAAGGGTATTTTACAGTCTCTGGGATATGATCAAAGTTTCAACTTCATTTCGTCTAACTACACTTGATTTGTATCGCAGCAAAAATAAATGTTTCATCACTCAAAATCTCATTCTTCCAGACGTTAACAGCTCATGATCGGTACTTTGTGGCCCACATGCTAAACGTTTTTTCATCACTTTCTGAGTTAGAAATAATTTTTTCTTCCAAAGATCTATGCTTGTCTTTATCGGATTTATTTTTCTATTTCTTATTAAAATTTTATCAGTTCTTAGAGTTTTCCGCCCACATTTTTCTTTTCTTTTCGGTAATGATGATCCAGATTTTTGAAATGTTCTTAAAATTCTTGAAACAGTTCTATAACATCAACTGCCATAGTTAACCTCTTATATCTCTCACAGTCTTAGAAGTGTGTTCTTTGAGACAGATTTATTGTAGAATGGTTCCTCGAATTAATATCCATCTTTGAACAAGTAAAAGTAACAAGTGTTATACAGAGCGTAAAATTGAAATTACAAGCTGCCCCAATGAAAGGCTCACAACTGAGCTCCTGATACACTAAAATGAATAAATTATAGTCAGAGTCACTCTACCTAAAGGCAGATATAACGTGTTTGAGGTCGTCCGGGGCATCACTAGTAATCACATACCAACTCAAAGAAGAAAAACATGTTTGCCCCAATTTATTCGAACAGTATAGTTCTATGGTGTACTTCTCTCGTTAATGCGACTTTTCTTGGAAATCATTTTATATTCTGTTAAATCACTTTATATTCATTTTTTGGTGCAACAGTATTTTATTTTGAAGGCATATTTAAATACAATTTAATTAAAATTATAAAATTAACACAGTTTAAAATATAAACAATCAATTTCCCACATTTAGCGGCCGTGGATGTTATCAAATGTTGACAGGTCTGCGACAGAAAAAAGGGAGGGTAGTACTGCTATAAAATACTGATAATCAATATTAATACAATTGCAAATATTAAAAGAATATGAAATCTAAGAAATTTTTTTAAATTATCACCTAAAAACTATTATATCTTTCAAATCTTAAATTATTTTAATCTACATTTTACAAAAAAAAAAAAGATTAATATATACATAAAATAAATTATTGTTTACTGTTCAAGGAGTATTTTTGAAGCAAGCTGCAAATTTAATGAAGTTTTATTAAGCTTTTTTACGTTCATTATTTTTACACAATTTTTAAAATTTTAAATATTTAAGCTCAAATGAGCGTTGAATAAAAAGTTTTCAGCACCACAAATTACGTATTCTGGTTTTTCTTTCTTTCTGTCTTTTGTAAAGCGAATAATTATTCATATTTTACGTCAAAAAATAGCTTATTATAATTCTAAGTTTTTCAATAATTAATTATCGTTACTATACTAGGTTAAAGAGTGATTATTTATTTTTATTTTTACCATACTACACTCGCTTTGTAAAATTTTTATTAGCTCTCATTTTCTTCTTCGACTTGCGTCAGTTATTTTCTTTTACGCTATTAATTTGTCAAAGAAATTAAAAGATTATGTAATACGTATTGGCAAACGCTGACATATTTTTCTGCTTTGAATTACTTTCTTTTTGTTGCCATATCTACTAATCCTTTTATTACGTTAATTATTTTCCCTCCTTTAAAAAAATATGGCAAACGTTCATGAAAAAAAGAAAAAGTGGGTTCCTAATTAATCGAATTGGGGATTAAGAAAAATATTTTATAAATATAATTATTATTTGTCATACTTCATTTATTTGAAAATGTTGTACAGGTAAATAAACTACTTTATTTTTTAATTTTAAGATAAAACTTATGTAAAACAAGCTATAGCACGTAAAAATTCGATTTATATATAGAAAAACTTTCTTACAAAATTTCAAATGCCCAAGTTCACTTACACTATAGAATGCACATTTAAAATATTTTTTTAAAAAAATATTAGAAATTCTTATTTTTTTTTATTCATACAGCGCTTTCTTCAAGACATAATCAAGATTAAAAATGAGAGATAACAGAGATACGAATACTCGTCTTTGAAAGAATCTAAAATTCATGATTTAAAATTCGAAAATATTGTAAGAAAAAGGTTGAAAGCAAAACCGATACAAACTTTATTGGATTAACTACAACGATATGGTGATTCTTTACGAAACAAACAAAAACTGGAAATATGAAGACAAAATACGATGTAAAATAAAATGAGAAAGTAAAATATTTATTTCCAATATGAGAATTAGATTATGTCTTTCTTTGCTTTCAAATTTTGTTCTACCGAATACCGCAATCGAAATTTTGATAAATATTTATTTATTTATTTTTGTCAGAATTACTTTTTGTTCAGATCTCTTTATTTGAATTGAATTTCTTATTCGAAATATCCATGTTGTTTTAAATAATAGAGAGCAGAAGAAAAATATTCTTAACTGCAAACGATATTTTTTCTTTGAAAAATTGTTCCAAAATTAAAAATACTGTGTGTGTGTGTCATATCAAATAAAATTTCAACAAAAAAAAGAAGAAAAACTACAGTTTCTACAAAAACTTACAAATATGAGTTATAAAATATTTATTATACATATATACAAAGTTTTCATACCTAAATATTAATTTATTCATGAAATATCCGATTTATACTGCTTTTCTCCCCAAAGAATTAACGTTTTTCTTATATTTTCAGTCTTTATAAGTACCAATAAAAAGTATTAGAAAATATATTATTTATTTATTTGTTATTCTATTTAATTTATTAAATACTTCTTAATAATTAATCAAACAACCAACCTTTTTCTGAAAAAGTTAATCACACTGCATCTATCATGATTATTTTTTTTTCCAATAAATTTTTTTTTTCTAACAAATATCTTTTTTTTTTCAGTTGAACTGTAGGGATTTTGAAGTAAAGTCTTGTAATTGTTCTAGCCTAGTATTATGTTTGATTGTTCAAATTTAGTTGCTACAAGTAGATATACCTTTCATATTATTCGGTTTGAGCAATAAATAGGACAACTATTGCTTTCCTTATTTTGGTTTGAATCAATCACATGTTATGTTTTCAATAATTACTAATATATAAGTATTTAAAAACTGTGAAATAAATGTCATGTGTTTTCACCGGATAGTACTTGAGTTTCAGTAAATATTATTTTATTCTCAAAAAATATGAAGTTATTCATTTTATAAACTTATTTACCCATTTTTCGGTTGGAATCTCCCTAATGTGAAATTTAGATATATATATAATAAAACTTATAGCGGTGCATACCTTGTCGAGGCGAGTGGATGATTTTGTTGTTGTTGTGGCTAATGCCACCTGTCTGACGTAGTCAGAACGAGGCCACGAAATTCATCGTGGGATGGGCAGGAGGTACGCCTGTCGTTGGCCTTGAGCACCATACAGGTGACAGTGCGATTTAAGCTCAGTGAAACTTCCCCGAAGGGACGATAGATGGCGACACGACCTCTATCTCCACCTCCACAATTTCTGCAAGTGAACTGAAGGGGAGGGGTGGCGAACCAAAGGTAGGGTGCTGCCGGTGGTAAGTGAATGATACTGTATTACTTCCGTAATTTGTTAACTCCAATGTATTGTACTTCTTGAAACACATGTGCATCTTACAAACAACAAAGACTGGACGGCACATCATAGACAAAGACAACAAACAAACACACAAAAGCGCGGCAGCCGGTTAGCTACATGATTGCAGAGAAGAGCAGAGAGCAGAAGAGAAGAGGGCACGCAAATTCCAGATCTCGGTATTTATAGCCAACAGGACATCACGTGATTTTAGGAGGTGAATGGAGATAGTTTCAGAAGTCCCCGGTAGGCGGGTAACTAATTAAAATAATTACATGGTTTTCCTGAAAGACTGGACGTTAAATAATTCAAGAGCTATTACCGACTAAATTATTGGAATTATTACATTTCCCCCTTCCCAAGAGACGTGTGTGTTCCAGGGCCCTCGGTCCACACCCGTATCGTACATAGATACCAAGTTTTTAAATTAAAATAGTCACATTAACATTATTTTTAAAAAATTCCCCTCACTTAAACATTAACATAAAATATTCAAAAATTGGCAAAAATATAATTTGAAAGCGTGAAAAATATTTAAACAACCATCCACCACCTTATTACTATTGACTATGAATTCAAAAATATAAATTGCTAAAATACAGAAAATAAATTTTCTTAAAAATAGATCAAAAATTGCTTACAAGAGCACTGAGGGTGAAAACAAACTAGAAAAAACAAATTAAGAGATTGACCCACGCTTTGTACAATCATTAAGTCAAGTTTTACTTCTTATCATGTAATACTGCACCAAAACTAAAAAAACAGAAATTTCCCAAGACTGGAAATTGCAAGTCAACCGAAAAAAAAGTATTTTTTTAAACTATTTATGACATATTTATATTCATATTATATTTTAATCTGACAAAAGGTACACGTTAGGAGTCAATAGTATTTTGACAGTCAAAGGTGCATTCCCTTCAGGAACTATGCACAATCCTTACAAAAAAAACCCATCTTATCTATTATTTCTTCTATATGTAAACATTTGCTTATACTTTTATTTATTTATTAATATTTTCTCAGCCTAAGTGCTCTCAAAACCATTATCAATTTATACACATTAAAGGTTGTTCATTTTAATGTCAAATAAATTGTATCATTGTAATAGAGTGAATCTTATCATAATAAAAATTCTTGAAACCACGTAAATATATCAAATAGTATCAACATAAAATTCTCAAAATAAAAATATCAAAACATTGGTAAGAATTCAATAAACACTTGAAAAAACTATAAAAGCACATTCTCATATTCAAAAATACACTCAGGAACATTGAAAAAAGCGACCCAAGAAGAGAGCATCGGATTGAAATGAAATTTAATACACATAATGACACAGATGAGAGATTCACTTGATCTCAAAAACAAGACAATTAAACGAATACAGGGTGTGCAACGACACAAATACTGGGCAACTTCAATAGCTCGTTGGACCACCTCCAGCTGCAATACATGCCACCACACGGTCCGGCATTGAGTTGATTAGACACCTTATGTTGTCCTGAGGCAGATGGGCCCTCAAATCTTGAACAGCCAACTCTAAATCATGTACAGAGTGACACGATGGCATCTGCCGTTTTAGCTGATCCCCACGTACTCTACAGGGGACAAATCGGGCGAGCCAGCCATGGAAGAGTCTGAAAATGACGTAGGAAGTCTTGAGCAACTCTTACTGTATGCGGACGAGCATTATCTTGCTGGAAAATTGCCCCTGGGAGACCATTTAGGAAAGGTCCTGCATGGGGTCGAAGAATATCCCTCAATGTAACATTGGCCCGTTAAGGTTCCACGCATCACAATTAAAGTGGGCCGGCTATCATAGGCTATGCCCCCAGACCATTACACAGTGTGAGGGGAATTGTACCGCTCACCAGGTGCCTCCACACCCGTACACGGTTATGATCTGTCCCCAAATCAAACCCAGATTCATCACTTAACACAACCTTTTGCCAATCTGTGACATTCAACATTGATCTGGCTTGGCATCACTGTAGATGCAGTTGCCGATGTTCCGGTGTGAAAGGGAGTGCACGGAAAGAACGCTTAGATTTAAGATTTGCTTCTGCAAGGTGTCTGGAAATTGTTTGTGGAACAATTGCTACGCCTACGTCTGTTCGTATCGTTGAACGAGTCACTGTGGGGTCCACAAGTGCTTGCCGCACGATCCTTCGATCCCTCTCCTCGTGGTCTTCCTGCTCGCTCCAGACCCGGTTTTCCGCGCGTGGTACTTTCTCGTGTCCACTGCTCCCAACTATTTCTAACGGCACACTCCGAACGATCCACCTGGCCAGCAACACGGCGCGTCGACCAGCCTGCAGTTTTCATCCCGATGATCAGGCCTCTCTCAAACTCGCTTAACTGTGAGAAATGTCTTCTAGCATCGTTTTCTGGCATGTTTCGCTTACAAAATCTTCCTACAATCGGCGGGTAATCGTCACGTTTATGAATCTTCGAATTTGCGCTGGCTTATATAGCACCCTCTTCCTGATTGTAGCGCCACGTCGGCGTGTATGAGTATGCGTATTGGCACAAAACGTGGATCATTTGCATATCACACTACGCTGTACTTATTTGCAAAGTTTCGCGATTGTACTTAGCTTCCTTCTTGGGTCGCTATTTTCAATGTTCCTGAGTGTATAAACCCGAGATCTCTGGAAACGTTTTAAAAATTGAAACCTTATAACAAGAACACATACACAATAATTAGTGGAATTTCAAGTTCGACTGCCCAATTAAGAAATTTAAATAGAATTGAAGTATGGAAGTAATTTGTTACACACATATTGAAAAACAGAATAAACCATAAATTTATAACAATATCATTTTTTGAATCAAACTGGTTGTACGAGATAGCAATTTAAACTCTAAATTTATTTGCAAATTATCATCAGTCATATTAATAATAATAAATTTCTTAAATATTTTAAAAACAAACATTAAAAAACCAATTTAGAAAATAATATATACTTAATTTATAAAGGAGAATAAAAAAGAAAGACTGAAAAATAGCTAGTGTTGCACATTTTTTCACATTTTTAAACCATAACACACATCTCTTATTACACTTCAAGGTTAGAAATGTTCGTTCTTTTTTTCACTTTTTCTTCTGTTGGCGTTACACCTTTCGACATTACGTTAGGAACACAGTACTGTTGAACGATAAAACGATAATTCACCAGTGGCGGACACAGGAATTTTTCAAGAGAGGGGGTGGGGGGTCCGGGGTCAAAAAAGTTCACCATTATTGCATCATTCTCCTTTTGATTTTGTAGATTTTCGGGAACAAAACGCAGTAAAAAACTAATTATTGAATAAATAATTAGCATTAATTAATAAAATTAATCATTAATAACAAATACTTAATTAAATTTTACGTACTATGTACTTAGAATTATAATTAATCGGAAAAAAATCAAGGGCTTTTTGGGGGTTCGGACCCCAGGACCCCCTTGTGTGCGCCACTGTAATTCACCATTATTTTTTTCACAACGCAGATGCCACGGGAATTTCCTCGTTTTTTGGTCGATGACGGTTACTATAATATTGGTTGTAATAACTTGATTTCTTTCCCGCGCACTTATTAAGATTCTTTTGCACATATCTTCTTTCTTCTAGAGGTGACCATCCTACCGACTACTGTCTCGATAAAACTTATTGTGTAACACAATTTGTCGTGGCGAGTGGTTGATTTTAACATGGCGAACCAAAGGTAGGGCGTGCCCGGTAGTGACTGATTGATTACGGCAAGGTTGGTCATATTCTATGGAATTGATGAGGTAGTCTTGAAAATTAATCCAATTTATTGCACTTCTTGAAACACACAGGCATATTACAAATATCAAAGACTGGACGGCACATCACAGACAAAGACAACACAAACACACAAAAAGCGGCAGACGGTTAGTTATATGATTGTAGAGAAGAGCGCGCGCGATTTCCAATCTCGGTATTTTCAGCCAACGGGACGTCACGTGATTTTAGGAGGTGGATGGAGATAGCTTCAAAAGTCCCCGGTAGGCGAGTAACCAATAAAAATAATTACATGGTTATCCTGAAGGGCTGGACGTTAAAAAATTCAAGAGCTATTACCGATTAAATTATTGGAATTATTATATATATGTATATAAACCACACCCCAAATTCTCTACAGGTTTTTGAGAGAATTCATCAATATACGATACTTCATAAATGTTTTAAAAAATTAAGGAGAAATAATAATTTAATAATTTATTTATTTCACCACCATTAAAAACTTTCAAATACATACATGAGCCTACAATTACTCTAACCGTCAGTATCATGTTTTAAAAATTATTCGTCACTCCCATTGTCACAGCTGACTTCGGAATCGGAGCAGGCGTCATCATTTTCCCACATGGTGTCATCTTCCGTGCCATCCAATGCATTTGTTATGCAACATTTTTTTAAAAAGAATGTATTATAAAAGAAATCAAAAGAATCATTTAAGACCTTTCAACACTTACAACAAAAACTTAAATCATTTTGTGTACACCATTGAAGTATATTTGTTTCATCCGTATCAAATTTTCAGAGGTTGCTGCTCTGTTACCGTTTTTTTCTGCATATAAAATTGCTTCCCTTTTCATACTTGCCTCATAGTGAACTCGTCTTGATGCTATTACCGGTATCTCTGATGTTTAGGTGATTAAAAGAAAGAGTGTATTTCATAAATAGGAGCAGACAACAATGTTTAGATTACACCGAATAGATTCAAGCAGCCAGAATGCACGAATACATTTTTCCTTTTGAAAGAGATGGAAACAATTTTCCTCATCCAGCAAATGTTTTGCCTTCAATTGTAACCCGCACTTGATTTTCAGTAGCATTAACACTGGAAAGATAGTGCGGCTTAGATTCGAGTAAATATGGTATATACAGTATTACGGAAAGTTTGGACCCTTGCCGAAATGATATTGTAACCATACAGATGGTTTGCAGGCAAAGTAGGAAGTCTTTTACAAATGCTAAGTGAATGTGGTTTGGGTGACAAATTTGGTCATCAAATTTTATTTGACGACAAAAAAAAAAACAAATATCTCTAGATCAATCTAGAAAAGTCTCAGATGATTATTAGACGCCAAGGCTGGAGAAAGTCATAGAAGCTTCTTCCCAGCATATATAAGGACGATGCAGGGAAACAACTTTGGAATCAAACATTTGATAGCTACTATGGGTTTCAATGTTTTATGATTACGGATTTAAATTGTAGTGTTCTTATATGCTTTGTGATTTTTGAATCAGTGCTATTGTGGATTTATACGTGTGTATTAATTGTTTCCTGTTTTGAGGAAAGTCTGCTATAAATACTTAGGGCCCTACTTGTTATTTGCTTAGACCTTTCTACATTTGAAATCTGATATAGTATATACTTTGTGTATTTGCTTCAGAAGAATTATTTAGGCTCCTTTTTTAAAAATATTTCCTCGAAAATATATCTATCAGTTTTGCTCTTTCATTGAATGTAACATAAAATGACTTTCCGTTTTAAAATGTATGATTTTTAAGACACTACAATAACTTTGTTCTAACACTTTCACTTGAATAATTTTTCTTGTGCTATTTTTTTATGTGAGGTTCATTGCATAAGATTTTATAAATCTGCAAAAAATACATTTTAATGGAATGCAAGTTTAAATGTTAATTTTGTGTTTACGCAATTTATGAATCGTTTTAGCATTTAAAAGTATGCTTCCTGCAGTGACTCTCGTATATATTTTTTTTTTATCATTTCATTCCAAAAAACATTAAAACTTCTAAAAATCGCTAAAACGCCTTTAAAATTCTAACTAACTGCTTTCAAACTGATTTTTACAGAGTTTCATGCTTCGAAAATTCCTCGATTGGCGCGCTCTTCTCTCAAAGCACTTAAATCAAGCACCTGGTGAACAACTGGATTTCAAAGAGAGAAAAATAAATAACAAAAGTAAATTATTTTAAATGAGAAAACATCCGTTAAACAATTATATGAAAACCGTTACTAGCAAAGAGCAAACGATATTTTGAAAAATAAGAGTAAAAAAAAATCTTTTCAGAGAATATATACATAACACAGAGCAAAATAAACAATTTCCATTTTTACTCAAATAAATAGATTTTTTGTTGTTTATTCTATAAAGCTAAGAGAGACTGAATTTCACAAATGCTATAAAAATAAGTTGCCTGTATTTAGTTCCCTTACTATTATAATAAATATGGTAATACGTGTACGTATAAATGCTATTCTAGATAATTTTTTATTCAAACAAGTCACATCTGTAGTTCGTACTAACAACCGGAATAACGTTAAACTTAGAAAAAAGATTTTGGAAATATAAGTAAAAAGACACGAAGAGAAAAAATTTATAGCTTCAAACATTTTCAATAAGGAAAATAAAACACTATTGAACACTGCTGGCCATTAAATCTGAATTTTATTTCTTGTACATATACATTATTATGAGGGAAGACATTATATTAAATTTACAGGTGCTTTAGTGTAAACAGCGTACCGAAATTAATACCTTCACCTGCCACCTGTGGTAGCAATAACTGCTCTAATTCGACAGAGTATCAAATCGATCTGAGCTTGGGTGATACAAGGGTCATTCAAGTGAAACATCGACATAAATAACGCATGGGGTTATTCGCCATTCGGCTTCGAAATGGCAGCGTAGCCCATCTGGAGAGATGATGAAAACGCGCCGAACGCATGGATTTCAAGAGTCAACTTAGCTGCTTACAACCAAAGACTTCTTAAAACATGGGCCAACTAGGCCTAGGGCCTCACCCTCGGTGGGAGACTCAATTCGTTCTCTACTCTGTCTTAATAAGATGATGATCCCGATAATTTTAATGGTCAAACATTATTCCCGTACATATGCTCCGAAAAACAGGAAATTTCAACTGTCAAAAGTGTGGTAAGGCTGTATTATTACGTGGTGGTCCATGTCTAGGCCTAAGGCCTAATACCATAAACAATCATTCAACTCGTTTAGTAGAAATGCGGCCATCGGTCGAACAAGTTTGTGCCCAGGTTTATAAGATTGTGAGTCGCGCACACTTATTTATTTCAAATTACCGTTTGAACGAGTATTTGACAATGAATGCAACTGTATACTTTTAAAGATCTCGGGTAAGGCCTATTTATGCATAGGGCCTCAAGTAATCGTAAGATTTCTCTGGGTCCAGGGCCTCAAAGAGTCTTAAGACATCCCTGCTTACAATAATCAATTGTAATAGCACAGGTATGTGATGAGTAGATCTAAATAATAAAAGAGAGGCGTTATTCAACTTTTATGAAAAAAGATGCGACAATTGGAATTGGTCGTCACATTCAAGTCGTGTATGGGAAAGCATAATACAAAAGAAGCATTGTGCTCATGTGGTGGGCCCAATTTTGAAGTGGTTAGCAAGATATGGCGCACCTCGCTCTTCCTGGACAGAAACGGGTAATCGAAGGCGAATCAATTTCTCGTGAATACGTTGGCGAAGGAGAATCGCCATTTAACTTCAAATGGATTGTCAACTTCTATAAACATTAGCATGGAATCCAAACACATAATCAGGTACAACGAACTAGGGCAAAAGAAAGTTTATGCCCAAATTTCTACAAGTAGGAGAAAAAGTAATGCATAGGGATATGCTTCGAACATTTTATCAGCTACTGGAAGAATGGGAATCCATTCTTAAAATGTATTGTGGCTTTAGTTGGCTGGGTTTCCAAAGAAGACTCAGTCCTCTGTTGTGACTGGAAAAGTCATGTTAATCCTTTCGTGGGCCATTTATTTCTCTTTTGAATCTCTCGCAATTTTTTTTAAATATTTTATTAACAATCAAACAATAGCATTTAAGGAAGTATATTTTATTTTGCCGAATTTTATGTTTACATTTTAATTTTAGGGTTCGGAAGAATACTTCCCAAGGAACCATAAACTGTCATAAAGAAAATTGATTTTAATGGTGATTATTTGCCATGAAAAGATGAGAAGCATGTTGGAATACACAAGGGGACATCACATTCTGTACACATGTTTTTTTTTAGCAGGTCCTCTTTGCTTCGTCCCTTTTTGCTACACTTCCTACATCGTGTTTTGTTCGAAACCATCTTTGGCATTTGATTTTCCACACTCGCTAAGTGGATAGGATAATTTTTTAGCACTACGATCGTTCAAATTATTTCGTTTTTGAAAATTTGACCCCTCCACCCCTCCCACCTTTGTTCAAAGAAGTAGCGCCACATAAGTAACTGCCTAACGAACTAAATATTCTAATTTTTCAAATATACAAATTTTACATGGCTTTTATTTATGAGGCAATAGCATTTTTGCATTTTACTATAGGACCTATTACTTATTATTCAAATTAGATAGTTACTCACACAAAATGTGCAAAAATGTATGAGAAATAAGTAAATATAATTACAATAAAAACAATACCTTCCTTATTTGTTATCTAAACCTATTATTTATGAACTAAAAATTCTACTTTTTCAAATAGTATACAGATTGCACCAGGCTTTTATATGATACAATAGCACTTTCACATTTCAACCATTACTTATTATACAATATTAGATAGTTACTGCACAAAATATACAGAAATATACGAAATAAGAAAGTGTTATTACAATAAAAACAGTATTTCAGTCACATTTGCAATAACATTGTTGAGGAATAGAAATGTCAGAGCGAATCAGGTGTCATAGGAGAACAAATTTCACACAACGTTTTCCAACTTTCAAAATAGAAGTGCCAATTCTATTCAATTGATCGAACAATATATAGAAGCACAAAAAGGAAGCAGGAATTAGTCTTATCATTATAATAGCAAGGCCAATATATTATAATGGGTTTTGCGCTTTCCACAGGTGTATTTTGTAAGATCATGTGGATGGGAGTAATCTCTCTCATCCCAACGCCCACGAAAGGGTTAAACCAGTTCTTCGATATGCAGGAATTATAGATGTTGGAGTGAATACCCCTCAGAGACACATCAATGCTCAATGCGCTGTTACTACACTTAAGGTATCCGACTACGTTTGGAACCGTGACTTTGCAAAAGCGTATAAATGGATAATATTTATGATATTTAGTGTCACTTAGATTAGAAAATGTATATACAAATGTTTTAAGAATAGTGTATTACATTTAAAAGTTATTTAAGTACAATATTTTTTGACAAAAAATGAACATAGAATGACCCATTTTCAAAATATTCTCCTTTTGTGAAAAATGCTTTTATTATAATAATATTTTGCCTGTATATACCTTTGTACAGAGACCTTTTACCAGACCTTTGTACAGAGGCTCAACAAGAACAGGCAAAATATTCTTAGAATAATAGTATTTTTCACAAAAGGAGAAAAATTTGAAAAAAGATTATTCTAAGTTAAATTTTTTGCCAAAATATTGTATTTAAATATTTTTTTTTACCTAAATGTCCCCAAAACAATTTTATACATGTATTCTAATCTAAGTGACATTAAATATCATGAAAATTATCCATTTATGCGCCTTTTTAAAATCACGGTTCCGAACGTTTTCGGATACCATAACAAAACCGTCGAAGTGACATTAAAAAAAGCAGCAAGGTCACCTAAACGCAAATCAAGACTATATCTACTTGACTGATGTCAAGACCAAACATTTAAAAAATATAGAGTTCAAAACTTTAGTTTTCGACAATTAACTGTTGCTGCTTTAAAATATTTTAATCTTATCGAACCTCGTGGTTTTCTCCAGAGAAGTTGAAACTATTTGGTGAACAAAGAATAATACCTCAACTCAATATTGAACCAATACACAGAATTACAATGATTGTTGTCAGTAATGTATTTACAGATCTATCACAAAACATTCTTTACAAAACTGATGTAAGTAGTATTAAGAATAAATTGAATAACAATCAAGATAATTAAACATCTTTTAATAAACTTTTGATAATATTCAAGACTTCTTATTACGTATTTCGATTCAGCTTCAATCACATAGCTCACTCATCCTGCGTATTCAGTATAATGTCACAGTTCAAAATATATGCCAAGGGGATTCAGCGTTTATAGAATGATATAAACCTTTCTTATATAAAGACAAATGTAACTTTTATTCTCTTTACTTATTCAATACCCACATGGTTACTGTATTACCTTCAGGCAGATGTTCACAGAAATAAACCAAACAAAAAAATATTCTATTACATCAATTACGTGTAACCGTTGAAATCAATCTCGATAGCCAAGTTCAATTTTACTAGAAAAAGACTGGTCATGACTACTTGATCAAAATAAAAAGTTATGTTATTGAACCCCAAATTGCGAGAAGTGAAATATTACCTGCTGATGTTGAAAAAAAAATAATAAAAAAAAGGTTAATGTTTCGTTGAAGAATGTGTGTAAGTGCGGGAATAAACAATTAATACAAAAATAAGTTTTTTAAGTCAATTTAATACGTGAGAAAAATCTTTTAAAATTTTGACCTAAGTGGCTAAAAATGAAACCAACGCGGCTGTATCTGTAATCCTTTAAATACTTAGTTTCACTCAATTAATTCTAAATAATTATAATTAAATTATCGTATTTTTACCCAAAACAATAGTGTATAGATAATTTCAGCTCAAATGAGCGCTCTAAAATGTGAGAAAAAAACCTTTTCAAGTTTAGACACAAGTCGTCAAAAGGGTCACTAAGACGCCGAAAATTATGCCAACGTGGCTGTATTTGTAATTCTTTGAATAATTAGTTTAAATCAATTAATTTTATTAATTATAATTAAATTATTGTATTGTCATCCAAAATAATCATGTATATAAAATTTCAGCTCAATTGAGCGCCTTAAAATGTATTTTATAAACCGATTGAAAATTCCACCAAGATAAATAAATATGTAGAGAGTGTGAGCTAATAGTAGGAGTTGAAAAAAGGAACACAACTGTCATTTTGCGTAATTTTAAAACATGCCGAACATTTTGTTTCTCGTACAGATTTACCTGCCTGCCTTACTAACACAAATAATTTCTCATTAATTAAACATGTAATTAACACAACCACTTTTTCTTCAAAAATTAAAAGATTTTTTTTAAAACAACCACAACACAACAGTCAAACAAAATCGAGTCTATAGTTGTTTTTTTTTACAATAGAATCCCAAAAACTCGGCAGTCCGGAAAACTCGGTCACATACTTGAAAGGGAAAAAACGCGTTGAGGACACCGCACAAACTCCTAAAATACCACATAGTAAGAGAGACCTAAAGGCTGTCGAAACCACCCTTCAGTATTTTGAACAACAATATGCGTCGGTAATGAACTTAGTGTTCCTTCATCATCTTCATGACGAAGCAGCAAAACCCAGAGTCCAGTGCGAAAGACAACAGAACATTATGTATTTCTTTGAAAAACATTTGCCAGTTTTTGCAAAAAGTCAACAACTTAATTTTCATTATAGACAGTTTAATGCCGTCGTTAAAGTATTTTTCTGAGGTGTGTCTGATTGGGTAAATTATTGTGTACTATGTATTCATTATAATTTTAATTTTCATACAGTGAATGTGCTCTATGCCTTCATATAACAAATTTCACACAACGTTTTCAAACTTTCAAAAAAAAAACAGAAGTTCTAATTCTATTCAATCGATCGAACAATATATGGCATCACAAAACTGAAGCGGGCATTAGTCTTCCCATCGTTATAATAGCAAGGCCAATATATTATTATGGGTTTTGCGTTTCCCACGGGGTTATTTTATAAGAATGGGAAGTAATCTTCCCAAGGTCCACGAAAGGGTTAAGGCAGTTCTTTGATATCGAGGAATTATAGATGTTGGAATGTATACCCCTCAGAGACAAATCAATACTCAATTATTGTGTACTATGTGTTCATTAATTTTAATTTTCATATAGTGAATGCTCTATGCTTTCATATAAGCCTTCATATGCCTTAGTATGTATTTTTCCTTTGTTTAAGGGTACCCTTGTGCAGTGTATTTTTTGTTGATATCACAAGCAAACAATGCATAGAAGGACCGTACAATATTTTCTGCAAAAACACCGCGCGCGTTCTTCTTTTTTAATCCAATTCTCGATCACCCGGCCTTTTTACAAACTCAGACACCCTTCAGTACACATTAGGCCGAGTTTTAGAAACTGCACTATATTTGCAATTGATTTTATTTTAAATCCAGAATGTGATTTTATTTTAAATCCAGAATGAACTCAATAATAGTAATAATAATAGACAACGATAATTTGCAAGGACTCTAGAATAACACTATAGAAAATTTAGTTTTAATAAGAAAGTGCGTGTGAACCTTTTATAAAAAGAATTTAAGTAAAATTTACCTGAAAACATCGTGCTTTCGTAACGAAATAATTTAAAATATTCAATTGTTTTATCGCACTTACGTGGTTACTATGACAACAGAAGTGGCATAATTAAAATCAGTCACTTGATTGAGATAAATGAGTTAATGATGTTACGCAAATCAGAGTTGAGTTGTTTTAATACAACTGGTTAAGCCTTTCGCAATATTCCATTACAAGTATCTGTGATTTCGAGAGTATTTAGTTAGCAGCGATTGAGAAATTCGATAATAACATTGCAAAGAGTAAAACATTATTAATTCAAAAATATAATGGGGGTGGGGTGGGGGGAATGTTTTAACGCTTCATGAGATTTTTGAAGTTTTAAAAGATAATTTTAATAAAATTAGCTCATCTGTGTGTGTGTGTGTGTGAAATTTTCTCAAAGAGATAAATTGAAATTATTTCAGAACAACTTCGAATGTGTGTGTGGTTCTCTCAATTTCTCCGATGTCTACACAAAATGAAAATATAAAAGGGAAATAAATAATAATTAAGTACTCAATGATAACTCTGTATCCTCAATGCATATATAATCTAAAAGTCAACTGCATATTAAATTAAAACAAAAAATGGAGATCTAATTTCGTATTTATAAACACATTTCTGCAGTTTTAAAACAAATATCTTTCAAATATTATTAAACATACAATTTATGGTAGAACAGTGACTGAAGTAGAACTGTTGGCTTATACGCCTTGAGACGACGTCCCTGTGGATAACAGGTAAGTATAACAGTTTAAGCATCATTGGTAAAAACTTGAAGATATCGTGCAACTGCAAACAGCATAATAGGAGCATTAGCAATGTGGAAATAAAAAAAAAATAAGCATTTAAGAATTTAAATTTGCACCCATTCAGAACGGTAATTCTTGCATGGCAAAATCAGAGAAAAAATAAATTATAGGTTTAAAAAAAACTAAAAAACACGCTTTTATAGTGAATCGAACCATAAAAAGTAAAAAAAATATAATTCCTAACATTAGAATAAAATGATTAACGAGAAAATTAATGTCATTGGGGTAAAAGCGTGGAGTTCTCTATATTAATTGTAAAAATTTCTTACTCTATTCTATGTTAGTGTAAAAATATAGTACAAAGCACACAAATCTCTCACCAAATCTGGAATTAAGACGCCAAATTTAGAAATGGTATATGGAATGAGTCGCTAAATCTGAAAATAGCATAAGCAATAAGTCACCAAATCTAGAAGTGGTACATGGAAGTAGTCGCAAAATCTGGAAATCGTTATTCCTGATGATCCTGATCAGGACAATGGAACAAAATTATGAAATTATTGTATTGTCATCGGTCCTTAACAAGTGTGCAAACTTTCCAATTAATCTGACTTTTTAAAGAGGGTAAAAATCGAGTTTAAAAGATTCCTTTACATACAAGAAAAACTTATAAAAGTATGTTAATAATAAGAAGACGATTTCGTGATTAAATTTAGTTTGAACAGGAGACAATGCATAAATCATTTTTAATCGATTGTACACGTGGCTTCCTTCAAACTGGTGTCCGTTCCTCCGGCACGAATCTCGCTAAGTAGGCTGTATTGGCGAAAACACACAATAACATACATATTAAAAAAATATTATAAAAATCAGTTCTCATTGGTCTTTCATCTATTTTTGATGTATTATGAAAAAGACGAAACTGATAAGAAAAGACCGCAACCTGTTTTGAAAATGTGATGGTAAAAGGTTACTAGCGGTAATATTCCGTTTGGCGTCGTATATAACATCCTTGGCGACTTTTCACTTACGCTGGGGAAACGGTAAAGTACCGAAATAGTTTTTTAAGAATATAATAGATCAAAATAATATTGCAAAAGACCATTTTTCAAGCCTAATGTGAATAAACCCAATATGACTGAAAGTTTCGGCAGGACAATTTAATTGTAGAAAATACTGTGTGAGTGGAATTTTTTTGTGTGGGAAATCTTTTCAACGACGACCTTAAAGAATAAATAGAACAAGAACATCAATATGAAGATGCCGTGACATTTCTAAAGAAGCCGGAACAAAAGAAAACTGCAAAGAATTCTCCTCAAAAAATAAAAAATAAATCTAATTTTTGAGGGGGGAAGTGATCTTAAGTCACCGAAACACAAAATGTATGTTTTGCTATCAAAAACAAAAAATGAAGGAGTACAAATATATATATTTCTTTTCTTTGTTTTATTTTTATCATTGGTTCACAGAGTTTTCATCAAACTATTCAAAATACTTCAAGAATCCGTTTCATATTTTTTAAAAAAATTTCAACTTCTTTTTCTTTAAAAAAATCAAATGAATAAAGTATATTATCAGCATCGATAAAAAGTATTTGAAGTACCATGCCAAATTGCGTCTAAATTTTATTAACTTCACGTTATTTTTCTTCTTAATACAAATTGAACAGAAACGACAACTGATTTTAGGTGAACCTTTTATGACGTCCTTTACAGCAATTGTTCTAAAGACAATTTGCATTCTATTTCGCATATTTGTATTCGAATATAATCAAAAACGGTTATAACGTCAAGCCACTTTTAAGAAGCACATAAACATTATGAATTTCTTAAAATAACTAAACTAATAATTTTCTTAATGATATATGTATTAAACCATACAATTTATATAATCGAACTAAAACTATAGTTCTAGATAGTTATAGTTCTAGTATAGTTAAAAACTATAGTTCTAGAATTTTAAGTTCCAATAATTTATTCTAAATGTTGCTTGTTCAGTTAGTTGTTTTTGTCTTTGATTTTAAAACTTCTCTCGTATAATTTTAAATAAAAAACTTGATTAGACTTCGTTTTTTGATAATATTTTTTACACATTTCGTTATGTGTTTTTCTTCTTTATGGTAAATTTCTAATTATTAGACTACAGGGCACTGAAATTACGGCTTTGGCTCTTGATATAAACTGCATTTGATAATTTATGAATGGTGCATTTCATTTTTTATTCTATTTAATAGATCTATACTATTTTAAAACGTTATTCTTTATAAACTATATTGACAAAAAAAAGCAACATTACTTTTTAAAAAGTATATAGAAGCAATCTATATATATATATCTAATTTATTATTTTTTTATCATAATTTGAATTGCTCATACTTTTTGCAAACTTACCATTGTAAAAAAAAATACAGTAAATGTCAATAAAAGTGAAATATTTTAATTTTTCTCACCACAAAATTAAAACTATAACGTTCTAGGAGAAAATTCTGCAGTTGATTATAATTCACTTAAATTTGATCAAGAAATGAAATATAACCATTGAGAATTTCATACCTATAACACCTTTTGACATTTTCCTTTTTCAAATAAATAGCATGAAGTTAAACCCCAGAATAATACTTACATTTTGAAATGTAATTGTTCATGAAATGTTATATTTATTATACAAATCTCCTTCGATTTAATTTATTAATCAAAAAGCATTTACCATAATGATTTATGATTACCAGTATGTGATAATATGGCATTTTATCATGCCATAATATCACATATTTGGTAAGATATGAATTTTATAAGGCTATTATAGTAATTATGATGAAAGTTTGAAACAGAGAAGCTTCAACGAAATGAAAGATTTGAATAAAAATTTAAAGAAAAAAAATTCATGCAAAGAGCTATTTATATATTTACTCTAACATAGGAAATACTTAAAACGAAATTATTCAAATTCTAGCAACAGCTAACGAAAATTCACCTAAAAGCGATATGTTAAAAACATAATAAAAGCTTTATCACATTTCAAATAAATTAGAAATCTCTTTCTAGCTTTAAAGGGAAAAATACTGCAATCAAGAAGAAATTTTCTGTTCCCTTTGCGGATCAAAAATTTCTATTTAAATTGATCATGTGACTTACATAAAAAATTTGCGCAGCAGCTGGACAAATAATTCCCGTATGTGTGTGTGTGTAAAAAATTATATCAAAATCTAATACATCTTTTATTTTCCGATAGCTTGGAAATCGTCTTAAGAATTTCACTATTAATTAACTTCTCTAATATATTCAATTTGAAATTTTGCTTAAATCCTACACAATTTAGACTTATTTTTATTTTAAAAATACAAAAACATCTGAAATATTAAAAAAAATAAAATACTTCGAAACAAACGTTCTCTTCTCCGTATTTGAACAACAATGTTAACAGATTGAATAGATTTATAAACACGTGTAAGTAAATCGAATTTATAAACCACCTGCAAATCGACAAAAGGAATTTAAAAAAATAACGACATTTTTTTCAACGCATGGCACAAAAACTTACGGAAACAATCTTTTAGAATTTGTCAGTATACCATACGTTAAAAATTATGGATAAAAAAAATTAAAGAGTTCGTAATCAGAAGATAAAAACGCAGATGTTGAAAGAGACAAAATAACATATGCATGTTCCTATGAGAATGGAAAAAGAAACCGTATTTTGTTATTTAAACGTTCTCAAAAATTAGAAACAAATTTAATATTAGTACAGGCTTCAACTGATTAAGTGAATAAATAGTATACAAAAACAGTTTTTATAAAAGTTCTAAAACCAAATTTGTATTTGAACGATGTGTATTAAGGTATCCGACTACGTTCGGAAACGTGATTTTAAAAAAATGCACAAATGAATAATTTTCATATTTAGTTAATAGTTTTAAGAACATTATGACGAAAAAAATTATTTAAATACAATATTTTGGCAAAAAATTAACTTAGAATAACCTTTTTTCAAAACGTTCTCCTTTTATAAGAAATGCTTCTATAATAATAATACTTTGCTTATATAAAGTAAAGACTTCTCCAGAGAGTCTGAACTAGGGTTTCACATTATTTTCAGAGTTACCACCCATTGAAATACACTCTGTCGCAAAAAAATATATGCACCCAGAAGAATTGAGCTACATTCACGAAATTTGGTATGCATGTAGTGTATATAAAAATAAACAAAATTAAAAATTCTCATTTTATTAAGTTTACAGCTTGCAAAAAGTAAGTAGGCCACCTAAAGCCGAAATTCGGCGTGGCATCGATTCAATTAGATCACTTATGACCCCGTGGAAGATTAGGTCTTTGCATCTGCGCAGTTAATTCTTCTGTATCTCGGGACGGCTGCAGTTGCCTTCCCAGCGCGTCCAGACATGCTCTATTGGCGAAAGATCTGGTGACCTGGCAGGCCATGGTAGGACGTCATATCCTTGAAGACATTGTTGGGAGAGTCGCGCAGTACGTGGACAGCATTATCCTGTTGATAAAGAAATCTTGAGATATATACAGGCAAAATATTATCTATAATAGAAGATGATTGTGTCCCATAAAAGCTCCCCACACTGAGAATATTTTGAAATTGCTGTATGCCGCTCGACAATAAATGCGGATCGGACCGCTGTTCATTTTTGTCAAAATAATGTACTTAAATAATTTTATTGTATGATGTAATATTCTTAAAACTTCGGTCAATGGTTTCTCTTTTATATGTGTTGAATTTTTCTGCACGATCCTCGCGATCATTTGTGTTCCTGACATTAAATATCATTAATATTATCCAATTATAAGCTTTTCAAAATCACGGTTCCGAACGTAGTCGGATACCTTAAAAGTGATTCTACTTTTTACACTTAATCACACATAATATTCTTACTTAATAAACAGTCTTTTGAAACCTAACGGTTAGATTTTTGTAACTATTAAATAATAAATTAAGTTTATATTCTACAACTTGTGCGTATTTCTCTCTCTCTCTTTCTCACTCAGAACTTGATTATTTCTACTGAAAATTTCCACAATTTTTTAAGCATACTGAAATGAAGAAACACCAAAAAAAATGAATATAAATTTTTTTCGATAGCAGCCAGTTTTTAAACTTCAAATCCCAATTAAAATTAAATTGTGTTTAATTTAAAGTTCTCAGAATTAATTAGTTTTTAATGATGAACAGTAAAATTCTAGAAAAAAGGAGAAAAATATATTACTTGTTTTTTTTCCCATCATATTTTAATTATAATTAGAGCATCTGAATTTTTCCTCTTTTTTTCATAAATTAAAATTTAAATAAATACAGTTCATAGCTTTCATACACTAAGAATTCCAAATATTTGTTATCATAATATATTATCTGTTTGATGTCTTGATGTTTTTGACAACTGAATTAAAATGCATCTACTTGTGTAATTCTTAATAAATTTTCGTCTTATATTCCCCATGTTCCTTCTATTAAATACTGATTAAAGAATGGAATTTTAACAAGAAAATTATGTCATATTCACACTATTTCTATGTAATACATCATCACCATTTGGAAAGAAAATTCCTCTAAAGTTTAATAATGCGCTCGTTTAGAATTTTTAAATTAGAAAAAAATAAACACTTTTATAATTTAATTAAATAACAAAAGCGATTCTAAAAATTAAATTCAAACGGCGAAAAAAATACCAGATAAAATATAAATAATTCAAAATATTTCTTGAATTTTTTTTATATGGCATGCTGTAGAAGTTTGAAAAAGCTGGTGAGATTTAGATGTTTCTCTCGTGTGTTTTAGAATTGTTGAGAGAAGTCATCAATGTGTGTGTGTGACTACTAAGATATTTCTAATGTTGTAAATCAACAAAATTAATTACTTTATTTAACTTTGACACAATTTTTATGGGTGTTTCTTTTACTTCTTCGCTACAAAATATAATAGAACGCATATAACATATTTTTCCCTTTAACTCGCAAGCAAATATTTATTTTTAAAAAATTCCAGCAGCGAATAATTTATGAATTTTTTATACCAAAATACAATTATTTTTCATTTTATTAAAATTAAACTAACAGATGAAATAATAAGGAGAAAATTTATAACAACATTATAACGAAGTAACAGCGCAAAAAATATTTCGCAACCTGTCACGCCATTCTCAATTCCGGTCGGACCGAACAATTAATTAAGCCGAAATATTTTCAGAAAAGTTTTGAAAACATAACAATCTGAAGGAAAACGTCAGCACTGCTAGAAAAGGTGGGAAAAAAACTACGTTATCGACCAAATCTCGCCAAAGCGACAACTGTTGACTAGGAGCAACATATGGCATAAACCAATTCACAGGTGCGAACGGCGATCATTTTAACTATTAGAGCAATAACACTTACCGATTCTGTGATTTTAACAGTTTACCACGGAGAAGAACCTCTTTGTCACCGTCATCAAGGTCCTAAATGAAGTTAGAACAGATTTGGAATGAAAAATGAGTGCGGTGTTGAAAAGCTCACTGCCACAAATAACGTAGGAAAGGAGTCGGTCTTCGACATATTGCTCTCTTGTGGCTCTTCCGACATCAATTCTCTTTGATAACGATTGCGAGAGCAGCGCCATCTACTGCAAAGAAAGTAAGTATTTTCTGACTATACTATTTTATAACAAAAAGTGTATGTTTTTAAGATCCAGTGAATTGTAGTTAAATTTGTTATATTATTAAAAATAAATTTGAGTTGCGCATCTATAGTAATACTACAGTAATTAAACAATGCCTAAGAATTTAAGAAATTTTGATTTTGAAAAAGTGCATAAAGAGTGACGAGAATTTAGATTTGTGATTATTAAAGTAAAAATTAATGCGTATTTTTTTAACTTGTTTTTTTTACAAATACATTAAATAAGATATACATACTTTTCATCGTTCCTAGAATGTATTTTTTATTTGTTATCTATCCAAAAAGTGTGCTCGTATATAAAAATTTTGCAGTAACATTTTCATTATTATTGTCTCAAACAGTTTTATATGGCAAAAATGAAATGCCTGTTCTTCATACGGATGAATTGAAAAATATAGCAGTCTTGATAGAAAGATAAATAAAACATAATGAGGGAAAAATTTAATTAATATTTGAATAATTTTAGACAAATTGCAAATTAAAAACTCTAAGAAAAAAACGTCTTAGCAAATAAAATTAATAAAAACAACTAAATAACAGGTATTTACCAGGTCCATCTGTCACTCAATATATTTCAAACAAATATCTAAATATTGTCTTTTCCGCCACTGTGGGAGACGATTTTCGCAATACCGGTTCTTAGCAAAAATCTCTATCGAACAAAATAAACATGGCTGTCAAATTTCATACCTATAAATCTAATAGATCAAAACCATGAATTTTTGTCAAAAACGCTCCAGCACCCTTCACGAGAGTCGATTTTCGTGAAAACCCGTTCTCAGCGGATCTCTACTCAACAAAAGAAACATGTTTGCCAAATTTCAAAACTGTGAGCTTAATAGTTCCAGATATCTCGTGATGAGTGAATATAGATTCCTTTAAATAATATCACCACTTCCCTTTTCGATAAAGACAAATTCTTTTCCCCCCTTTAATTTATGAAGTACTTTTCATAAATTTGAGAACATTTAAGAGCTCTTTCTCAATAAATATTTTTAACTATCTTATTCTTTAAAAATAAGTAAGCACATTTTATACATTAAATGCAAAACTCCTAATTGATGTTATAATTTTGATATTTAAACAATCCCTTTGTAAACTTTTGAAATTGATTAGTTCTATCGTATTTGTATATTAATCCTCTACCTCTGTGAATCTTTTTTTTCACAGGCAAAAATTAAATAAACAACTTTGTAATTAAAAAAATGATACAAAAATATGCATTTAATGTCTACAAACAAGTAATATAAAAAAAATTTAGTCAATTCCTACTTAGGTCAACAAAAACTTTTTGTTTTAGTTGCTTTTTATTAAATAACTAGCTGCCTGGCCCGGTTTGCACGGACTTTCTCTTTCCCTCATGACGCCACAGCAATTATGTGTGTGTGTTTGTACGCGCGCAATGTGAGTGATTCCTAAAATTATTTCATTAAATTTCCCTTTTCCGAAATTTGTTCCACATATTTTCGATTTAAGACAGGTTCCC
Source organism: Trichonephila clavipes (assembly GCA_019973935.1). Taxonomy (NCBI): domain Eukaryota; kingdom Metazoa; phylum Arthropoda; class Arachnida; order Araneae; family Nephilidae; genus Trichonephila; species Trichonephila clavipes. Next base: position 337,732 of record BMAU01019687.1, read on the forward strand.
CCTCCCTCTAGCCCGGCATAACATGGGGTTTTTTTAGTGTAAAATTACTGTTCCCTCTTCCCCTCCTCCTCACAGATAAAATATAGCTTCAAATTTCGATGTATTACTTTTAAAAAACAATATTGCGTTAGTTAAAAAATTATTAATGTGAAGCAATAAAAAGAAAACGATTCTAATGCTAAAAGTAAAACAAAAAAATTTCATCATTTTTTTAATAATAGTTTCTAAGAAACTAAAATATAATAAATTTAAGATTTTCATGAATCAATCAATCGTTACGTATAGTTAGCTTAAAAATGTCTCTGAAATGTATTTTTATCCAAAATAATACACGATGTACTTTTTAATAAACGAATAATTAATTTAATAATGAAATAATAGAAATAATTCTTTTAAAAACATATATATGTATTAAAATCCTTTTTCTTAAAGTAATAAATAAAAGAAAAATTTACAGGCAACTATTGCTTTTTTAATGCATGGATAAACATATATATATATATATATATATATATATATATATATATATATATATATATAATCAATATATATATATATAATATATATATATATATAAGTTATAAAAAAACAGTATGGGAGAAAGCGTTGATATATATTTACGTGTACTGGAAAAAAACATTCAAAAAGAAAAAAAAATTAACTAATAAAAACATTTTGATATTTTATTTTAATTTCATAGTTTTTCCTTCCACTGTCATTGTTACAAATTTTGTGTAATGAACGCTTAAAATAGTGTAAATAATTTGTATCAGGAAGTGTAATACATTAATATTACTTTTTGTAGTATTTAATTTGTTAAAATCTTGCCACCGCCTCTGCCTTCAAAATCTAGTTCTATAATGAAATAAAAAAAATAGTGATTACACTGATGAACGGAACAAATTAAAAGCGAGAGCGCACTGAGGCATGGCGTAGACAAAACAAAAGAGATAAAAAAGATAGATGAATGCTGTCACGGGCTTTATTGCAAATGGCAGAATTTTTTCCTAGATTGTCATTATATTTTTGAAAACTTCACAAAATATCTTTATAAAATAGCCTATGTGTTATTCTGATTTATAAGTATTATTGTAAAATAAAATCCATTCAATTGTTTTTCTTAAACATCCTCACAAACTTTCTATGTTTGTAATATATATTAGGATAGGCTTACAATTAACATAAATATGTATAACATATAACAGAATCATAATTGACAAAATAGAAAGCCATTTTCCTCGCAATTTTCCATTTTCCTTTCTATGTTGTTTGGCTATTTTTTTTTTGTTTGATGCTTCATTAATTAAATTTAATTATTCTCATAAAATCGTATAGTAAAAAAAGAAAACATTCTCAGAAATATAGTTCAACATATATATATATATATATATATATATATATATATATATATATATACTGTCGCAAAAAATATATGCACCCAGAAGAAATCAAGCTACAATCACGAAACTCGGCAAGAATGTAGTCTGGTAAGAGATATGCAAATGATTAAAATTTCGAAGCCAATGAGACAAGGCGTGTGCTATGCGCATATTAGTTGCGCAACTGGGAGAGTTTAAAAGCATGAGTACGAGCGCCGTACGGCTATCCAAACGAATCTGATGACTTTGATAGACGATATTGAGACTTAGGATGCCTCTAAGACGTAACCGGCGGCAGTACGAGCAGCTGACGGACTTTGATAGGGGCCGTATAATAGGCCTCAGAGAAGCAGGTTGGTCGAATAGACGTATCGGCCGCCACCTCGGTCGGAGCGATATGGTAGTTGCTCGGTGTTGGCAACAGTGGATCACAGAAGGTAGAGTGTACCGTCGCGGAGGGTCAGGACGTCCCAGGAACACAAATGATCGCGAGGATCGTGCAATCAGAAGAGTGGCCACTTCGGCACCAACAACGTCGCTAGCATCGATTCAACGCCACTTACCTCCTTCCAGACATCCAGTGCCATCAAGAGAAACCATAAGGAGACGACTGACCGAAGTTGGCTTGAGGAGCCGACGTCCGCTAAGACGCTACCACTGACCCCACATCATAGGCAATGTCGACTGGATTTTTGCCGACCTCGGGCAACTTGGAGTGTGACAGACTGGAGACGTGTCATCTTCAGTGATGAATCCCGATTCAGTCTCAGTGATGATGACCACCGCACACGTGTCTGGAGGCGCACCGGCCAGCGGTCCGATCCGGCATTTATTGTCGAGCGGCATACAGCAATTTCACAAGGTGTGACAGTGTGGGGAGCAATTTCTTGGGACACACGATCATCTTTAGTGGTCCTTCAAGGCACTTTGACAGCTCGCAGATACGTGGACGATATTTTAACGCCGATTGTGCTACCCATGCTATCAAGTCGCCCAGGTGCCATTTATCAACAGAATAATGCTCGTCCACGTACTGCGCGACTCTCCCAACAATGTCTTCAAGGATATGACGTCCTACCATGGCCTGCCAGGTCACCAGATCTTTCGCCAATAGAGCATGTCTGGACGCGCTGGGAAGGCAACTGCAGCCGTCCCGAGATACAGGAGAATTAACTGCGCAGATGCAAAGACTATGGCAGGATCTTCCACAGGGGGTCATAAGTGATCTAATTGAATCGATGCCACGCCGAATTTCGGCTTGTATAGCTGCCAGAGGTGGCTTTACTACTTACTGATTTTTAACCTTTTGCAAGCTGTAACCGCTTAATAAAATGATATTTTGTTCTGAATTTTTAATCATTTGTTTATTTTCATATACACTACATGCATACCAAATTTCGTGAATGTAGCTCAATTTCTTCTGGGTGCATATATTTTTTGCGACAGAGTGTATATATACATACTAGCGGCCCCGGCAGACGTTGTCCCGTACACACGTCTCAAATCCGAAAATTACAAACTTTTTTGAATAAGTTGTAACAATCTGAAATTTTTTATAAAGAAAGTTACTACAATACCTGACATCTTCACATGTACAGTTACCACAATTCGACCTATCGATTGCGTGTGAGTATGTATTTACTATGAACTAAGTTGAATATAGAACCCATTATGAATAGAAACTTGAACTTGTTTTGATTAAAAGATAAAAAAGATATATAACACTCGAGCTATTTTCATAACAGGTACATTTTTTAATGTACAAAAAATAAATTTATCGTAATGCCATTGAATGTACAATGTTTTTTGTTAATCCTTGAGAGGTTTATATATAAACAAACAAATGCGATGGTTTATCAAACCTCGGACATGCAACATATAATTGGCCGTGCGTAAAGCAAGGGTTTTTAAATCTAAGCCACAAATTGCCCTTGTTTGACCTTGTGACTTATTAATGGTCATTGCAAATGCCAAGCGAATTGGAAATTGCAAACTTTTGAATGGGTAGGTGAGTCTGAAAGAATCATTGGGGGCTGCGGTAAAAATACAATTTCACCTTGAAGTTTGCCGCTCAAAATAGTGGCCTCAAGAATATTGCCCATGATTTTTTTTAAGAACAATCGCGTGCCCTTGCGTAATTTTGACGCATTTTTAACTAATTGCGATATCGGACCAAATTGTGAACATAAAGCATTTTCGAATCCACTTGGACCCACGCAAAAAATATCATACAAATCGGTCCAGCCATTTAGGAGGAGTTCAGTCACATACACACGTACAGAAGAATTATATATAAAAAGATATATGCCGTATCGAAGCAAAATGAATAATCTTTCCGATTCTGTAATTATTTTTTGTCTGATTTTGATAGAAAAATTAGATTGCATTTTTAAAAACGGCGAAAATGTCGGAAAAATTCTCCCCTCTTCTTTTTTTTTCTCTTGCCGCGCATTAGCAGAATAAACAGCACACATGGGTAAAACAATTATCCGCTTTAAAGTTTTTAATTAATATCTTTTTAATTGTGGTATTGGACCGAATTGTGAATTTAAACCATTCTCGAATCCACTTGGACCCACACAAAAAATGTCATCAAAATTGATCCAGTCGTTTAGGAGGAGTTCAGTCACATACATACTCACAGAAGTATTACACATATAAAGATTATTTGAGAAGATATTAATTAAAAACGCTAAAAAGGCGTTGAATAGGCGTTTAATTTCGGGCGTCTGGACTGTAAACAGTCCTCAATCCCATATGGTGAGAGTCTATGATGCTGGGCATGGCAAAAGTGGTGTTTTCCATTCTGCTGAGTGGCATGACGGCGATTGGTCGAGCGATGGAATCCGGGAGGCGTGGAACGCTAAAAAGCATAATTCGTCTGCATTTTATAACAATGAAGACCCGGTTTGGCTGAAAATCGATTTTCGACGCCAACTTACCTCATTTTTAAAACAATAACGTTGTAACAACAATGCAGGTGAATATTGAGTTGAATGTTTTTAATGTTTTTAATTAATATCTTTTTAACTAATTGCGATATTGGACAGAATTGTGAATCTAAACCACCCTCGAATCCCCTTGCACCCACACAAAAAATTTCATCGAAATCGGTCCAGCCGTTTATATATATATATATATAAATCTTCTGTGCGTGTGTTTGTCACTAAACTCCTCCTAAACGGCTGGAAAGATTTCGATGAAATTTTTTGTGTGGGTTCAAGTAAATTCGTGAATGGTTTAGATTCACAATTCGGTCCGATATCGCACAATTAGTTAAAAAGATATTAATTCAAAAAATACAACTCAACATTCACCTGCATTGTTGTAACAACGCTATTGTTACTAGAAAGTAATATAAAAAAGATTAATCAATCCCTACTTATATCAACCAAGAAAAAATTTATTTCAGCTACTTTTTATTAAATAGTTGCAATTAATATAAATATGTATATACATATGACAGAATCACAACATTAAGTGGTAATTAATTTTTATTAATTATCATTGAAGTATCGTATTGTCATCCAAAACAATCGTGTATATAAAATTTCCTTTCAACTGAATGCTTTAACACGTGAGAAAAAAATATTTTCAAATTTTGACATAAGTCGCCGAAAGGGTCGCTAAGTCGCCAACGTAGCTGTATTTGTAATTTTTTAAATAATTAGTTTCAATCAATTAATTTTTATTAATTATAATTAAATTATTGTACTGTCATCCAAAATAATCATGTACATTACATTTCAGCTCAATTGAGCGCTTTAAAATGTATTTTATTAACGATTGAAAATTCCACCAAGATAAATAAAAAAATAAACAAACAAACAAATAAAATATGTATAGAGATCGTGAGCTAATAGTAGGAATTGAGAAAGACGTAAGTTGGCGTCGAAAATTGATTTTCAGCCCAGCTGGCCAAACCGGGTCTTTATTACGAAAAAAAGCTGACGATTCACGCTTTTTAGCGTTTTTAGTTAATATCTTTTCAAATAATCTTTATGTATGCAATTCTTCTGTGCTTGTGTCTCAGTGGCGTAACGGAAAATAATTGGGCCCCTCCGCAAGGTCAGATCTTGGGCCCCAAGCCGGATATACATAACATACCATACAAAGAAGTGCAAAACCATAACATAATGTACCTTTACACATCACGTAAAAATATTTAAATATTAAACTGATAACTGAATATAAAATCAACCTGTGTCTGAGTAAATAAAGTAAATAACGTTTAACATTAGAGAGTATTTATAGTATTTAAAAAATGGAACATCTAACAACAGTCGACTGATAACCTGGTAACTTAAATAAAAACGATACACTAAGAAAAACACAAACACTGTAAAATAATATTTTCGATTTCAGATCCTTATGATAGAAAAAAAGGTATCACTTACCAAATTCTTCGTTTATGAATCCCGGGATGAGCTTGACCTTGTTCATCAAGTTCATGGCATTACTACTACTAGCACTTGCACAAGATGATGAACTTGCGGATATTAAAAAGTTAGCCAATTTTGCATATTTGCGATATTATACTCCTTTTCTTTTCGAATTTTTCGTTTTTGAGAACCACTCAATTTTTTTTAACTCCACTCATTTTAGGGCCGCGTTTCTTCTTGTCTTATTAACAAAATAACAATATAAGAACCAGAATAATTAATTCCGTTTACAAAAAAACAGTTAACATATTACAAGAGAGAAAAGTGAGATCAAAATGTTTTTTTTTTACCAGCGAAGGAACATTCCCTATATTGAAGTGCATTGAATATAAAAATATATGTTCTAAAAACAATTTTGTGAAACATTTCTCATTATGCTTTATTTGATTGAATACTCATAAATCTACGGAAATTTCTGTGGGCATATGGGTTTCTAAATCATAAATCTGGACCATGTAATCATTTAAAATGCTCTTTATGCGTTTTCAAGTATCGCAATACTATTTTTCATGAAAAAAGCATAACAGATGTACGTTATTTACGAGTTCGCTAAATGAAAATGAAATACATGTGTGTGGGGGGAAGCTAAAGACGCCAATAAGTTATTTTGCTTCTTCAGTAAAAAGTAACATGTTTTTTTTTTCCCTACCGCTAACATGAAGTATACTAAAAAAACAGTGACGAATTTTTTTTATCTTTCTAGCATTTTATCCAATTTTCCGTCTGACTTTCTTTTTATCTGTTCGAAATTTAGGTTTGGAAAGAAAACCCACTACAGAAAAGTATCTCTTTCGTCACGGGGATTACAGCAAATTAAAATGTTTTTTTATTTGGTTATTGGATCTGTGAGATATCTAATAAGCGATCAAAGTTTTGATTTTGAATGATGTTAGATCACCAATTTGAAAATCGCTTAAAAATTGGATTAAAAAAATGTTAAGCTAATTTTGTGAAATTTTACGTCAATGGCGTCAGTCTAGCTTTGGGTCCCTAGATGCATTGGGCCCCCCGCAGTGCGGGGGTGTACGTTACACCACTGGTGTGTATGTAACTGAACTCCTTCTAAACGGCTTGACCGATTTTGATGAAAGTTTTTGTCTGTTCCAGTGGACTCGAGAACGGTTTAGATTTATAATTCGGTTTAGAAATGTTTATTTAATTAATTTTTTTATTTATAAATTGTTGATCTTGGAATGTTTTACATTGGATCCGGCAGACTGCGCTACGATCGCAGTATCGAATATTCAAAATATTTTATTATAATTCAAGTTGGTCCCGACAGTTGGTGCTGTGATCATTTGAGGAAATTATTTTGTTGAAATAAATCGTGTGTTAATTAAATTATTACATTAAATAGTGTTTGAAGTGTGCATAAAAAACTATACATTCTCCAAATTTAGTATGCAATTGAAGTGAGTATTTTATGTGATTTTCTATTAAATTTACACGTGCGTTGACAACAATTATTCAAACCTTCAAATCTATTTGTGTAGCTAATTGATTACACACATTATTAAACTTTTTTTTATTTAAAATTATTTCTTATCGGAAATAGTTTGTGTGTGTGTTTCATTTCTAAGCAACCCAGAAGTATAAAACATTGCACATGATTACTATAGGTCCTAATAATGTGCACTACGAAGAGTTTTTATCGAAATTCACCTTAGATTTTTTAAAAATTAATTTTTTAAGTGATTTTACCATTTTTTTTCAACAACTGGATTTTCTTTTGTTAATTTGGTGGCATTAGAATAAATTAAGTTTATGTACAATTTCATAAATATACCTGTTATAAAATAGTTTGAGTCTCAAATTTTCACCTTTAATTAAAACAAGTTTAAGATTTTATTCACAGAGCCTTTACATTTAACTTCGCTCATAGTATGCACATACTCACATGCTATCAATTGATTGAATTGTAATAACCGTACATGTAATGACGTTAGACATTGTAATAACTTTTTAATACAAATTTTACTCAAAGCGGTCCAGGTTGTTAAAGCTTATTCATAAAAATTTGGAATTTTTAAATTTCAGATGTGTGTACAGGACAACTTCTGTCGGGTCCTCTAGTAAAGATATATATATATATATATATATATATATTTTAACTCCAAAATTCCATAAAAGTCCGGTTAAATTTAGAACTGTGACAAATGGTTTTAGAACATATATTACTACTGCAGGCAAATTACTTCATAATATTATACAAAACTTAATTAATCAGCAATGTAATAAAGCTATAATTAAAAATAGTAAAGAGATTATAGATTTTTAAATAAAAATATTTATTCAGTTCATAGTTATGACTTTGAAGATCTTTTCAATTCCATTGATTTATATGATATTATTAAAAGTAATTTTAGAAAACCACAGTATGTATAACCTTAATATTAATTTTAACAAATTTAAAACTCTCATAGATCTTGTCTTAAAAGAAAATTATATCAGTTTTTTAATGGTTTTTATATAAACAAGAGAAAGGACTCCCACAAGGGGGCCCAGCTAGTAATAGTTTGGCTAATCTTTATTTACATTTTTATGAATATGGTTATGTTATTAATAATGACTACTACATTTTTAGATATATTGATGATTTAATTATTTTTGGTAAAAATGATAATTTAAATCCTATTATTAATTTCTATCCGTCCTACTTAAACTTAGTTAAAATTAATAATAATCCAATCAAAACAAATTACCTAGATGTATCACTGTATATTAAGGATTTGAAACTACATTCAAATATTTATGATAAAAGAGATGCCTTTAATTTTAATATCATCAAAGTGCCTTACTGGAATTCTAATTTATCATTATATATATATAGAAATATTATTTTTAACTATATTTATCGCAATAAAGTATTAGTTAGCGATAAAGCTAATATTTTTTAAATCTTAAAAAAAATTTTAATCACTGTATTGAACATGGATACCCTGCTAATTTTCTTTGTAATTATATTTATAATAGTTTTTATGATACAATTTGTATTAATGTAATTATTTACTGTTATTATGTTTTGTAATGTTTTTTTAAATTTAGACAATATCTAATTTATCCTACAATTATTATATAGATGGCGCCACATGCTTTTTTTTAAAAAAAATTCTTAATATATATATTTTTTTGAGTTTCTTTATATTTTACGCTAATTTTATGATTTTTTAAAAGTATATATATATATATATATTTCTTATTATCGTATATCGTATCGCAATTAATCGTTTCTTATATCGTATCGCAATTAACTTTATGCGGTTCTGCCCTCCCTATTTGGCGGGAACACGATACTGCACTCCTGGCCATCGTTATATATACGTTTTAGTAGGTTATGTTTATGTTCATATGTTCTTTAGTTTAATGATTTAATATTTAAATTCTACACATATATAACTCTTTCCTTTCCTCTTGGTACATAGTATGACAAATTACAGGTGAAGGTTGGCGCCGCAAAACTTGTTTAAACCTGCAATCCTGGTTCCTAAGGCCAGGAATTTGTCTTTATACTATGTGCCTCCTTCCTACTTTTAGTTATCTTAGGTATATAACTATATGATTATTTTTATATTTTTGTTTATGTATATGTATATGTGTGTATAAATTTATATATATGTGTATGTATATGTATATGATCATATATTGAAAAAATTCTTTTATATTTGATTATATATATATATATATATCTGTTCAAATTTTCAATTGTTAATAAAATACTCTTTTTTTTCATCCACTGAAGCTCAAATACATTTTCTTAAACTTATAGTGGATGACACTTGGTGTTAATTGTTAATACAAAGTTTTTTTCAAATATTAATTCATGAATTAAATTTTATTTTTTGATTTTAAATTTATTCTGCCTTATTTCTGTCAAAGTTAGAACTTGCACTAACAGATGGCGCCAATAAGCTTTTCTAACGAATTTTTTCTTGGCTTCAAATATATTTTTTAAACTTGTTGTGGATGATAATTAGAGTTGATACAGTTTTTTCAAATATTAATTCATTAATTGAATTTATTAACCAAAATTAAACTTTCTTTGTTGACCCAAGTAGGAATTGACTTTTAAATAAAAATTTATATTATTTGTTAATTGCGTATCTTTTTGGTGCATAAAAATGAAGGAATAAAAAAAACTGAAAAACTATTCAGATTTGATAAAGGAAATCATTGATGGATTCAACAGAAAAACAAATGTTTCGGAACAAAATTAGAATTAATTACAGCTGTTAATTACAGCTTATTATACATAGTTTTCATGATATTTGGAATGGAAAATCCTTATAATATCTCTTCGAAAGTAAATATTTTCATTCAAGGAAATAAAAACAATTTTTTAAAATTTTATATACTGATATGTAAATTTTATATGTCACAGGGAGTTATAATTCTGTTTCTTAAAAAAATTCCTAGAAAATATTTATTGATTCGTGTTTGATACTTTCGTACCCATTAAATTCCTCATGACGAGAAAAATCCTTGTTCAAACAAATTAGAGAGAAATTTGATTTTATCTTTTTAATTTGTATTTACACTCGCATGGTTGCCAACTAAATGTACCCAGCAACTTGTATAACATGAAAATCAAATTCCTGAAAATAACATATTGAGCGAATTTATATTATTCTAAATAAGGAATTCATGTGAAAAAATTTTACATTTTTCTTTTTTTTTATTCTGATTTAATTTTTCTTAAACGAAAACATTTTCGTTTTGGGTAAATACTGTTAAAGTTCTAAGTATTCGGTGAGATATTTTACGTTTTCTGACGTATTCTTTTTAACAGTTATTCGCGATTACGCATTACATTGTCAGAGATCTTTATAAATATTGTTACTGAAGTTCATTCCTCGTGTACCACTTAGAAAAATAAATAAATATGTACTAATCTTAAAAGGAACTAAAACTGCACATTTAAAACGAGTTAAGACTATCGTTAAACTCTAAAATTCTTAATGAAAACGTAAAATGTTACACAATATGCAAGCTTCATTGAGAATGAACTCCTTCATTTTATGAGAATTCCAAAATGTAAAAGTGCTGAGACTATCTATAAGCAAACAATTTCAAAATATCAATTAAATTTCATACTATTCCTTTCATTCAATTATAGAGGTATTAATTCTGTTTTATTATGCCCAAAGATTCGTTTTATTTTAAAATAGTTACGGAATATTTTCGATTCCGATTAGAGTAAAATATTCGCGTATTAACAAATGCTCCTTATCGTTTGCAATTACTGCGAATAAAACTAGGTTTTACAGTTCTACGGGTTAATTAGAGGTCACCAAAGTGGTGGTCCGCGAGAAAATTCCACTAGTCTCCAGAAAAATGTGGAATACACTTACTCATCCCGTTATGTTTTAAGATACATTGAAACAAAATTCAATTCATAACAATACGTTAAAAGTTACAAAAAACGCTACTTCATAGAATACCGCCACGGTAAATAAGTCTGTACTGCTGTAGCTGCATTGGTTTAGCTACATGTTTTGTCTCTTCTTGTTTCGCACTATTTTAATATTTCATTCTCCTGTATGTCACATATGTATGTTAGTTGAAGCATTTAAAGGTGGGCGTCTGACGAAACAGTCAAATTTAAATTTCGTTCAACTGTATCTAGATCTCAGTTTTGGCTTTCCATAAAAAGTGAATACTGTTTTTTTAGTGAATAGGCAATGAAAATTTTGATTCAGTTCTCCACAACTTATTTATGTGAAAAGGCCTTTTCATCTGTCCCAGCCATCAAAACACGGTACCGATCTCATCTTGAAATAAATGCAGTTCTCCTTCTTGCAATAATAATATTGGATCCAAATATCCATAATCTTACTTCAAGTAAGCAGGAACATCCATCACACACTAGGAATGTAAAATGCTAAAAGTTTGATATACTTAAACCATTTTTTAATTGTTTTGTTTTTACAGTTTTTGTTTATTTTATTATGGTTTATTAATGAAGCTTTCATAATTTGGCTGTAAATAATACTTTCATTTTATTAACTAGGTACATTTTATGTGTTCGTATATCACAATTTTGTAATAAATACATTTAACACTTAAAAAATCCTATTAGTGGTCCGCGAAATTTAAATTGTGAATTTACTGGTCACAGCGAGGTCAAAAAGTTTGGCGACCACTGGGTTAATTAAAACAATTTATGACGTCTTTTTTTAAACTTCAACTTTTGATTTATGAAAGAAAATGGATTATAATGGCTTAAAAAAATCAAAATTAACACATTAACAATATTATTCAAAATTTAAAACATTATTCTTTAACTTTTAACATTATTCCAAAAATATGACGGAAAAACAAATAATTTCGTTATAAACAATACATTTTCAAGTAGATTTTGCCAGAAATGTACAAGCTTTGCAGTACAAAACTTGTGTTATTATTTATTTAAAATTCCTTGTTCCGAATATTGTTACTGCATTAGTACGACATCAAGATGTTCTAAAAGATTTGAAACTTTAAAATGTTTCGTTTCGATACAGTAGACAAATGGAACACTGACAAATTAGTTCAACGCGTTACCATGGTAACTATTGGCGTCAGAATGTTAAATAAAAGGAAATTTATAAACAGGAAACTTTCTTCCTAATCGACTTAAATCTTTCAGTGTTATACTTTTCATACATTAAATACAAATTTTATCTTCCCATTTCTGAGAAAGGATTATGATTTAAACATGAAGTAATTTTAATCAATCCAAAATTATTATTGTACTAGATTTTTATTTTAACATGAATAAACTGTATTTCTCTACCATTCACCAAACCATTTTCTGATTAGATTCGTATTCGCCGGTTAAAATATTTTAAATCAGTGAAGTATAGAATCTTGTACTGAAGAAAAGTGAATAAATAGAGTGCAATAAAAAAAGTTTTTTCTTTATTCCACGTTTTCTGTTTATAGACAAAAGAAACAACAAAAAATTTAGAAAGATAAATCGGAAGTAATATCTGGTTTTCGAATGCATAAATAAATACTAAAATTAAAATAGATTGATGAATGGATAATAAAAAGCGTGAAATCATGCTCTTAAAAAAATTTTAGTGTCTAAAATTATTTTTTTTAAAAAAGTAAATGGAGAAAAAGATGATGATGAAGGAGAAAAGAATAGAAAATCATGCATGTGTACATGCTATACAGGGTAGTGCCGAATTCGACCAACAAATTCAGAGGGGTGATAGTAGGGGTGGCGTGACTACAGCGGACGTGGTAGAAGCGGACACATTTTTTATCCATCTTACTTAGAACGGATAAAAGGTGCAAATAAATAACGAAATATACTTTTAAAAATCACAAATATATTATTTAAAACAGTATTTTAAGAAGCAAACCTCTTTCACGTGGGGATAACGGGTTTTTTTTACCGAAGTTTTCTGTTTTTACACTCTGTTATCGAATTACAATGATAAATACATTTTTGCCAATCAAATTTAATTATTTATACTGAATTATTAAGATATTATAGTGTGAATGCATTTTAAACGTAGCGAAATGTAATAAAAATAAAAAATTTCAGAGAAATATTTAAAAATTAGAAGTAAGTAATAGTACAATGAAGGGTATGGGCAAATTTCAGAAATTTGTATTTTAGAGTAAAATAAATATTAGAACAAGTGTAATTAGCATAAAATGAATTAGTTTCATTAATGTAAATAAAGATAAATACTAGAAGTATTGTATATAAAACAGATACAAGTAAATAAAAATAAATAAATACACATAAATAAATATTAATCAACCTTTTTTATAAAGAAATAAATGTCACTTACCAATGGATTTAGTCTCACCTAATTACAAAACTTAAAGATTTTATACATTTTTCTAAATTCTTTAATGTTTCGAATTCTTTTACGATGTTTTCAATTCTTTCATCCAGTTTTACATGTGCTTTTTCCTTTTTATTCCAGGGCTCACCTCATTCTTTGGATTTTAAATTATAAGACACTTTTTATGTTTCTTCTTTTAGTATTTCAACTTATAAGTGGATATGAGGCTGATTTCTACCAGTGATTGCATTTAATTTGGAATTCTACATTTCAACAGAATTTGTCCTATGACACTGTCCATATACATTCCATACTTTAATGGGCATATTTGTATTGTCCATCCACTGCTCGACAAAATAATCAATGAATAGTGTAAGTTTGTCAATGCTAAAAGCGTTTTCCCATACAATGCTCCAAGCATCATCTATGTGTTCCATTGGCAAGTAAGCTAATGCAGAAATCATTCTACAGACATTTCTAATATATCTTCGTTCTCTTTATATTCCTTTATTAGACCCATTTCTTGTATTTTACGCCCCAAACATGGATTAAAATGAAAGTTACAACCAGAAATAGTCAAACAGGAAAATTCTAACATACAACTATCGATGGCTCTGCATCTTCAAAATCCAATTTTATAATGTCCTGTTTCCACTTAGGGCACCTACATTTCACTTCCTGTTTGCAATGTAAGTTACTTGTCTCTTATCAGGCAGAATTACAAAATGCGCTGGATAAACATTGGTCTCAGTTGTTGTACTTCTTAAATCGACATATATTGTATATATTTGAGAAAATTGTTTCTGACAACTTGTGACGGATCTTTACGGAATCTTCTCATTAATCCTCTTAGGGAATCTTTGGGCTAGTACTCACGTTTAATTCACAGCCATCCCTCTCAAGAAGAAACCCTGATTTGTAGATTAGTTCGACTGTATAAAATCAGAGTTTTTTAATTGTAATGAGAAGGAACTGCAAAACAGTTACGGGCGTTACAAAGGTGAAACATAATAAAGTTGATTTTCGCAGCTTAAAGTTAAGAACGGTGTTTACCACTGTATTAAATTAGTGTATTAGGAATTTATAGTCAAAGATAGATTAGGTTAAATTAAATCGATTACTTGCGCTTTCTCACTTAGGGTTTATTGCTTTCTCTGTATCATCTCCTATGACAGTCACTTATGATTTGATCTGTTGTTGATTAGTGCGCTTGAGTAAAAATAAATAATAGTTATAATGGAAGTTTCTCTGGTCTTGCTCGTTTCCTCCCACACTCATAGGTAGGCAAGACGGTGAGGGGGCGACTTCAAGGGGAAGTCAATCACAAACTTTTAAATATTCCATCTAAGAAAAAGGTCTTTCTATTTTCCAAAAGGTACAGAGATTCTTCTACAAATACTAAAATCCTGTTATCTTGGTCATTTTGAAAGTCTAAACCAGTAGTCTTCAAACTATGTTTCAATGAACCCTGGGGTTCCGTGAGGCTTACCCAAGGGTTCCACGAGTCACAATAAAAAAAATCTAAAACTTATAAATGTGTATATAAAATGGATTCACGTTCTGTTTGAAGTTTCTATACCCAGTAGAATTTAAAGCTTAACCCTCTGTCATTAAGAAACAGAAAATTTTGTTTAATACACAACAACTTTATTTTGCAATACTTTTTAACATTAATTATAATTTAACAAAACAATATAAAACACTTTATCTTTATATGAACTACCTACTGCATTGTTAATATTTTTTGTTTACTATCCGGATTCCATAAGATAATTTTATAAACGTTTGTACAATGTCTTGCAAAACTAAATACACATTCTTACATTTGTGGAAAAAAAAATTCACAGTAAAGGAGAAGGTACAATGTATTGATATATCAAAAGAATCGATGTAAAAAATTCTAAATTTAAGCAAGAAATAAATTTTATGTTGCAAATTCATGTTAACTACACAATATTTCTCGCACAGTTATAAGCATTTTAATGCCATTCGAGCAGTGGATGGACAATACAAATATGCCCATTAAAGTATGGAATGTATATGGACGGCGTCATAGGACAAATTCTGTTGAAAGGTGGAATTCCAAATTAAATGCAATCACTTGCTGAAAGCAGCCTCATGTCCACTTATAAGTTAAAATACTAAAAGGAGAAACACAAAAAGTATCTTTTAATTTAAAATCCAAAGAATTAGGTGACCCCTGGAATAAAAAAGAATAAAGCATGTGTAAAACTGGATGAAAGAATTGAAAACATCTTAAAGAGAATTCGAAACATCAAACAATTTAGAAAAATGTCTAAAATACAACATAAAAATGTTATACAACATATTTTGAAAAATACCTGTTAATTTTTAAGATGAATTTCTTACTTTTATATTTAGGCATATGCCGGCTGGGTGGCGTGGTTGGTTTGTCACTGGCCTTCTGCACCCAAAGTTGTGGGTTCGACCCTGGCCCATGTCGGTGGATTTTCATGATGCAGAAAATCGACAGTGGCCATTTCGTATGATTATACGGCATGTAAAAGATCCCTAGAGTGTCTGTTTGGCTTGGATACTCTCGGCAAATTAAATCCTGAAACATGTTCGAATTGTCAGAGCTCAGGTGTCTCCCTCTAGGGAGGTAACTGGGCTTCACCGTACTAAAAAGTGATACCAGCTTGCGGGGGATGCACTAGTTCTGCAATGGTTAATTATCAACTTGCAGCCCATTAGAAATAAAATTTTAAAAAAGAACATTTAGGCATATGTAATTTACTGTTTTTGTATTTTACGTAAAACTAACTGTATTTATATTTATACTTGTAAATCTGGAAGCAATTTCTTTGTAACCTTGTCAGTTTACCGAATTGGCGACAGTCCGAATTTTGGCATCAGATTAGCTGCGACGTTTTGATGTTAGCGCAGCTAAGCCTTACAAAAATAAAAGTGTTCTTCGAATTCTTTAAAGCAATTTTCTATACTTTAACGTTATAGAACCAAACGTTCATAACACCTACTCTAAAGCAATGGGGACCAATGAAAAAGGGTTAGGAATACATGAAACAGCCGATGGTATTCGAATAGGAGTAGGTGAGTGTTTATTAACGTCACATATTATACAACAATAGGGCTATAGGTGAAGAACCTCATAATTTTAAACCACGGTCAATTGATGAGAACATTTGAGCCAGCAACTCCTTTCAGAATTTCCTCACTACGCCAACGGTGAGTGAGGAAACCCTGTACACTTCGGATATTCAATGGCACAGGGACTCGAACTCATTACACGAATTCAAAACCATGATTGCTTGGTCACCACGGCTACTAGGATAGGAGCAAAGAGAATTGGTAATGAATAAATGATATTCAAATGTTTTGAACAAGCATTTTTAATGTTTTCAATACCTTAACAGTATTTCTTTCATCCTGCATAATTTAATTTTATGTACCTACTTATTATTGTTATTTAATTATTAATTGCATGAAACAATAAACAATACCTAGGTATATCCTTTTTTACATTAAACCAATTATTAATAAAGCAGACGGATTGTTGAAAACAGATGCTTAAATCCAATAACAGACTATAATTAATTAGAATTCTAAAATTTCCGTCAGCATTAATATTGTTCCGTAGATCGGGGTTAGAGGATTTTATGCAGATCAGTCGCAAAGAGAAAAACAGTTCTTCAAAAGCGATGGAAATTTATGACGAAAAAACAATTTTTGAAATACAGGATGAAGTACTCAAATTCACTTAATAAATCTCAGAAGACCTTCACGTCTTCTACGGTGCTCAGACAAAACTATCAGTGTCTAAAGTACAAGTACGTTTAAAGATTATTCGCAAGCACTCGTTCGTTTTATTCAACATCTGAAGTAATCTCCAATCGCTTTGGTCGAGTCTTCACGGTCAAATCAGTACCAACTAATTTCTATATAGTCAAAACCATACTAACTCTACAGCTGTCAAAATTAGATGAACTCAGTTTCGGCGAATGACTCCCTATTTATAGGACTCACGGATCTTTCGAGAAAAATCCACTTGTGTCATAAATCGTGATATTAGTAAGTTTCTCCACTAATTTACAGAAGAATCTATAGGATCGCGAGCTCGTCAAAAATGGTCGCCAAAAATTATACCAACTTGGCTCTATCACCAACATTTTCCCAAGTTTCCATTTTAATCGCCATTATAATGTAAGGAACGGAGTTGCTTTCGAATATTACAATTTTAAAATAATTGCAACATAAAATAAAATGAACGTGTTACATATCCAGATATAAATTATTTACTCTATTTTAGGTATTTTTATACAAAATTCGTAACACTATTCTCATTATTAATATCTACGAACTTTGACTCAAATGTTACATAAATTAGTGCTAGCTCCCATTTGAAAAACCCCCAGGGTAATAATCCCCCTTCTAAAATGCAGACGTAAGCATAATATTAAATCAGTGAGTAATCTTAGAGAATATGCAAAGCTAAACCTTACACATTTTAAAAATATGTAAAATTTGAAAAGAAACTTCGATGTACTGTCGTGACCGCAATACCAGAGGGATTATGGTCTTTAACTCATGTCTGGAATTGTTTCATTTGAAATGTGGATTCGAGTCTTGTTGCCACTAATGAGCCCCTGTGAGACACCAGCTTAGACGTCTTCCTCGTCATTTGGCCGTGGTTCAAAGATACGAGGTAAGTTGTCAACAATCCTCACATAATTCCTTATTTTCAAGTCACTCTATTATATCTTTAAGTCTTGAATGGTATCTACTTATTCAATTCCTACTATTAGCTCACACTCTCTATATATTTATTTATTTATCTTGGTGGAATTTTCAATCGTTAATAAAATACATTTTAAAGAGCTCAGTTGAGCTGAAATTTAGATTTTAGATGAAAATACAGTAATTTAATTGTAATTAATAAAAATTAATTGATTAAAACTGTGATAATCCCCCCTGATGTGATTACCTCTTTGGGTATCAGCGTGAGCTAGAGGTGTAGAATTAACAGAAGAACTAGAATCATACATAATCTTAATATAGCTTTATTAAGATTTTCAACTTAAAGCTTTAACAAATTAGATTATAATAGTTTATGTGAGAGAATCTACGATGGTAAAACACACAACATATATATAATAACAAATTAACCGAACCCGGACCACTATCAATAACTGACTCTCCTAAACTCAATTCCAATAATATCGCTGATAATAGTATTAAATAATCAATCCTACCTTGCTGTAGTTTGAAGTAACGATTATAACACCTAGATGCAATGGCATGCACCTTGATTCGATAGATCTCTTCACGTATAAATCCTACTATTCGCCACGTAACGTAATCTACAACTTCTTCACTCTTGAACCACGAACTATTTACATTCCTCTAATTGCCATCCCGCTTACTCTAACTTCTGATATTTAAAAGCTTCCTAATTTTCATCTTTCTTTCACACTTCACTTCTTGGATTTGGTTGGAAAAGAGTTGCCATTAATTCTGACCCCAAAGAACCCAAAGGACATGTTAAAGAAAAAACGCGTGAGCCCGTCACAAAACTAATTATTTGAAGAATTACAAATACAGCCACGTTGGCATCATTTTTGTCGACTTAGTTATCCTTTTGGCGACTTGTTTCAAAACATAAAAAAAGTTTTTTTCTCACATTTTAAAGCGCTCATTTGAGCTGAAATTTTCTATACACTATTGTTGTGGGTAAAAATGCGACAATTCAATTATAATTAATTAAAATGAATTGACTGAAACTAATTATTTAAGGAATTACAGATACAGCCACATTGGTTTCATTTTTAGCGACTTGGGTCAAAACTTCAAAATATTTTTTTCTCACGTTTTAAAGCATTCAGTTGAACTGAAATTTTATATACACGATTGTTTTGGATGACAACACGATACTTAAATGATAATTAATGAAAATGAATTACCACTTAATGTTGTAATTCTGTCATATGTATATACATATTTATATTAACTGTAACTGTTAAATAAAATTTTTCTTTGTTGATTTAAGTAACAGTTTACTTAAATAAATTTTTTTGCATTACTTGTTAAGTATTTTAAGTTAAGTAACTTGTATGTACTTGTTTATACAATTGTTTAAGTATTGCGTGACAAGTATTGGTGTTTTTGAAATGATAACTTCTTAAGCGCGTTTTGCTGAAGAGTGAATCTAAGTTAAGCGTCAGGTTCGGGTGCGTTACGCCAGTCGGAAATCGCGCTCGGATCGGCGACGCGCGCTTAGTTTTGAATTGAAAACTTTTCAGGCTCTTGATTTTTTTTACGTAAAATCTTCGTGCACACTTTTTCCAGTGAAGTTTTATTTTCTTTATTTAAATATTACTGTGATGTAGCCCACTTCTACTCAACTCCAGCGAGTGAACGAGAGAAGAGCAAGCGAAAATAATTGGGGGAAAAAAGATTATTCTTATGGAAGAGATAGAAAACATGTGGCCCATGGTTGCTTAACGATTGACCCAGATTACACCCACAGCTGCCACACCAGATCAGCTTTGGCAACGTGTGAAAGCTGCTTGGTCTGCTGTACCCCAAGAACACATCCAAAGTCTCTTTGAATTAATGCCGAGGCGTGTGGAAGCGGTGTTCTCCAACAATGGAACTCCTACTCTGGCTACTAATTCTGGCAGGAACCACACTTCACAGAAATCTATAAATTTAATCATTTGATACTTGTTCAACATGTTATCTACAAAATAAGTTTTGTTGTGATATCTCTTGTCTTTCTTGGTGTTGCATTTACGGTGGCCAGTAGTGTAATTTCAATTGATTTATTTCTGGCACTATAAAGAAAGTGATAACTTTGTGTGACGACGGTCAGTTTGTCAGTTTCTTGTGAACGTCACGATAATCAGATATGCATGATCAAAGCTCTTTTTTTGGAATTTCAAACTCCTTTTGGAATTGATATCTACTTTATAAAAATGCTTTTCCGATTTGTTGGAAAGCTGGATCCCTTCATTTATTTGATCCACTCTGAAATAATGCTGTTCTTCTTGTCTGTCGTCATAATCTATAAAATTATTGAAAATCTCACCGTCATTGTTGACAGCTTCGTCTTCAATCAAGTGCGTGCTGCTAGTGCATTGAGAGAAAACAATTAAGCGTGCATTGTCGTGCATGAACAGAGCGTTTTGAAGTGTATATATGTAGGTGCATTGATAGAAAACATTACAGGTGCACCAAAGCCGTTGAAATTCACATACAGCACAAAAAAGGTCGCAACAAAAAAATGTTACCTAAATAAAGTCCACAAAAATAAAATCTCAAAAAATATTATTTTAATATTATTTAATCGATTTTAAAAAAATATTTCAATATACATTGGTTCTTTTTATTTTCTCGATCCCATTAATTTTCAAAAATTAAATTATTGGTTTGAACAAAATTACACTTAAAATATTTTAGAACACTTCAAAAACAAAACCGAAATTTTTATTCTTTTATGTACGAAATCTTGCGAAGTTACCACTCTCCCGATTAGAAAAACTTGGCGAAATTTTCATGTGTAAAAATTAATTAAATGAACTTGTTTGTCTCTTTACATATTTTTTAACAATTTCATTTTAAAAACTTTCGTATGTGCACATTAATTAAAGGAAATTTTCCTTCGCTTTGCATAATTTGGTTGGATCGCTGCACTGGTGTGCAAAAGTTAAGGAACAAACACATTTTCGCTTATTTTTCAGGAGCTAGTAAACCATTTTTAATGAAATGTAACAGTGAGAAAAGGAGCTTTTTTTTTAATTATCCAAACAAGATCTCAATATTTTCTCTTTTATTTTATGCAAAGTAAAGAAAATTTTCAAGACAGCTACTTCAAGCATTACTTTATGCGGTTTTAGCATTTCTTATGTTTCTGAAGGCTTCCAGATATTTAGGAAAGTTTTCAAAACAGTGGTGTAAAAATAATGTCTGGATACTGGATTACGGTGAAGAGTAAAATGGGCTAAATTCATGAGACTATCATGAGAACCCATTGGAAGATTGGAGGCAGATCAATCCCAAACGGAAGTAGCAAAATGGTTCAATTTGTCCTGAAAAATGCAGTTTACAGAATATAGAACCAGTTCTAAGGGACCGGCGCAATATCCAGATGACCAGTTTCAGGGCACCCAAGATCTAAGCCAAGATGACCACTGTTTGACTGCTAATTGCAAGGCTCAAGTGGGAGATCTCAACTACACTGCCAATGATTTCTCCTCTGTTTCCGATACTTCAATTTCGCTTTATGCTGTTAACCGAAGGCTTAATAAGGTAGAGTTTTATGCCAGGTAGGCACTATTGATCGGCATTCCACTCACTCTAAGTCACAAAAGAGCCCACCTGACATGTTGCAGATAACATGATCCTTGAACACAGCAGCAATGAACCAATGATGAGTCATCTTCAGTAATGAGTGGATTGATTCTCCACGTGTGCACATATGGAATGAACCAAAGATCCGGTGCTAACCCTCCAACATAATCTAAATAAACCACTATGGAGGTGGGGATGCTATCTTGAATGAATTCACAAAGCTGCACTTCTTTCAGGCAAGCACCTTGACTGCTCTGAGGTAAAAGGATAGTTTTCAGACACCTTTTAGAAACTTTATTGAGGGCAGTTGGCTCCCAGTTCTTTTTTATGGATGATAATACTCCTCCATATATATATATATATAGCTCGGTTCGTCAACGAATACCTCAGGGCTGAGAATATTCAGGCGATGGAGTGGCCAGCCAGCCTTTTAGACCTTCAATCTAATACAACATGACTGGGATGCTCTTGGCAGAGCAATTGTAGCTCATCAGTCCTCTCCCAGAACATTCCCAGCAATAATAAGTATTTTAGTAGAGAAATGGCATTTATTGTACCATGAAGCTCATAAGCAGTCTTGTAAACAGCATTAGAGTTCGTTGTAAGAACTTCTTTAGTATACTTCTTTTCAAACCTCTACAAATGTCATTTTACTACAACATTTTTGGACTACCGTTAATTTCTTATCACTAAATTGGCGCAGTAGTTTGTGAAAATCCATAACTTTTACTCAACAGTGTATTAAAAGGCCGAGCAAGAATAAAATAACAAATATTAATTGTAAGGCATCTATAGAATTAAAACATAATGTAATTAATGGCTAAAATATTAATCGAGTTTTGAGTGCTAGTATTTGTTTATGTTAAGGGAAAATTCTCTTTAAAAAATTAGCAAAAAACAAACTTTTTTTATAGAAAGCGGAAGCTCAATTAAAAAATTAGTTGTTGCATACATTATTTCCATTATTATCTTCATTCGGTAGTGATCCCCAAAGCGTCATTGGCTAGAGACCAAGTAGAGAACTTAAAAATCGCAAATATTGTTTTAAAATCAAACTGAAAAATGAAATTTTTGAAATAATGTCTTGTTAATACAACAGTTTAGTCCAGGGATGGTGAACCAGTAACACGCGACACAATATTTTGGGCACGTCAACAATCACAACAGGATTTGCATTTTAATTCAAAATAACAAATTCCAATATGAAGTATTACGATCAAATGCGAGTGTTCGATCACAGTTTTCAGCAAGATTTTCTCAGTTCAAAGAATTATCGGAAGCGTTCAAGTTTTTTTATGTACCCCGATGTGATTTCATTTAATAAATTTAACTTGTCAAAATTCGATTGGTTGGAAATTGAAAATTTTGAAATGCAACTGTGTGTGTGTGTGATTTCCAGTCTAGATCAATATGGATTCAAAAATTTGTGGAAAAAAGGAGAAAGTTGTAATTTATTGAAACAAAAATATATTAACAAGCATTATAAGTAAAAATGCTAGTAATGAAATTTTGGGAACGTGGAATTCGATTCCAGATACATTTAACAGTTTGAAGAAGCTGTACCCCCCCGCATGCTATTTTTACCATATTTTCATTTACCTACGCCTGTGAGTCATTATTTTCAGAGATGAATGACATTAAAGACTCGCTTGGAAACCATTTGGCAGATGACTCCAATTCAGCTTGCATTCTGCTAAAAGTAACATCTTACCCAATCCTAATATAATTTATTTTTCATCCGATCTGCAACAGGATGTTACTTTAATTTGAATTACATATATAACTAAAACATTTACTAATATAAAGTACAAAATGTAGTTTTTTTCGTAGTAAATAAAGAGTTCTGAGTTGTTAGTATTTAGTTTTATTATTTTATCAGTAATCTCAAGTCAAACACACACGGCACGTCTGTACCTCATAAAATATTTCTTTAGAAAAATGGCGCGTTGATCTATAAAGGTTCGCCCCCCACCTCTGGTTTAGTCTATATTTGATGAAAATAATACATTTTAGTCTACAAAAACTACGTAAAGTTTTTTAAGACTTCTTAACAATGCAAGAGAACTGCCATTTTATCATTTCTAACAAAATATAAGTACAAAATGGAACAAATAAAATTCGTTAACTCCTCCCCAAAATAACAATGGCGCCCGTGCCCTTATTTAATGACTATTTCTAACGAAGTCAACACTGTAGAGTTTGATTCAATTAGTAAAGAGTGTTTTTTTCCAGGTATAGAAGTTTAAGTTTGCATTACTTTCCAAGATGGCGACCGATTTAACAGCTGTCAAATGATTTATTCTCAGTTTGGTTTGGCAATTCATCAAAACGATCATCAAGCAAGGCGTAGATTCGTCGAATGGGCCCAAAACGAGATTGCCGTTGTTCCCGATTTTCATAAGCGAATTTTGTTTAGCGATGAAGCGCACTTCTGGTTGAATGGCTATGTCAACAAACAAAACTGCCGCATTTGGAGTGAAGCTAATCCACAAGTGTATGTCGAAACAACGTTACATCCAGAAAAACTGACTGTTTGGTGCGCTTTATGGGCTGGTGGAATCCTTCTTCAAAAACGATGAAGGCCACAACGTTACAGTCAATGGTGATCGGTATAGAGCCATGATTACTAACTTTTTCATTCCTGAATTGAACAATCATGATGTCCAGGAGCTGTGGTTCCAACAAGACGGCGCAACATGTCACACAGCTCGTTCCACAATCGATTTATTGAAAGACACGTTTCGTGACCGCCTCATTTCACGTTTTAGACCTGTGAATTGGCCTCCAAGATCTTGTGATTTAACACCGCTAGATTATTTTCTGTGGGGCTATGCAAAGTCATTGGTCTATGCGGATAAGCCACAAACGCTTGACCATTTGGAAGACAACATTCGCCGTGTTATTGCCGATATACGGCCACGAATGTTGGAAAAAGTCATCGAAAATTGGACGTCCAGATTGGACTACATCCGAGCCAGCCGTGGCAGTCCTATGCCAGAAATCATATTTATAATGTAATGCCACAAGATTATCTTTCGAATAAAAAAAATTCATGTCAATCGAATAATACATCGTTGTTTTATTGCAATTTAAAGTTCTATACCTCTAAAAAAACTCCCTTTATATGTATTCTTCTACACGTAAATAAATTTCAAAATAGCCATTAATAACAATGTATCTGCTTACCTGCACCAATAAATATACAGCGTGAATCCTTCATTAACCAAGACAAGTCTCTTTGATTTAGTTTCAGCTTTAAAAAACTTGAAAAGTTAATTTTATCGTATCATTCATCATTTTTAAGCACTACTTTTACCTTTACATCCTTTACGCATTAATTAGTTCTTCTTAAAAGAGGCTTTGGATGAATAAATAAAAGCTCTTCAAGATCGAAAAATGAGATGCTAGTAACTGCTCATTAACAGCATTTTTATTTTATATCAAAATTACTCCCAGAGATTTCAGACTATAAAATCACGTTTTAACGAATAAGAATTTTCGACGCTGCAGAAACGGGTTAATTTGCTTAACTGAGATAGTTTGCATGGAAAAGAGCAGCAAATGTGGCAAGATAAAAATGTTTAAACAAATTTTCGAAAAATCATTATGTATTTGGATGAATATTTATTTATCCAACACTCGTGCTTGGTTTTTTGACAATTTGACGCCGAGCCTCCCAGTACCGACTGATGATGTCGTCAGCCGGATATTCATCGAGTCCAGTGCATTTTATCCAACGCTCGTGCCTAGCTTCTTGACAATTCGACGCCGAGCCTCCCAGTACCGACTGACGATGTCGTCCGCCGGGTATTCATTGAGTCCAGTGCATTGAAGCAGGTCGTCGCCTCCCATTCTGGCATAGCCGCAGAGTGGACAGGCCTCGACAGCAGCCAGGCCAAGCCAGTGAAGGTATACTCCCAATAAGTGATGTCCGGTGGTTAGGCGAAAGCGGGCAACAGCCTCGGCTCTCTCTAGGTGCCTCGGAATAGGGCCCACAGAAGCCAGGGTTTTCCATGGCTTTCCAAGGCTCTTGGTTTCTTTTGTCACGGTGGTACATTTGTCAGTGTATGTGGAAATAATGCCCTTTGGTCTTCTGAGAGCCAAGAGGACTTCCTGTTGGTTTTTTGGTCGAGGATTCCAACATGACTTAGGACCCACTGCGTGGGTGGTGTTAATTGTGTAACAGCGATCGCCGTTATCCGAGCCTCCAAGAAATTGCCACAAGTTTAGAATGAGGGCTCTGGCTTCTGAAGCTAAAAGAAAAGGCCCTTCTCAGAGCGAAGGTAACCACCTCCGCATTTTGTTTTGTGTGAATACGAGTTTCCGAAACACAAGAACTCTATTAGAGATTTATAATGAAAGGGATATTAACTTTGAGCCGTGGTCAAATGATGATGAAAAACTAGAGCTATTGCTTTTTGCACGTGATTCCACAGAATACGTGTGAGAATCTGAGGTCTGATCCATGTGTAAGGCAAGCGTAAGCAATTGTTTTGGTTCTACTGCTTTCACATTGTGGAAGAAGTAGCGAGCCGCAGGGAGGGCCACGACCTTTTAAATGATTTCATTCATTAGTTAACTTTGCATCTTAGAAAACGTATAAATTGCACCATAAAAATCAATGAATATAAGTTAAAAAATAACAGCGGCAATTTTATTCAGTTTATTTACTGGGCTGACTTCATATCTATAGTGTTAGCACAGTTAATTTTAGAATCCGTTTTTAGTGAAACAAATTTACCCTATCATACTTAATGAGAGGTCTTCCCCTCTTTCTTGGGGACCTAGATATGTAGGAGGTAGGGAAGAAACACTAGCCATGATCCGATCTATCTATTTATTGACCACACAATATAACGACACAAATTCAATTAATAACAGTAAGAGAATGCTAACCGCGAAAGTGGAACAACGACGAAATACACGAAAGATCAGGAGACTATCAAACTCAAACCTTATTTTATATAGGATCTAATTTATTATCCGATTTAATCTTATATTAAATTAATCTCAGAGATCAATCGTCACTTTGAATCTTTCTCATCATAAGTATTTATTCACAATAATTCAATAATGATACGTGTCAGAAACAATCTCACCTGATTTCTGGTTTGCACCCACTCCTACTCTCTATTCTAGCTAGAAAATTTCGACTATATATAGTAAACTTATTTGTATATATCACGATTTCTTCTTCAAAAAGGTTGGTTGTGAATAACTCGAATTGATAGCCCAAAGATTTCCCAAGAGTATTAGTGGAAGGATCGCGAATAGATCCGTCACAACTTTTCTATACATTTTTTTTAAGTCAGGGATGAGATTGCTTGTTAAAATTCTATTCACAACCTGCAAACTAATGTCAGCTAATTTGCATCTATATTAAAATTCTCCTTGATTTTCATGCAAAAATATGTGAGAATCCCCCTGGGTTCCACCCTGGACACTAAGATTAACTTGAGGCAAAGAATGACCAGATGCCATTTGTAAAGGGTGTTTTTTTTTAGAGGTATAGAACTTTAAATTGCAATAAAACAACGATGTATTATTCGATTGACATGAATTTTTTTTATTCGAAAGATAATCTTGTGGCATTACATTTTAAGTATGATTTCTGGCATAGGACTGCCACGGATGTAGTCCAATCTGGACGTCCAATTTTCGATGACTTTTTCCAACATTTGTGGCCGTATATCGGCAATAACACGGCGAATGTTGTCTTCCAAATGGTCAAGCGTTTGTGGCTTATCCGCATAGACCAATGACTTTACATAGCCCCACAGAAAATAGTCTAGCGGTGTTAAATCACAAGATCTTGGAGGCCAATTCACAGGTCCAAAACGTGAAATTAGGTGGTCACCAAACGTGTCTTTCAATAAATCGATTGTGGAACGAGCTGTGTGACATGTTGCGCCGTGTGGTTGGAACCACAGCTCCTGTACATCATGATTGTTCAATTCAGGAATGAAAAAGTTAGTAATCATGGCTCTATACCGATCACCATTGACTGTAACGTTGTGGCCTTCATCGTTTTTGAAGAATGATTCCACCAGCCCATAAAGCGCACCAAACAGTCAGTTTTTCTGGATGTAACGGTGTTTCGACATACACTTGTGGATTAGCTTCACTCCAAATGCGGCAGTTTTGTTTGTTGACGTAGCCATTCAACCAGAAGTGCGCTTCATCGCTAAACAAAATTCGCTTATGAAAATCGGGAACAACGGCAATCTCGTTTTGGGCCCATTCGACGAATCTACGCCTTACTTGATCATATTTAAAATGTAATGCCACAAGATTATCTTTCGAATAAAAAAAAAATTCATGTCAATCGAATAATACATCGTTGTTTTATTGCAATTTAAAGTTCTATACCTCTAAAAAACACCCTTTATAATAACAAATTATATTTATTCACTTAGTTCAAATATCAACCTTCTAATTACAAATATTCAACTATATGTCTACGTCAAAAGGGATTTACCTTTACTATTAAATTAAATTACGAAATATGAAATTAATCAATTACTAAGCTCAATATCGAACGGGTTTACCGGAATAGGGGGTCCGAGAAATACACGCAACTTGAATTATTATCATTCACTAAGGTTTAACTAACTTTATTATATTAACGCTTGTGGTAAGAGGTACTAAGAATATATCACCTGGCTGTACTACCGATCTTTCCAGGTAGATTAATCCTTCTAAGGCTACTTCGCTGAATAATAACAGCAATACTCCAATATCGTAATCCAGTTGAAACTTCCTAACCTCGTCACTACTGTTGCTGGCTCAATCGCCTTCTCCTCCGCTAACTTACAACACTCTCCTTAAATACCTTATCTGCTTTGCATATCCCATTTTCTTCTTTTAGAGCTGATTGGAAATATAAGCGAATTTACAATCCCCAAAGACGCCTAAGAGTATTAGTGGAAAGGTGCCGTAAAGATTCGTCACAAATCTTTGCTCACAACAATGCCGGTTTAAGCTCATTATAGGCACTGGGTGCAGAAAATCCACCGTCCCCCTTGGCACTGGCGAATTCAAGGAAGAGACTCTTGGATGCTGTTAAGTTCAGCTTATATATGGACCTTTCCGTGACTCTGGGTTCCGCCTCAAGCGCAAAATGGATTAAACTGCACTGGCTTACAAATATACACTCTGTCGCAAAAAAAAAATATATGCACCCAGAAGAAATTGAGCTACATTCACGAAATTTGGTATGCATGTAGTGTATATGAAAATAAACAAATGATTAAAAATTCAGAACAAAATATCATTTTATTAAGCGGTTACAGCTTGCAAAAGGTTAAAAATCAGTAAGTAGTAAAGCCACCTCTGGCAGCTATACAAGCCGAAATTCGGCGTGGCATCGATTCAATTAAATCACTTATGACCCCCTGTGGAAGATCCTGCCATAGTCTTTGCATCTGCGCAGTTAATTCTCCTGTATCTCGGGACGGCTGCAGTTGCCTTCCCAGCGCGTCCAGACATGCTCTATTGGCGAAAGATCTGGTGACCTGGCAGGCCATGGTAGGACGTCATATCCTTGAAGACATTGTTGGGAGAGTCGCGCAGTATGTGGACGAGCATTATCCTGTTGATAAATGGCACCTGGGCGACTTGATAGCATGGGTAGCACAATCGGCGTTAAAATATCGTCCACGTATCTGCGAGCTGTCAAAGTGCCTTGAATGACCACTAAAGATGATCGTGTGTCCCAAGAAATTGCTCCCCCACACTGTCACACCTTGTGAAATTGCTGTATGCCGCTCGACAATAAATGCCGGATCGGACCGCTGGCCGGTGCGCCTCAGACACGTGTGCGGTGGTCATCAGCACTGAGACTGAATCGGGATTCATCACTGAAGATGACACGTCTCCAGTCTGTCACACTCCAAGATGCCCGAGGTCGGCAAAATCCAGTCGACACTGCCTATGATGTGGGGTCAGTGGTAAGCGTCTTAGCGGACGTCGGCTCCTCAAGCCAACTTCGGTCAGTCGTCTCTTTATGGTTTCTCTTGATGGCAATGGATGTCTGGAAGGAGGTAAGTGGCTTTGAATCGATGCTAGCGACGTTGTTGGTGCCGAAGTGGCCACTCTTCTGATTGCACGATCCTCGCGATCATTTGTGTTCCTGGGACGTCCTGACCCTCCGCAACGGTACACTCTACCTTCTGTGATCCACTGTTGCCAACACCGAGCAACTACCATATCGCTCCGACCGAGGTGGCGGCCGATACGTCTATTCGACCAACCTGCTTCTCTGAGGCCTATTATACGGCCCCTATCAAAGTCCGTCAGCTGCTCGTACTGCCGCCGGTTACGTCTTAGAGGCATCCTAAGTCTCAATATCGTCTATCAAAGTCATCAGATTCGTTTGGATAGCCGTACGGCGCTCGTACTCATGCTTTTAAACTCTCCCAGTTGCGCAACTAATATGCGCATAGCACACTTAGCCTTGTCTCATTGGCTTCGAAATTTTAATCATTTGCATATCTCTTACCAGACTACATTCTTGCCGAGTTTCGTGATTGTAGCTTGATTTCTTCTGGGTGCATATATTTTTTGCGACAGAGTGTATTTTTGGCCCAAACATTTTCTGTGTATTTGGTTTTCTGACTGCCTTGGCTGGCCTCAAAGAAATTCTTAAAGGGCTGCATGTGACCCGTGGGCCGCTATATGAAACCTGATGTCAAGAAGTAGAAACCAAACTCAAAATTTATTTCAGATAAAAACAGAGAAAAAAAAAAGAACTTTTTCATAATTTTTAATGTTTCAGAATTCGTGTATTTCAAAGGGTTATAGTACATAAAGGGTGTTTTCAACATTTCTAAGTTTTTGTGTGGTTAATACTAAAAATATGGAAGTCTAATTTTGAACCAACTTTAACCCAGCAAGATTACCAATTATTTTAATATATTACTCAGATGAATTATGTGGGCTACGTTTTAACCTGGTAGAGGAGCATTTTTCTTACAAGAGAGCTAGTGAGAGCAAACTCAAGAGCTGCTAGTTTCACAATTCCAAAACTTCAGTAGAATTTCAACTAATTAGAAGTTCGCCTTCAGAATATGATCAACGGGTTCAAAAGTTTCTTTATAGACTGATGGACAAAGAATTTTTACATTTTACTGACTACATTAGGAATTGCGATTATGAAAAAATGAAATTTTTTTACATACACTCTTGGACAAAAAAATTAGTGCACGAAGAAAGAATCGTCAAAAAAACGAAATTTTACATACTTAAATACTACTTTAATATAAGTAAATGATTAGAAAATCAAAGAAAAAAGGATAATTTATTTCAGAGAAAAAGGCAAAAGCACGGAGGATTTAATACCCTGTAGAACCCTCTCTAGCGCGAATGCACGATGCGATACGATTGGGCATTGAGGCATGCAAGTTCTGTATGATGTCTTGAGACATTTCGTTCCATATTTGCTGTAACCTTGCCTCTAGTTCGTTCAAACTCGTGGGATGCCCAACTCGCCGTCCCAAATGATCCCATATATGCTCGATTGGAGACGAATCTGGGAATCGGGTAGGCCAAGGAAGGGTAGTAACAGTGCGGAGATTGTCTTGTGACACCCTTGCCGTGTGAGGCCGTTGCATGAGTGGCAACACATGGGGCTGCAGGATGTCATGGACATACCGCTGGGCTGTCATGTGGTGCCACGGATCAATACTAGGGGTGACCGTATATTTAAAGAAATGGTATACTAGCTGTGGAAGCGGTGTGTCGCTGCAAAAACGCCATTTTTTTTAGAATTTGAGATACCCATTGACATCCTATCAGGACGTTGATACGGCCTGGTTTGCAAAACGTAGGATCAGCCAACTGAAGGAAATTTGGAATAGCTAAGTTTGAGATATTTAATGCGGAAGAAGGTGTACAGTCAAAGATATGACTAAAAAGATCATTATTTGTATTAACACTTTATCTACCGCATTATGATTCACTGTGGTTTTTTTCATGCAATATTTTTTTTTGAATCACTACATTGAAAATTAAGGGACACGTAAGAAAAATACTCAACTTTGGGAAATTTAATCCGTTAGAGCTTATTAATTAAGTAAAGATATTCGACTGTAAAATTAATTATATACACTGTTCACTTAAAATAAATGCCGCCCAATCGGTATAGTGGTTAGCGACGTTGACTGCGGTGCCGTAGAGACTGGGTTCGAATCCCGGTGAAGACATGGATGTTTCTAAATGTGCAGTGCCTTCGTGGCAGGGGTACTCTAAATAGCCGTCGAGCCGCAAGTGCTCTCGTGTGGTTGGTGGAAGGGGAAGAGAGATGGGATACCCCTGGCTACCCCCCCAGTGTTTTCTCCCTCTAAATTGGGGTGGAGCCGAGCAAAATCGTACTGTCACCTGCATGGTGCTCAAAGCTAAGGCTAACGACAAGCGTAAAACTTCTAGCCCTTAACTTCGATGAAATTCGCGGGCCTCGATCTGACTTCGTCAAGCAGGTATCATTAGTCACAACTTAAAGTAAATAGTCAAATCGTTTCCTGAGGTCTTCATTTACATACAAAAAAAAATAAAACACTTAAATTTTGATATTAACTACTTTTTCGGAACAAAAATGCCAATCTTCACCATCCGGTGAAAATGCAACTTCTGCTATAAAACTATTCGCTTTTCCCGCTAAAATACTCATCATAGAACCCGTGCTGCCATATATCTTGGAAGAGTGGATTTAAAAGAATATCCCTGCTAAATATCGTCAGAATATTCGTAAAAATGGTTATGCTATGTAATTTTAAAGTGAGTGGTACTTATAAGTGCCGTCGGTAGATAAAGGGTTAACCATGAGCGTTTTCGCCTTAAGGTTGTAATTTAATCTTTTAATTGCCAAATCTGTAATTATTCACCAAATATGGAAATGGGATCTAGAATTAATCACCAAATCTGGAAATGGGATTTAGAATTAATCTCCAAATCTGGAAATGGGAAATCGTTAATTCTGATTATCCTGACCAGGATAAGTAATTTGATCGTTTAAAGTGGGTAAAAATCGAGTTCCAAGATTGCATTACATACAGGTGAAGCTAATAAAAGCGTGTTAAAAAAGGTTTTTTGTTAGCATTAGAGCTGTGCTGGACCTTTAGAAAAATTTAATCAAGAAAAATAGAAACTCTAAAAGAATGGGACTGTTTTGTGAATATTGCCATCGCAAAAGGAAAATATGGACTCTCAACGTTTCAAGAAGCAAAATAAAGAAAAGAAGCAAGCTTTCAGTTCCGAAATTTCGTTTTGTGGGATTTATCAGTCAATCGGAGCTTTTCCAGCATTCAAGAATGTAGAGCAATTCCACATCTACTCTCAGCGACCATTTCTCATATTTGTGACGAACTAGACTAGCTTAAAAACCTCTAGGAGCTTTCAACCACTAAAAGCATATCTTGCAGATAAAAAGTTCACTAGTGAAGTAAAAGAGATAGGCGGTATTGACTTTTTAATTAAAGATGTTAAGGGCAGCACCCAAATTACTTTAAAAGAAGAGTTCTAAGTTTCTGATATAAGAAATGATTTAATAAGCAAAGTTAAAATGAATATTGCTGGATTTGAAAAATAAATTGGAAAAATAATGTGTTTAATTCTAACAATAAATAATTTTTCGAACTTTTGGCGAGAAATATTGTATTAAATACGCGGTTATCCTTCATTAAAAAATGTGATGTGTACTCTAGTTTCAGGGGTCTCAGGGGTGTTAAATTTCTCTAGAGGTCTGGAAATATAAACAATTTTCAAACAGGTATAATTCTTTTAAATTTCAATTAAATGATTCGAATCTTTTCCACATTATTTATAAAAGAATGGGGCTTCAGAAAAGTATAAAATGTTTAAAATATAATAATAATTTTAAAAATCATAAACATATGAAAATTCTATGATAAATATTAAGTATTTTTTGCGTTGTGCACACTATTTTCTAAAATAGTAGACTCTGATGTATAAAACTTGATAGAATTATAAAAAAAAAATGCATCATACTCTTTAAACCCTACCTAATCTTAGTATTATATATCTTTTGTATTTCAAAATATTTGTAAAATATTGCAATTTTTTAAATATTTTTTTAAAAATGTATCTTTTTTATTTATTAAAATATATAAGTTATTATTCTATTTATATAAAAATAGCTACAGTGTAATAAGAATATATTTAACTATATAAACCAACTTATAGCTAATAATTAAATCTACTATTTTAGAAAATAGCATGCGCGACGTAAAAAACTTAATAAATATTTCTTATAGAAAATTTTCTTATTTTCCTATGCTTATAATTTTTAAAATTATGATTATATTTGAAACATTTTATACTTTTCTGAAGCCCCATTCCTTTATAAATAATGTGTAAAAGATTCGAATCATTTAATTGAAATTTAAAAGAATTATACCTGTTTGAAAATCGTTTATATTTTCAGACCTCTAGAGAAATTTAACACCCCTGAGACCCCTTCAGTTGAAATCTAATTCACAGAAGATTATGCCATGTCAAAATTCCTATGACTAAGGATACGAGTAAATATCATATAGTTACTCGAGGGCTTTTGGCAACGGATCTCGTAATTTTGAACCCTGGTCAAGTAACGAGAACGACACCTGAGCTGGCACCCCCTCTGCTAATTACCACACCAACGGGTGGACTTCTGAGCTTTCAACAGATTTAACATGTGTCGCTCCCCTACACGACGAGTGTTCAGCAGTACTAGGCTCGAACTGATGACATGCCAGCCACGAGTCCGTTACCTTGACCACTAGACTACAGCGGTCACGATGGCATGCATAAGGAAACTCTGTAGCATGTTCAGGTAAATACTATGAAACAGTAGCAACTCGTTTGGGGGCTTTTTTCGTGTATTCTCGAGTAAAATTCATCGTATTTGAACAGTAGAATGATTTTAATGTAATGAAAAGGAAGCATTTAGAATTTTCAGTACCATCGTTCGTCTCTTTTATGGAAATGCCGAACAAAGAATGATTACCGCTCGCTAAATAATGGCGTCAGTTATGACACCTAACGCCATCTACGAATAAACTTAGGATGCATTACTACTAGTCTGAGTTGGCACCCCCCTTCCTAACTTCCACATCACACCAACATAAGGACGTTTGAGCCTAGATCCATTTAACGGGCATCGGTCCGCTCTACACGGCGGGTACAAGGTTCGAACACATGACACTCCAGCTACGAGTCCGTTACCTTGACCATTAGGCTCAACGGTCATTCATCAGAGAAAGGGTTAGAGAGTAAATGTTCATTGACGTCACACTATAAAGCAGCACGAGAGCTATTGGCGATGGATCTCGTAATTATGAACCTCAAATAAGTGACGAGGACAACACTTGAGCTGGCACCACTCTCCAAAGCTTTCACACTACACCAATGACAGGACTTTGAGGAAGAAAGATTTGACGTGCAGCAGTTCCTTAACACCACTGCTTCTTAAACAATCGGTCACGACCTCAAATGGGGTCGCGTGACTTGCAGCTGAGGTCGCCAAAAATTTTAGTATCTTTGATACATCTTTTTCAATTTCTACTATTAGTTCACACTCGGATCTTTCACCGATAGAAAACATATGGTCCATGGTTGTTCAACGATTGACCCAAATTACACCCCCAGCTGCCACACCATATCAACTTTGGCAACGTGTGGAAGCTGCTTGCTCTGCTGTACCTCAAGAACATATCCAAAGTCTCTTTGAATCAATGCCGAGGCGTGTGGCAGAGGTGATCTCCAACAATGGCGGCTACTCTGGCTACTGATTCTGGCAGGAACCACACTTCATAGAATTCTATAAATTTAATCATTTGATACTTGATCAACATGTTATCTACAAAATAAATTTTGTTGTGCTATCTCTTGTCTCTTGTCCGAAGGAACCCACAGCGCGGCTGTTAAACCCACTGCTTTATAAAACGGTAGTTCCCAGATTCGAAAGTGAAGAGGAAGAGACATTCAATTTCGCATTACGCTACTTCTTAAAAGTTTAAAATATTTTTAGTGGAATGAAAAAGGTTTAAATTAAAATAAAATATCAAAATGTTTTTAACAGATACAGTTGACCAAGTATCAAATGATTAAATTTATAATTTAATCATTTGATACTTGGTCAACATGTTATCTACAAAATAAATTTTGTTGTGCTATCTCTTGTCTTTCTTGGTGTTGCATTTACAGTGGCCAGCAGTATAATTTATTTGTATATTTAGAAGCTTTTATATTCGAGACCTTACCTTTTTCTATAATTTATTTATGTGAGAAGACATATTTTCGTCTTTAATAGCCATAAAATCAAAGTATCGATCAAATCTAAAGAATACTGAGGAAGTACTTCTTACGGCGGTGTGTTGACTATTATTCCAAGATTTAATAACATAACACAAAATAATCAAGCACATCTTTCCCATTGATATTTAAATTTTGCATATGCCGTTGTTAATAAATCGTGATGATCTCACAAGTCAACTCAAAATGACTACATTTAATAAACAGATTATGGTTTATGTATAATTTACCGTGCAATTACATTATACAATGTTTTATTTTATTTTGTTACTTAATTTAAAATTCTTTATCGCTATATTCAAAGTAAGAACTTATTGCGGTTATTTATAACTGCAAAACAATAATCCACAAATAAAACACATACAGAAAGTATCCAAGCGTGCATAAACTTTGCGCAATGTTTATGCGGTGACACAAAATTTTTGTGTAAAACATAGGATTGCCACCGCTTAAAGTTTAAGAACCCCTGCTCTACACGGCGGGTCTTCAACGGTTCTAGATTCGAACTCATGACGCGCCTGGCATGAATCCGTGACCATGACCACTAGGTTACGTGGCCACAGAGAAAACGTTAGAAAAAAAAAGAATATTTACCTTTAGCAGACGGCTAGTTTTAAGAAGAAACGGTTTTTTCAGGGTGGGAATTTCAACCATGCTGTCTTCCCAGCCCCCTTTTTACAATGATTGGCATCAGACAATGGCAACAATATGAAGTGCAGTTCACGTATGAAGAGAAATTTTTACAACCCTTGTATTAAAACTAGAGAGTTCGAGTGGTTAACATTAGCATTTTCGACCTCTTGGTGTTCAGAAAGAAATTTGGAGGGAAAGGAATTCCTTCGTTGATATTTGAACCGGGCAATCTTTTAAGACATTACTTCTTTTGGTTGGAATATCGACTACCCGTTTTGTAAGGGTTAAAAAGGAAGATTCGCACTGCGCATAGGGTTGTAACATGAGTAAAGCAAATACAATAGAATATCTTTGAAGAAAAACTGGGCTTACAAACGGGCAACAAAATTTATTTTAGAAAAAGTTCATGTAGATTTATTTAGACAGCACCTGTTTATTTTCGGGAGAGGCGTAATCGATGTATTTACTCTCCTCATACCCAATATTTATCGATAATTGATTTAAGAACCCCTTAAGAAAAGTAGATGTATTTACACTTAAGGTATCCGACTACTTGCGACAACTTTTTTTTAGAAGAAAATTGAGGTATGTGGATTTTTTCTTTGTTTTTTGTGGTGTTTAGCACATTTTAAAAAAATATGCTAAAATTAAGGGGAAAAAAGAAATTATTATTACTTAAATTGGAAAAAATGGGTAAATTTGACAAAAAATAACATAAACGGGACCCGCTCTGTACAAATAGTAAGTAAACAAATTCTCAATTTTTCAATTTTGATGTATTACTTTGCTATTCCTTTTTTAAATGACCTTTAGGAGATATTTTAATTTTTATAAAAACTAGAGCACTCTTTATCTTAGTGACTATATGAAATCGCTTAAAAAACAGTGATTATATTCGCATAAAGAACTGCACATTTTGTAATAAAACAGTGATTGATAAATCTGATGGTTAAAACACCTTTACTGTCATACAGAACATATATATACAAAAGATTTCAGCAAATTATTTTAAAAACTTCGTGAGCAATCGCTGTCCCCGTTTGAGCTTTTTAAAAAAACACATATTTCGAGCAAAACGCATATTAAAGTTCGACATCTTATGTAAATTTATGGCATCTGCTTTTACTAAAACACTTGTAGTTTTAGTTCTAGTGAATGAATAAAAAACTTGGTACTTATTTTTATATAAAGCTAATAAGATGGCCTATAAAACAAAATTATAAAAAAATGTCAATTTGTTTAAAAAATAATGATTTTAGGGTAAACGGATACATTAAGCTTAGTTTAACAATGCTAGAAGTAGATATGACGTATTAAATAACGTACAAAGAAAATTACGCAATGGGCTCTTCTCATTCTTAAATTAAATTTGATTGTTATTTGTTTATGGAAAGATCGTGTGAAGAAATTACTACCAATGTGTAATAATTTGATAGCAGTAGAATCATGCCGCTCTGTCTGGAGTGAAGTTTATCATTCTG
Organism: Trichonephila clavipes; assembly: GCA_019973935.1. Lineage (NCBI taxonomy): Eukaryota > Metazoa > Arthropoda > Arachnida > Araneae > Nephilidae > Trichonephila > Trichonephila clavipes. The sequence continues at coordinate 376,086 of BMAU01019687.1, forward strand.
TGATATTGTTACTCGTACTGGTCGAAATCCATCGACATTCAGGCGAATATGGGAATGATGATTTCAGAATGGACATATAGAACACCAAACAGGATCACAGCGGAATCTTGCCACTAACGCTTAAAAGCTCAGGCATCTTTTCTAGTCGGCCTTGTAAGATTGTAGCTTGAGTCAGGAAATGATTTTGATTGCAGTAAAAAGATTGGTAAAATTCTCTCTCACACACACACACAATTTTAGGGTAGGTGGATACCTTACAAATAGTAGTGAAATATTTAAATATTTTATTATTTTAAAAAAATAAATATTTATTTATTTTTTTAAATATATACATGTAAAGGGAGTGTAAAAATCCTAAAAAGAAGATTGCAACGAGTGAAAATGAAAACGAGATTTTAAAACTGAATGAGGTTGTGACGAATCTGTACGGCACTTTATCACTAATACTCTTGGGTGTCTTTGGGGATTGTAAATTCGCGTATATTTCCAACCAGCTCTAAAAGGAGAAACCGAGATATGCAAATGAATTAAAGTATTTAAGGAGAGGTTGTAAGTTAGCAGGGAGAAGGCTATTGAGCCCATAGATGATACATTGATGGAGTTCTAACAAGATTCAAGTGATTGTGTGATTAGTTTCTGGCTGATTATCAGGCAGCGATCTACATTTGGAAAGTTTGAGCCGACTGGAAAGGAGTGAAGTAGTAAAAGTCAGGTGATATTTAAATTTCAATTATCGGATCATAAGAGTAAACATATAATATAGTTAGTGGAAAGTTAATGATTGCTAGTAATTCAAATTGCGTATATCTCTCGGTCCTCTTATTCCGGTAAACTCGTTTGATATTGAGTTTAATAGTTGATTAGTACCATATTTCGTGATTTAATTTAATAGTGATGGGAGGCCGCCGGTCCCCGAGATAAAATTGTAGTTTTTATATTTGCCCTTTTTACAGGAAGCAGGCTTTAAGGAATTTGGGGTGTGCCTCAGGTCAACGGACTTTACGGCCGGCAAGGTGGTGTTCTTGCACGGACTGTTGAGTCCAATCAGGGTGGCATAATTGACGGTAATGAATCCGTAGCGGATTCTTTTCGAAGTGGTGTGGTCAGCTTTAAAAGAACGGACACATTTCTCGTGGCTTTTTTTTTTTTGGAGAACGGCCTGTGACACGTTAGCGTCCGGACGTACGTAAAACTGCTCCGACATACGAATTCCTGTGTACAGTGCCAGCGTACTGGTAGCGACTTTTCCAGTACTGCTTTGAGCTCACTTGAGCATACCGCATAGGTTTTAAACCTAAGCTATTCTACAATTAAACCAGATGACGACCATGGATTTGAACCAGACCACCGAATTGACTTACGGAAATGAGAATATGGCAGAAGGGAATGAAATTGAAAATTCGACCGAACCGAACCCAACAGGGACTGCTATGGACCAATCCCTACCTCCCTCCAGACCTGGAACGCCACAGCTCTCCAGCTGCCAGCGGAGAAGAGAATGCGTTACACTCATCGACTTCTACACCTCATCGATTGAGCACATAAAAGCCAGTCTGAGACAACTACAAGTGAAAAGACCCACAGCCGAGCAGAGCAATAACTTCCTTGACCACATCTTCAGTGAACACGAACAACGTCTCTCTGATTATACAAGACTTCTAGACCTAACGGTAAGTGAGTTCACCTCTCCACCGAATTGTGAAATTCCCGGCTGTGCAGTACATCATACGCCGCATACTTCCCCCGCTAAAACTAATGATACTGAATTTTCCCCTCTTTTAAAAACCACTGCTACCAAGAGAAAAGAAACGGACATTGGCTTCGTTTCTCCTCCCACCCGCAAACTCTCTAAAAATCTTAAAACTAATGTAAACCCGGAACCAAATTATCGCATAGACCTAACAAACAGATTCAACGGACTTGAAAATCAGGAACCTAGCGCAAATCCCGTCGCGGGAACCTCGACCGGCAACAATTTCCAATAAAAACAGTACAACCATAATACCCGAAAATGATAAAAAAAAACTCTCACCTCCAATAATGCTTAAAATTACAGACGACTACCGCATACAAATGAAAATAGTAAACAACTTCATGCCCAAACTAAGAAATAAAATGTCAGGAGAGTACTTTAAACTCTGTGATACACACGAGCAATTCCATAAATTAAATGATTTTCTCGAAACACAAAATTTTGAATTCTACTCTATTACTCCTAAGCACCTTCGCCCAATTAAACTTGTGATCAAGGGTCTCCCGAAAGACACCAAAACCCAAGAAATACATCAAGACTTAATAGATCTGGGATTCACCGTTGACAGGGTCTCCCAACTTACAGGACGCATCACGAATCAACCTTTACCCGTTTTTCTAGTTACACTCCCCAGAAACATAGATAACGCAAAAATTTTTAAAATCAATAAATTAGCCTACATCACTATCGCAATAGAAGGATACGAAAGCAAAGGGGTCACCCAATGCTACCAGTGCCAAAAATTCAACCACACGGCAAGTAATTGCCACATAAAACCCCGATGTCTGAAATGTGGGGAGGCCCATCAAACGTCCGAATGCCAGATCCAGAAAGTCGAAAACATGTATTGCATCAACTGTAAAACTTACGGCCACATGGCCAATTATTCTAAATGCCCACTCTTCCCAAAACCCCGAAAGGGAACCTTCAACAAACCCAATTATTCCAGCATTGTCGAAAGCATCGTAAGACCAAACCTCACCTTCGCGCAAGCCGCGAAACAAGCTAGAACAACTTTTCAAGCCACCGCTCCACAACAGATGGCACCACGAGCCGGTCTGATTCCCGCTACCAGCCAAACGCAAACTCAGGCCGTCCGAAGACAAATTCCCCCCCCCCAACCCCAGCCGATAAACCCAAATAACGAATGCATGAACCTAATAACCCAAACGCTAAATCAGACCATTCAAGCACTATCTGTCCTCGTACAGCAAATCAGTACGATTAATCACACACAAAACGCCCCAAACCCCGCAGCTATAAAAAAAGGCGAGAAGAATTAAAAAAAGAGATGTACGCCCTAGTAGAGGCACAACTTGATAAACACTATAATGAGTAGACACCAAATGAGCGGTCTGAGTTTGTGTTCTTGGAACGCAAACGGAATTCTGAACAAAATTTTTGAATTTAAGCTGTTCGTAGAGAAGTACGATCCCGATATCCTACTTGTGCAAGAGACACATTTGAGACCCACCCACAACACAAACATTAAAAATTACATCTGTTACAGAAATGACCGCATCACGAACGGCCCCGCAACTGGTGGTACGCTCATTTTTATCAAAAATTCTCTTCCTCATGTTAACCCCCAACCCCACCCTGCACCACATTGAAGCTACCACCGTAACTATTATCCCTCCGAACACTAATCATATCTCCATCACCAGTATCTATGTTCCCCCTCGCTCCGACAATCATCTATTTACTCAAGACCTTGAAACTATCCTTCAGATCAACAGTAACTGTGTGATTTTCGGCGATTTCAACGCCACACACAGTGCGTGGAATTGCTCACATAATTCCACCAGAGGTACGCAATTGATAACCTTCGCAGATAATACTAACCTAGAAATCGCTTTTCCCGATTCTCATACCAGATATGGATACAACTCATCAAATACCTTAGATTTCGCTGAAATCAGCAACTTTAACTTCCCCTATACTATAGAATCCATATCTGAACTTTCATCTGATCATAACCCAGTTATGCTCAGTTTCAATTTAACTTCCTCTATCCATAAAAATAACCCCAGAGCAATTACCACCTGTTGGTCTGCCTTTAAAATTCACCTCAAAAATCACTTTCACCTACCCGATTATGCTAACATCAATAGTGACCTCCTTTTAGAAGAAAAACTTACAAAGTTCACCGATGCGGTCAGCTCCGCCCACAACCTTGCATATAAGCCAATCACAAACACGCGACACAGCTACACCCCACACCACATCAAGCAACTAATAACCATGAAAAACAGGGCCAGGAAAACCTTCCAACGCACACTAAATCCGATTCATAAAACCGAGGCAAACACACACACAGATTACAAAGTTTACTTAAAAAAGAACTCAAAATACATAATCAAAACACATGGGCAACCAAAAATTAGCCTCTTTAGAAACTCAAGATAACAATCTATGGCAAATGCAAAAACACTTCCGCAAGAAACGCTCGAATATTCCAAAGTTAACTAGTCCTACTGGCATCGCTAGCACCGATGAACAGAAGGCAAATTTAATTGCAAACACCTTCATCGACAACTACACGGAAAAGCAAAGACCAGAGAACTACACTACCAACATCGACTCTGACGTCACTAACACAATCAGGAACTTTTTCTCCACTCCCCTTAGCACTCCCACTCCCCCCACTAACCCGGTCGAAATCTGCGACTACGTTAGAACGTTAAAAACTAATAAAGCACCAGGATTTGACAACGTTACTAATAAAATGATTAAAAACTTCCCTATTAAGGTCCTACTCTCTCTCTAATTCTTACTTATATTATTAATAAAATTCTGCCCCTGCACTATTTTCCAAAAAACTGGAAAATAGCGATTGTCTTTCCCATCCACAAGGCGGGGAAAGACAGAAACTATCCAGACTCGTATAGACCAATTTCTCTTTTATCAACATGAAGCAAAATTGCGGAGCACGTGTGTGTAATTCTGAATAGGATTCAAAATCATATCTATAATTCAAATTTCCTCTATCCGAACCAGTACGGATTTACTAAAAGACTCTCAACCAATCATCCGCTACTCAGACTCACGGAAAGGATCTCTTCGGGATTCCAAAATGGCGGGACCACTGGTGCTGTCTTTCTGGATATTCAGAAGGCGTTTGACCGTGTATGGGTAGACGGACTCATCTATAAACTTATAATTAACAACTTTCCCCCTGCTATTATTCACCTTTTATACTCCTACCTAACTAACAGATATTATCGCGTCAGAGTCAACGACACTCTTTCAGACACACACCATGTGAACATAGGAGTAACTCAGGGCTCTCTCTCTCTCTCATTGTTGGGTCCCGTTTTATTCAACATTTATGTGAACGATGTACCATCTGTCCCGAGCACAATGATTAACCTCTACGCCGACGACACGGCAATTCCCGCTACTTACAAAAATACTAAATTTGTCACTATAGCACTGAACAAACACCTGGCCCTACTAGAAAACTATTTCAACAAATGGAAGATCAAAATTAACGTGGATAAAACCGTTGCGGTTTTATTCACGAAGCGTCGAAAACCAATCACTCCCCCACATTATATTCCACACCACTACGTTGGTCTCAAACCACTAAATATCTCGGAATTGTTTTCGACAAAAACCTCACCTGGAAACAACATATACTATACGCGCGAGATAAATTCCGGATCGCACTTAAGCAAATTTACCCCTTAATTAACCGGAATTCTAACGTTTATCTTTATCATAAGTTACTTCTCTACACGGCCGTCCTGCGTCCAATCCTAAGTTACGCAAGTCCTGTCTGGGGATATGCAGCGAATGCAAATATTAAATTACTTGAAACTGCTCAAAACTCAATAGTTAGATGTATCGTAAAAGCTTGTATATACATGAAAAATGCAAATATCTACAAAGCCACTAAGATTCCCCCCTTCAAAAAACACATTCAGGATCTGGCTAAAAATTTCTTCGATAATCTCCCTACTATTAATAATGCAAATATCTCAAATATGGAAAACTATACACCCATGGATCATCATAGACCTAGGAGAATACTCCTAGATTCCTACAATCCTCCCTAACATTGCGCCCCCTCATTCATCTATTGATGAATGAGCCCTTTAGTAAAATTTTTAAATACTCATTTACATTTCTGATTTAATCTTTTTATTTCTCTTCGATATATTTACTCTCGCTGCACCCCATCAGGCAATTTTTTAATTTTACTTACTTTTTTTAACCCCCTATTTTTATTCAATTGCGACACTACTGCACAGCCAATAGAGAGGTCTTCTCACTATCTGCATCGACCAACCTGAGTACTCCCTCTCGTGCAACTGCGTTGCACAGAGAACCCCACCTCCGACGACAGGAACATCAATCAACAGATCGCCTTCCACCCCAGTGATGACGTCACCTCCTTGACTTGCACCATAAATCTTCCATGACGGGAACAAGCAGCTAAGTGAAGCACGGTTCCTCGCGAGCCGCTGCAGGCAGCACTGGATTCACTTCTACCAACTTCAGGACAAAGGAAAAACCAAGTGTGCACCAAAGACTCCCGACATTCGATTCTCACAATAAAATAAACTCCAATAGACAAAAACTCTTCGACTAAAACTGTACATCATCTAATTGTAAGAAGATTTATGTAACAACACATCTGTAAAACCTTGATTTTGTAACTACCATATGTAACTTTAAGGACTCTGATATTTTATGATATGGGACGGAGGGTTCTTTATTAACCCAGTTTCCCAATGATCCCCCAGCTTTCTGGTGGCTTTTTCCCTTTAATTCACATTTCCAGAAGTAACACCCGTCTGGAGAGAGAACTTGCTATCCGGGGTCAACCCCTCATCCACTCCCCTTTCACTCAGATAAGTACCGCCTTTGTAATTTTTAACTTTGTTTTTTTTTTTCAGTATGCTTGTTAATAAATACAATTGTTTACCACTATACGATCGGACTGTTAATTTAGTGTAAAGTTAATTTGTCAATAGAAGATTAGTGTTTAATTTTAACTATAATCATGATGCGATGTGAAATTAGGAAACTGGGTTCAAAGTTTTAGAAATTATTTAAGTTTTAATAACGTCGCATCAATAGTAAAGTTCAATCCCATTGACGTAGACATATTGATTCATTTTTGTATTTAGAAGGTTAATAATTGATTCAAGTGAATCAATATAATTTGTTATTGTAAAAAATGTCGTCTGGTAATTATTTGCCTCAATTCAATCTTGGTGTCCAGGGTGGAACCCAAGGGGGGTGGGGGTTCTCACAAGGTTTGTGAAGAGGGAGTTTTTGAAACGGAACGAGAATCGAGAGTTTGTGGAACAGATTTCTCGTTTGTAAACATTGGCATTTGTAATTTGTGTGATACTAAATGGTTGATTAAAGAATCGAAAGAAGTCAACTTTCCTGAATTATTTGCATCGAATGTGCCTGATGTTTCAGTAGAAAGAGACTTAGGAATGAAATTTATAAAAGTGTTATAAGACAAGGAATGGAATTTTATCTTCTAGATTTCGAGAAACTTACGTTAATTAGGTATCAATCCCTTATATGGTTTGCCCGTACCCTTACAGGTTACCAAAAGCTATCTACAACCAGTTTGCCCGTTCGCTGAACGGCCACTGATATTTTCTTCTTTCTATCTGATTTTCACAAAATTTCTTATCGTGGGATTATTAGTGCTTGTGTTTTTAAAAAGATTCATTTTGTCCATGGTACTGAAATATTTCTCATCCGGGATTTTCTTTGAGGTGAAGGCGGGAACTTATCATTGAAGGCAGAAATTTAGATTCTTGAAAATATTCGTTAAAGATTCGGGATTGGCAAGACTATCGACAGTTGCTTGAGAAGAAATGAAAATGGATAATAATCCAAAAAAGTCGATATTATCACTGTCTCCATTGCAATGTAAGATTTAGTATTACACCATGCTTCAAATTGTGTGTGTGTGCGTGCGTGTGTGTGCATTGTATAAGCACACACACAAATCCTCAACCGTTTGAAAAAGAGGTACGAACATGAATTTTTTTTTTGTGAGTATGGGAGAAGTTCTTTTAGATATATGAAACATTCTCCATAACATGCAGAGTGCACTTATTAGAAGAAAACATTTCGAGGGTTTTATATGTTCCACAATTATAAAATAAAAAATAGTGTGAAAACTTTCACAAATGGAAAATTAAAATAAAATGCTTCCATTTTCGCATTCCGTTAAGTATTATGCATAGTTATATGCAATAAAAAAATATGTCCTTTTTTGTAACATTTTCGGCAAAACAAGTGACTGCAAGGCAACTATTCTCAACCTGCGGCCCACCAAGCCTTTTGAAGTGGCCCAGTCATGACCCATTGCTTTAAAAAAAAATTCACTAATTTTAGAACAATGTATTAAAAAATTTGGTGGTTAATTCTTTGACAAGAAATCAAATACATCAATTTTGCTTTTTTGCAGTCGATGTCGTACGACTGCGAATTGATATTCTTTTTCTATTTGTAACGATTACAGTTAATTATAACAGACAACTAGAGTAGCGACAATTTTATAGGTGGAATTAATTTTTAACAATCTTTCGCACCTTGCAAGCGAAAAATATTCGAGCGATTTGGAGGTTGACTGTTTTGTAGTGGGAAAATAAACATGGATCTGCACTTGTTTGATTTGTCTCGAAAGTTCTGTATTTAAAAATACCAGTAAACAGGAATCATTCAATGACATTTTTCTTCCAAGATGTCTTTCGAGAGATGTAAATAGGCTTCATTGAATATTCTTTGCAACAACAACAAAGTGTCTTGTCAGTGGTAATGTCACAGCAGTAACGAAGACATCCTATGAAGTTTGTCATATTATTGGTAATCATTTGAAACTGCTTACTGATGCAAAAATTGTGGAGGAGTGTTTCTAAAATTCTTTTAATTTAGTGTTAATGACAAAAATAATATATATATATATATACACTGCTGGACAATTGCTAAGGACGGATAACACTATCATCCATAGCAACCACAAAAGGAAAGGAAGCAAAATGTGGAAAATTAGAATAAGTGCGGGATATTAGTAAGAAGAAGTATGAGTATGCAAATTTTTTTTCCACGTCTGTTCATCACGTGATAGCGTTCATAAGAGCTTTAAAGGTTTTGACGCGTGTGGACAGTTGTTTCTAGACAAAGTTTTACAGGAAAGATTTAATAGACGAACTTAAAATTTTTGGCATGCCTTTCCGACATCACATAGATGACTTTACGCGTGGCCGAATTATTGGAAAGATCGAAGAAGGGCGAAAAATAACAGATGTTGCCAGAGAGTTCGACATCGCTCACAGCGTTGTTTCACGGCTGTGGAAGTCATTTAATGTGTAGTAGACGGCACGGGGAGGTCGTGTTAGAAGTACGACCCCTGCAGAAGACAGATATATCGTCCTATCAGCAAAAAGGAACAGGCGCACCACAGCTCAGCAGGTGGCAAATCAGTTTCTTGCTGCCTCAGGAAAGCAGATCTCCCGAAAAACTGTTGCCAGACGTTTGAAGGGAGGAGGTCTATACGCACGCAGACCTGTTGTGTGTGTCCCATTGACCACACAGCACCGTACTGCCGTTTGCAATGGTGTCGTAAGCATCGCAATTGGACTGAACAGGACTGGGCATGCGTACTATTCTCAGATGAGAGTAGGTTCAGTCTGTCATCGGATTTTTGACGCCAACTGATCTGGCACGAGAGTGGTACTGCTTAAAAAATATCCAGGAAAAGGACCGATATCCGACATGCAGTATCATGGTGTGGGCCGGCATCATGATCAATGGCCGCACGTGCCTACATGTGGTTGCGAATGGGACTATGACGGGCCAACGATACATTGATGAAGTTCTACTTCCTCATGTTCGTCTTTTCCGTGGTGCTGTCGGTGATAAATTTGTTTTTATGGACGACAACGCAACATGTCATCGAACACTCGCTGTTCAGGATTGTCTAGACAGCGAGGGTATTCAACGTCTCGTATGGCCAGCGCGTTCTCCAGATCTAAACCCCATTGAAAATTTGTGTGGTGCTTTGGGAGGCAAGTTGCTGGTCGAAACTATCCTCCGACAAACAAGAACACCCTCATCCGTGCACTCACAGAGGAATGGGATAAATTGCCTCAACAGCTGCTGGATAATGTTGTGCAAAGTATGGTACGACGTGTGGAATGTTGCATCACACTCCACGGTGGACATATCCCGTACTGATACCTTTCTTTAAGGTGCCTGCTGACTTTTAGATGCATTGTTCCATTTCTCCGTACGCAGATCAAATGAACATTTTTTTTCTTTCAGATGTTTCACAGCTTTTGTACTTTCCAGAACAATAAATATTCTTTCTTCTAATGTCTGAACAGTGTGGCAACTATATTTTATCCTACTAGGCCTCATGTCTCGCTTAATGATATGCTACATAGCAATTTGTGATCCATCCTTAGCAATTGTCCAGCAGTGTATATATATAAAATAATAATGTAAACAAGCAAAACAGGAGTTATAAATATTTTGATCAATTTTCCATATTTTAAATTTCCAATGTTATCTTTGTCTTAAAGCATTTCTACCCCTCTTCTCCCATTTATCCTCATGTTGCGGCCCGCGTGAAATTTCTGACGTATGTATGCGGCCCAGCAGAAAAAAAGGTTGAGTACCCATGGTTTAAGGGGTTAAAAATGAAAGAACGTCTGTATGTAAGCCACAATAAAATGTGATGTGGCTGAAAGAATCAACAGATCAAGCATGGGTGGAGTTAGAACTTTGCTTCAAGAGAGTGGCTTACAATCAAGGTTTTGAGCAAAAGCACTACACTAAAACCTGACATATTCAAAATAACAGAGGGTAAAACTATTTTTATTCACTCCGATTTTTTTAGAAATAATATTGTATTTTTTAAAATCTATTTGTAAAACTGCATTTTTTTTATTGGGGTTGTTTAAATACACCATAAAAACCGCTTGTGTTCACATAAGACAGTGCTTCTTAAAGTTTCAGTAATTGCGACCCAATATACAATCATAATTTTCATGCCCCCCCCTTCCACACAATAACTATGTATTTAATTCAATAATACACTTTAACACTAAAGCTACAATACCACTTTAACCTATTAAATGCTATCGGCGTATATAAACGTCTCGTTCAGCCAAAGCATTAATTGCCCCGTACGTTTATATACGTCTTTCCGAAGTACGATATTCTCTATATGCACTGCTATCCATAAAATTATCCCGAAGACTTTAGAATGCAATAAAAGAACCTTTAGAATGTTTACGTATGATTTACTTTTTTCAGAGAATTTGCTTATTTATTCCTTTTCTCTCCCTCCCCCCCAATACATCCCATACGCGCTCCTAAGTGGAAAATGGGGTCGTTGGGGAGCGAATCACTAACTTTAATTCAGAAGTTAGGGGAATAATTATATACAGTACAAATTATCAAGATAAGTGTTAATTTTTGCGTATAATTTTACATATGACAAGCTCACGGGGTCATTGGTAATTATTAATGTTCTTAATTTAGTATTATTTAGTTAAGTATAAAATACATTGTACAGTACTGATACACATATAAGTGTATCATAGTGTGAATGTGTATTTTATTTTTTTATTACGTCAGAATGTATTTTGTTTGTTTACTTTCAGTAAATTAATAATTTTTCAAAAATAATCTTTTGTTTGAGGCGTGCCTCACAGTTTGAGAAACGCTACCATAAACATATGCGTATTTTGAAATTGTACGCATTGAAGCAGTAGTAACTAAACTACCTTTGCACAGCTGTTCAGTAAATGCGAGTAATGAAACTGAATACACAACGCTGGATTCAGTCAACATTCTGTTTATGATATATTAACATAGAATAGACTGGGGGCAAAGAGACAGTATTAATTGAGCAATTGCGCATGCTCACGTTCTAAGAAAGACGTCATAAATAACATATAGAGATCAAACTTCGATGTGCACACACATTTCACCTATTCTCTCTCTCTGTATATATATAAACTAAAATTACTTTTATATTTTTAAAATGTTCCGATGATTCATTTTAAAAAGTTTAATCATTCGTAATTGTATAAAATCGAATAAAATTATAGAATTGTCGGATGTAACAAAACATTCGAATACATATTACACAGTCTAACCTCTATATCACAAATTTTTCTACTATACGAACTTTTTCCTCGAACCAAGAATATAAAGCATATTGAAAGATCCATTTTTATTTAACGAATTTTCCACATACAACAAACGGTTTCTTTAAATAGAAGTATGAACTGTATTTGAATTTTAAAATGAAATTCTAGTTCCAATTTGAACATAATATCTTTAAGTAAAGTTAATTATTGACAGATTTTCTGAAAAGTCTTTGAGCTATTTATCCATCAATTTCTATAGAAATGTTTGAAAGAGACACTAGAAAATTATAATTTGGAGTTCAGAGAAGAACCTCCTGATGTTTTTTACTCTTATTTTTTATTATTTCATATAGTATAACTTTATTCTATAATTTACTGAAATTAATGTGTGCAAATTCATGAAGAATAGAAGTGAAACATCAAAACTATGATTCTCATACTAATACAGGGTGGTCCCAAATTCATGGTACAAACTTTAAAGGTATGTACAGGGCACTGTAACAATCAATTATTGTAAAGGAATGTAGGAGCGCAAGTGACTCGGTGAGGCAGAAAAACCAAAAATAAGAGACGAAAGGATAGACAAAGTGTTTATTGAAAGCATCCTTGACAAGCATGTTTGCAATAACTCTTCATGTCTGTTCAGCACATGAACTCTGAAGTCCAGCTGCAGCTCACATTGCTGTACCACCCACTGGCAGTCGGAGAAGATAACCATCAACCGGATTCAAAGCTTGTACTCGCTGAAAATGGAATAGGTGTAAGCGATTTTCGTTTAACACTCTACAAGCAGTCTAAAGACTCACACTTAGGTGATGAGCAACAGCTATTGCACTTACCTCGGGTCTATCAGCCACAACGGTCAAGATGCTTTCTTCAATGCTTGGACTACGTACAGCTCTTTGTCGACCAGCATCATGTCTGATGACGTGGAGCGAACGTGTTTCACAAAGTTCACGACGTAACCGCTGAATAATTCTGTGATATGCCATTCGTCGGTTAGGACAGCGGTCGCCAAACTTTTTGACCTTCACGGACCAGTAAATTCATAATTTAAATCCCGCGTACAACTAATAGGAATTTGTAAATGTTAAATATATTTATAAAAAAACTGTGTGTTCTTAGATCAATCAATGCATCTATAAACATAACTTAAGGTGATGAGTGAATATATTCCACATTTTTCTGGGGACCAGCGAAATTTTCTTGCGGACCACCACTTTGGCGACCTCTGGATTAGGAAACTGCGCGTGATACATTCGTAGCGCAGCTTTGCCGTTACCATTTACATGGCCGTAGATGTATTGCATACCTGCATTTTCGGCACACGTAAAGTCTCACATCGTAAACGTCAGCACAATTGTGAATGAAGCTTTCCCCTACTGAGATGCATCATGTTGAATGGTGACTAGACATCTACTCCCCCTTACGGCAACAAAACCAACCTACAACTCCAATTCACTTTTCTTTTATATTTCCTGTTTGGTTCTCACCGCGTCTCTTGCGCCCATACATTCCTACACAATAAATGATTGTTACGATGTCCTGTCTCTACCCTTAAAGTTTGTGCCATGAATTTGCGACCACCCTGTATATTACCTTTGAATGTCTCTTTAGAAATATGTTACTTTAAAGAAACATCTAAAATTTAATCATTTATTGATATCAGTTAATAAAATATCAGCCCTACAAAAATTTCGTATTGGTACGCTACTTATTTTTATCATGATTTTGGAATCGCGTCAAATAGATCTTTGGCTGACAGTCTGATGTTATCATTTGCAAAGTAATCACACAAATTTGACGAAATATTACGATTATTTATCAAGGGGAGGGGACCGAAGCGTACTGATATCAAATTATTTCCAAAATTTCTTCAATTTTGAAACACGTTACGCAAGCGGAAAGTATTTTTTTAATCGAAAACTTTTTTTTACTTAGCTATGCGAAAAGTAATTTTTACAAAACATAGCGATCCAATATTTTTTAAGCCAACTTATAAGTATGCGCCGGCTGGGCTCTTGAAGCTATGGAATGAAAGTAAAGGAATGGAATTCAGAAGAATTTTTTACTTCATTCGGGCCACACACATAAATTAAACTGCAATAGATTAAAAATTTTAACGTCAATCTAACCCAATGGGATTGTTGAATTTTGAAGATAGTGTAACGTTTGAAAAAATAACGGTGATATTCTTGGTTAATTAAAATATGGAATTTATTTACGTCACAACTATTGAAAATTATTTACAAAATGATACATTAAAGTTATTAAAATTAATTATAGATTGTTAGAGTCCACTATTTTGTGAGAGGAGGATTCGTTGGTCACCGCTCGCGTGCAAGTTCAAAAGCATCTCTCCCCTCATCTTCCGGTCGGGTCGCTAGATTCCTCGGAGGGTCAAACAGGGGTTGCCCTGCACCTGCAATGCACGTGTGGGTGTCGGTCTACAAAGAAACCGACCAGATGTTGTTGTTTTCGAGAAGTGACGTTACAGCTCTCGCCCTCTCTTATAGAACTTTTCCGTTGAGAAAAGTTTAATGGGATGACGATGAGACAACTGACAGATTACCGACACATCCCTTCATCAAGCACCACTATATTTCTGAGCTGCAATTTTAATGACTAAAGAAACGCTGAACTAAATTTGGAATTACTTATTTCTAGTGAGTGAGTGTTCTTGCTAGGGAACTTACACAAATCCATATTACGAAATAGCAATGTAAGCAATGTAAGAAAACATACTATACATTAAATAAAAATACAAACACTCCTATCACACAATGCCTAGTATCTATTATACTAACAACATGTTATATCAAATGCTAGTGTAAGACCTTGCACATAAAATATTCTTCGCCACAATACTTAAATAAAATTATACTAACGACATGTTGATATGATATGCGAAGTGTACAACCTTACACACACAATATTTTTCACAATATGCCTCTTGCGTAAACTAAATACTCATGTATATTTTAAAACCCTATACACAAAATTAAGCATATTAATACATTTGCTTTTCATGGCTTTATCTTTTGACACGCATCTCCATTCGATATGATATACAGCACTAGTAAATAAATAAAATTTAATACAATTATTAACCTTTAACTAAAAAACATAAGCAACAATTATTATTCATGAGCAAGAGAACATTGTTAACAATTCCTAATTATCTATCACCGATCTGCTGAGACTATCTGCATTTTTGTGACTTTTACCCGACCGATGTACAATTCTAAAATTATATGGTTGCAAAGCCAAAGCCCATCGCATCAATCTAGGGTTAGAACTAACATTTCTATTCAACCACACCAACGGGTTGTGATCGGTCATAACTAAAAATGAATTTCCATCTAAGTAATAATGTAACCTTTTAATTGCGAAAACAATACTAGCACATTCCTTCTCCGTCGTACAATAACGCTTCTCTACCTCTGAAAATTTCTTACTCAGGTAAAGGATTGGATGCTCCTCACCTTGTTCAGTTAATTGGGTTAAAACTGCTCCCATACCTGCGTTCGAAGCGTCCGTTTGAACAATGAATTCTCGTTCAAAATTTGGCGCGTACAAGACGGGCTTATCAATTAGTTTCCCTTTTAGTTCTCGAAATGCGTTTTCACACTCGGTCGTCCACTTAATTTCTCCCTTCTTTGCTCTTCCCTTCAACGCATCCGTCAACGGAGCAGCGATTACCGAGAACCGATTTATATATTTTTGGTAATAACCCGCTATACCTAAGAAAGCACGTATTTGGGTTTTCGTGCGAGGGGTAGGGAACTCTAGAACAGCCTGAACTTTGATCTCGGAAGGGGTGCGAAAACCCTGACCCACAATGTGACCCAAAAATTTGACATTTTGTTGCGCAAACTTACACTTTGAAGGTTTTATCGTTAACTTAGCTCTCTTTATTCTCTGCAGAACCGTTTCCATATGTTTAATGTGCGACTCCCAAGTATCTGAGAAAATTGCGATATCGTCTAGATACGGGACAACGAAATCCTCTAGTCCGTTACGTAATTCAGCCATGAGTTTACTAAAGAAATATGGAGCATTCTTTAATCCGAAACTCATCCTTAGGGGTCGGTATGTACCAAAGCTAGTACAGAAGGCTGCGTATCGCTGTGCTGTTTTACTCAAAGGTATTTGCCAATACCCCTTAGATAAGTCAAAGACGGTAATAAATTTAGCCGCGCCGATACTTTTTCTACGCGTTCTTCGATATTCGGAAGAGGAAAATATTCCGTTCTAATGATCCCGTTTAATTTCCTGTAATCTATACATGGACGAGGTTCTTTCCCAGCTACCTCAACTAAAATCATAGGGGACATGTAATCCGATTCTCCTACCTCAATGATTCCTAATTTTAACATTCGGTTAATTTCGTTTTTAAGATTTCATTTTGTCGGTGCGACATTCGATAGGGCTTCGTCCTAACTGGTTGATCGCTAACTAGCTGGATTTCGTGTTCAACCAGATTAGTTAAACCGGGATTGTTTGAAAACATTTAGAGTATTTATTTAATAATTCGCGCAGTCGATCCATTTGTTTGTCGTGAAGGTGTTTGTTCAACTCGATAGCCTGGATTACGTCCTCGAAATCATAAATGAGAGAATTGTTTTCTAAGTATGGGATTTCTAACTCCTGGTCTGCGAGAGAGTTTTTTGTTTCATCATTAATAATTACGTTAACGTGTTCTGGCCTTTTGTAATATGGTTTTAGCATATTTATATGATAGATTTGAGATGTTTTGCGTCTGCCGGGGATTTCGACTAAATAGTTCGTTTCCGAAATTTTATTTAAAATTGTCCCGGGACCTATCCACTGCACTGCTAATTTATTTGCTCTGGATGTAGCTAACACTAGGACTAAATCTCCATCCTTAAATTCACGTTTTACTGCGTTTTTATCATACCAAGTTTTCCGCTTAACTTGCATTTCCTCCATTTTATTTATAGCTACTTCTTGACATCTTTTTAATCTATTTATTAACTTAAACATATATTTAGTGACGAGATCACCCTCTTCTTCCGGTTCCATCCAATGTTCCATTCCTAACGTCTCTGGGGTTCGCAAATTTTTCCCTTACACCAACTCTGACGGTGTATACCCTGTACTTTCGTGAAATACAGTTCGTAACGCTAAAAGAATTGACGGAAGATGTTTGTCCCATTCGAGCTGCATCTAAACATAAGAGCTGATGAAATCGCTCAACAGGGTTACTCTGTGGATGATACACAGAACTATGCCTGACAAGTATTCCGAATCTTTCAAAAACTCGGTAGTCAGAGCACTAGTAAAAGAAGTACCCTGGTCACATTGTATTTCACGGGGAAACCCCATCCGACTAAAGAAGTTTAACAGCGCATCTGTGACACTAACGGAACTAATATCAGACACCGGAATAGCTTCAGGGAATTTTGATGACATGCAAATGACCGTGATAAGATATCGATTCCCTTTAGATGTGATCGGGAGAGGCCCACATGCATCAATATTTAGCTTAGTAAAAACCTCCTGAATAACAGGGACCAATTTTAGTGGAGCTTTCTTTTTATCATTGGGCTTCCCAGCCTTCTGACACTGATCGCAAGTTTTTACAAACTGTTCCATATCTCTATAGCAATTCGGCCAGTAAAAATATCGGTTTAATTTGTCTTTGGATTTCGTAATTCCCAGGTGTGCAGATGTTCCCTCATGACACAATGATTTAATAGGGTCGCGCAACCCTTCCGGCACTACTATTAACTTCACCACGTTACCTAACTTATCTTCACGATTTTTGACCAATAATTCCTTCTCTAGCGAATAAACCTGATTGGTAACCTGCACTTGACTGGCTGCCTGTTCGTATAAGGGTTTAATCTCCTCGCTATTTTTTTGAGCATTGATTAAATTTTCTCGCGTAACCCTTAGCAGCGCTAATTCCGGAACATATTCCTGGAGTGCAGGTATTAAAATTTCGTCCTCTGCATCCGAAGAAACAATTATAACCTCATCTTCCCCTTTCTTCTCTAGCCGCTTTGACTTGAGACCTTGTTTGGACAGCATTCAATATTTCGACTGGCAGGAAATTATAGCCTAAATTTCCTTTTATTAGCTCGGCCGTTTTATTTCCAAGCAAATATCGACCGTGTTGATTTAAGTGATTTCCACAAACCGCTGCCTTAGTCTGCACCGTTCCAAAATTTCCGGAAATTTCCACGACCGCCAAAGGTAAACAAACTAATTCTGGGCTTAACGGTTGTTTTACCCAAACATTTTCACCAGAGAAAGAAGCAGATTTATGTATTTTGCACATACTAAATCTATTGTCGCTCCCGTATCTCTAAGAATGTCTATCTCGTGACCATTCACAGAGCCCTTTGTTGTATATGAATTAAGAAAATCCGGGTTTTCATTTCCTTCAATATTATTGAGAGTTTCCGTCGTTTTGTTTTTTATTAATTTAGGGCAAACGGCTTTTATATGTCCAGGCATATTGCAATGATAACATCTTTGTATCACGCGTTTTTCAAAAGTTCTCTCTCTAGTACTCTCCGGAACAGAAGCTCCTAATCTGGGGGAAGTTTTCCCAAATCTATTTTCTTTTCCTTGATCCCTGAGTATGTCAAAATTTTATCATTTCTGCCCCACCTATCCATGGGTTTCGAATTTACCTTTCGGACGTCCTCATAATTATCAAAGAGTTCTGCTATTTGAGTAGCTGATTTAAGGTTTGCCCAATTATCTAAAAAAAAAAAAAAAAAAAAAAAATGATCTTTCATACTAGCATTGGCGCGTTTTTTTAATTGATCTACCACCATTAGATCTTTAAGATCTTGAAAGGTATTTATTTCTAAGCCAATCAGCCACTCATCTAGATAATTCGTAATTTCAAAAGGAAATCCTTCCAGGTGCTATCGGATTTTTTCTGGTGTTGGACAAATTTTTGCCGAAAGACCTCCGGACTTAACTTGAATCTTTTAAGTAATAATTTCTTTACATAATCGTAATTTTCGGCTTGTTCCTCCGGTTCGCGAGCAATAAATTGCACGATCTCTAGGGGTAACAAACCCAATAATTGCCCCACCCACTCTTTTTCTTTTCTATTGACGCCCTTTTAGCCTGGCGTTCAAAGATCACTAGATATAAACTAATATCTGACTGCTTAGGATCGAAATCTGGGATCAATTTTTTAAGTTTAAATTAGAGGTTACAGAACATGCATTTGTAGAATCGTTTGATTCATCGTTTACCCTAAATCCGGATTCTATTTTAAACCTTTCCAAATCAAATTTCAGCTGTAATTCTTTCTCTTTTAATGCCTGCTCCTTTACTAACTCCTCCAATCTCATTTTTTCAGCCCTTTCTAACTCCTCTAATCTCATTTTTTCAGCCCTTTCTAACTCTTCCAATCTCATTTTTTCAGCCCTTTCTAACTCTTCCAATCTCATTTTTTCAGCCCTTTCTAACTCTTCCAATCTTTTTCCGTTTGCAATGATAGTCTCATACAGATTTTTAACAAATTCCTCTTCATAACCTTCACTATTAGTGATTGCAATTTTTATGCTAGGGACAGTCATATTTAAAGTGGCATTTATTCCTAATTCCTCAGCAAGTTGCAACATGTCTTGCTTTTTCCCTTTACCAAGGAAAGCCATTTTTTAAACAATATCAAATAAATGTCACGCTAAATTTTGCACTATTGTTACTATTCTCTATTAATACAATAACACTGGTCCCATGCATACACAGAAATACACAAAGAAAAACTTAACACTAAAAATAATCAAAATCATTCAAGAGACTTAAAACACAATAAATCTTAAGCTAAAATTGCACACAATGCTTGAAATACAATTACAATTCTCTAGAAACAAAATAACACTGTTCCCATGCAAGAAAAAAAAAACACTAAGTATTTCAAAATTTCTAAAGAACACTTTAACCAAAATTCCTAATACAATATGCAGTTTGCAACTCAAAAATATAACAGTACTCACCCATTTGAAGTACTCAGCTTGCTGTCAGAAGCAAATTATGTGCACTAGTGGTTTTGAACTCTTAGCAATAAGTGTGATCAGTTTGACCAGCCTTGAATTCACTCGTGGTACGGCTTCCGAAAATCGCTTTTCCTTCGACACTCTCGCCGTTAACACTATAGATCAGTTTGATCTTCTATGAGCAGGACGCTCTCTTTCTCCGAAGCTGAATTCAATTGCAGCACGGCTTCCGAAAATCGCTTTCCCTTCGGACACTCTAGCCGTTAACACTATAGATCAGTTTGATCTTTGAGCAGGACGCTCTTTTTCTCCGAAACTGAATTGAATCGCAGCACGGCTTCCGAAAATCGCTTTTCCTTCGGACACTCTAGTCGTTAACACTATAGATCAGTTTGATCTTCTATAAGCAGGACGCTCTCTTTCTCCGAAGCTGAATTGAATCGCAGCACGGCTCTTCCGAAGATCTCTTTTTCTCCCTGCGTTGCGGTCCGTCCGTAAAAATCCAAAATTTTCCTCCTCTCACGGGTCCTGAATGCTAACTTTTTTATCCCACCGCTGCCACCAAAACTCTAAGCTGTAACGTTTGAAAAATAACGGTGATATTCTTGGTTAATTAAAATATGGAATTTATTTACGTCACAACTATTGAAAATTATTTACAAAATGATACATATTAAAGTTATTAAAATTAATTATAGATTGTTAGAGTCCACTATTTTGTGAGAGGAGGATTCGTTGGTCACCGCTCGCGTGCAAGTTCAAAAGCATCTCCCCCCTCATCTTCCGGTCGGGTCGCTAGATTCCTCGGAGGGTCAAACAGGGGTTGCCCTGCACCTGCAATGCACGTGTGGGTGTCGGTCTACAAAGAAACCGACCAGATGTTGTTGTTTTCGAGAAGTGACGTTACATAGACATAAAAACAGCGTAATAATTTATCTGCGTTGCACGTATGTATTTGTTTTAATGCTTGCTTAAAAAATAAAAAGATTATTTTTTATTTAGCGTTTTTTAGAAGAATACGCGGTTTTTACTTGTAATATTATTTCGTTTGGCAACGTTGAGAGCGATAAAATCGGCAAACGATTTTTTTTTCTCGCAAGAATCATTTTAAGACAGAAAGATATTACTTAACGAATACAATTTCGCTTTTCGCTGAGAAATAAACAAGATTACCAAGGTCCTAAAATAAGACTATTATAGTCTTTTCATTTATACATGGATGCATAAGCCAATAACGATATAATTTTACATTTATTGATTATAGATTAAGATAAACTTACAAATATATTAAAAAATAATGGTTTCTTCTATAAAATTGAGAAAAACAGAAATACAAATAGTATATAAAAATTGTTGGAACAATAAACACTCATAATGAATTCAATTCTTGATTAATTATAAGCTAATCCCAATTATTGTAGTTTATATGTAACAGTGCTCACTCAGGGTTTTGCCGAATTCGACCGATAAATTCAGAGGGGTGTTAGTCGGCAGCATAGGGACGACAAACGCCACAGAACAGGGGTCGCAAGTCACGTTTAGTCGGTGAAAATAGTGAGAATAGTAATCGTCAGGAGGACGATGAGCCAGACGAGGGGGGAGTTGGAGCACCGAGGGTAAGTAAGTTTGAAGAAACCTGCACGTATTCAAATTTCCCACTTCTCCCGGGATTACTGAAGGGAGTACCAGCCTCTGCGACACCAGAACGTATGGTTCATGCATGATGGCACATCTTTCGATTGCGGTACGTAACCAACTCAATGTTACATTTCCAGGAAGGCGGATTGGATGCAGTGGACCTGTTGTTTGACCTCCTCGCCTTCCGTACCTGACCCCCTTGGATTTTTTTCTTCTGGGGCCACCTGGAATCACACATGCCGGGGGCTACAGTGTAGGATCTCATGGCACGGATCGTCGTCGCTTCAGATGACATTGCCAGCTCGCCGGATTTGCTTGGACGAGTTCGACTATCCGTATGTCGGCCGTGCTATGACGTCCGCAACTTCGGACAGTTTCTGTGACAACCACTCGTTGTTGAATTTCTAACGTCATGTTGAGATGCATTGTTCGTATTGTGAACATGAACGACGTCTTATAAATGTATTTCTTACCTCTTTTCATTCCACTCGACATTACACCCTTCACAACATTTTTTGCGAATTACTCCAAATATAATTGGAGTGATTCGCGACTCCATTTTCTACGGCCGGGGTGGGCATTAAGTCGACCGCGATCGACATGTGGACTGCCGAGACATTTTGGGGTGACCTCCTTAAGATTAGTAGTTAATAATTGTATACCTAAGTAATCAAGATTGGCTGACAGTTTGAAGACGTAGTCTTCAATTAACTATAACTACAAGAATTACTTTAGATGAACATATTTTATTTTTTAAGTGGGCTGGGTGGCGCGATTGGTTTGTCGCTGGCCTTCGGTACCTAAGGCCCAAGTCAAAAAAAAAGTTATTTTTTAATGTATTTTGTTGATAAGAAATGCATTTTTGAATTGTTTCATAATAAAAATGCATTATTGATGTTATTATATTTATGGCTATTTTTAATGTTTTGTTTATATCTTGTGTTTTGTTTTGAACGTGGTCATGAAGGAGTAAGTTTTTTTTATTGTAGTTGTGTAGGTAATTACATATTCCGTATTCATAATTAAGTTATAATAAATATTGTATGCATTTTTCTTAGCTCACCCTACCGCAACACATTGAAAACATTAAAAGTAGCCCGTACCTTGGAAAAGATTGCCCGTCCCTGTTCTACGATAATTTGTCATCCCGATTCTGCCTATTATCACCCCTTTGAATTAGACGGTCGAATTCGTTTACACCTTGAATATTCTTCTCAGCAAAACTGCTTCCCTGGAATTTTTCATAATAATATGGCAGTGTAGTAAAAAAGAAGAAAAACCCACACATATATATAAACAAACAGAAATGTGCAATGTGGTAACAATTAAACGAAAAATGTAAAACACTGATATGCAGTTGTTTTGAGTTTAAAAATACAGGAATATCTCGCTTCATACCTCGCTCATTACGGAGCTCGCTATAACATGGTGAATAATTTGAGACATAAATTTCAATTAATATTAATTGTAAACTATTAAGCTGCTTGGAGAGATTATACGCCAAAATGTTCCCATTTTAATAATATCGCTGAAATGAGCGGTGTAGATTGATCAAGGTCAAGCGTGGTTATTATTATCTGCACATGCGGAAACTCGATCAAGAGAAGAAGCAGATGGCAGATACAATCCACACGCATAACTTACCTTCAGTCTGTATGATAACATTATCGTATCGGTTATTCTTGCCATCTGATTAACGTCAAATGATTAGCTTTTGTTTTGAATTATTATAGTATCATTCATAAACCTAGGGGTGGTCAATTGTTATGGCTAGAGGGCCACATTGTGGAAGTGGAGAATCGAAGCTCTTAGTTGTATTTGCATCTCAGAGAAAGGTATAAATTGTACCATAAAAATTAATAAATATAAGTTAAATAAAATAGTGGCAGTTTTATTCACAATTTATTTATTGTGCTAATTTCATATATATAATTGCAAGCACAATTAATTTTAGAATCAGTTTAATGAGATACAAATGTACACTGTCATTTTTTTCTTTTTTTTAAATCTGGAGTGTGGTTTGCTACTTATAATTCTCATCAAAGCCTGCAAGTTAATGTCAAACAACTTGCACCTATGTTTATTCTTATTAATCTTTATACAAGAAAATGCTCACAAATATATGTTGACCGAAGTATAAAGAACATTTTCTGTCTGTTTGGATTTCTGATTGTCTTGCGGGCCACAAGAAAAAAAAAGAACCCTTTGTGGGCCACTATTTGCCCACTCCTGCCTTAACCAATTTATAAGGAATGAAGAGCACACACAAAAGTCAGCTGATGCGAAATTAGGAATTGATTTAAGTTTCGATTCTAGGTGTTGCCGAAAGGGGCGGTTCTAGGGCCTGACAAACCTTACCCTTGCCCAAGGCGGCATTTGGATTGAATTTGAAAGAAAAAATTTTGTTGCAAAAAACTTGATATATTGGGTTGGAGAGAAAGTTCGGTCGTATATTTTAAATAGACAGGTGAGTTTTGCTGTAAATAAAAAAAACACATCTGGCTAGTGAGTCATTCGGATCTTTTTTTTTTTTTTTTTTTAGCTGCTGTATAAATATAAAAGGCGTCGTTTTTTACCGTTTATCATTTACTTGCAATATTTAAAGTGTAAAACATGTCAGCAGATAAGGTGCACTTACGATACTGCATTTTGTATGAATTCCAAAAAGGAAGCAACGCATCGGTTGCATGTAAAAATTTATTTTCGGTATTTGGAAAAGATATTGTAAATGTTCGTGCATGTCAAAGATGGTTTATCAAATTTCGTTCCGGGGATCTGAGCCTCCAAGAAAATGATTGATTTGGACGACCATCCAAGATCGATAATGATGTTTTGCGATCCATGTTGGAAAGTAATCCACATTTAACAAGTCAAGAAATAGTAGAAGAGTTTGGCATTCATCATACAACTGTTGGAGATCACATTAAATCTCTTGGGTATGTGTTAAAGCGAAGTGTTTGGGTTCCACATGAATTAACGGGAAATAATTTTCCTGATCGTGTAAGAATGTGTTCATCACATCTGATTAGATACAATGTGGAGCCGTTTTTGGACAAGCTGATTACTGGAGATGAAAAGTGGATTCTTTACGAGAATATTAAGAGAAAAAAATCTTACTGCAAACCAGAAACATCATCAGCAACAGTTCCAAAACCAAGTATCCATCAACGAAAAGTACTGACGATCTGTACTGCAATCAACTGGATAAATTGAAGGCAGCTATTAAAGAAAAATGCCAGCATTAGCGTCCAGAAAAGGAATAGTGTTCCACCACGATAATGCTGGACCGCATATTGCCATGGTGACACAACAAAAACTGAATGCGTTAGGATGGGAAGTCCTTGGTCACCCACAGTATTCACCTGACATTGCACCATCTGATTATTACCTGTTCATATCTCTGCGAAATTATCTAACGGAAAAAAATGCAAGTCTTTTGAAAGTGTTTCTAAGGCAGTTGCTAACTATTTTAACTCCAAGGACGAGAACTTCTACAAAATAGGAATTTATATGTTACCTGAAAGATGGCAACAAGTTGTAACAAATAATGGAGCATATATAATTGATTAATATTAAACACATATTTTTATAAATGCATTCAAATATTTTCTTTGAAATACGACAGAACTTTCCCTCCTAACCGATATTTTCTGGAAGCACTTAAATGTGATATTTTGGTATTTCCTTTATTGTATCTTACTTCCTTATTTTCTACTCTGTATGTTTAATGTCAGTTTTCTTTTATGTTGAAACTTGAGAGTTAGAGGCGTGAGTATATGTTCAATCGTGAAATTTGATAAGTTTACACATCTTTCTCTAGTAACTTTTCCCCCAACCCAGAGTAGGGTCATCACGGACATTCATTTCACCCATACTACGTCCGGTGTCAACTATCCAAAAGGGGACAGGGGCAATAAGAATTTTTAGTAGATAGATAGTTACAGGAAGTGTTTTATTTTAGTCTTGAGCGTATAGTTACTATAAGGTAAGATAAATTTGTGATCCCCACCATCAGTAGACTCTTTTTAGAAAAAATTGTCTTGCTGAAATGGGTGATTCCTTCTTTTACATTTTACTCGTTTGAATTAATAGGTAATTATGTCCTTAATTTCGAAGTATTTTGTTTTATATTTTGTTTATATCATATTATAATGCTGCCTTTTTGTCTGCAAGAATTATTCGTTTTGAATGAGTGTATCAATGTGAACATTTTTTTAATCATAATATTTTGTTTTGAGAGAGGGGCAACATTTTTCATTTTTGTCCGAGGTGACAAAACTGCTAGAGCCGGCCCGGCCCTGTTGCCGATGTCCATTTTCTTAATAATGAATCGTTCGGAACTGTGGGTTTCAAACATTGCATAAAAGAAAAATGATTTGAATAGTTAGTGTCACCTGAATTCAGTGTTGTAACGAACACCCTCGCCTTGTTAGGGGAGACAGAATTCTAGGGAGCCCAAAACCTGACTGATGCCAAGTACACACTCTTTGTAAGATCCGGCTTGGGGCTCAAAATCTACCTTTGCAGGGGAGGGGGGCTAATTGTCTCTGTTACACCACTGCCTGAATTGGAATATACACATAAAATCATTTTAAGATTATTTTTACAGAAAAAATTATGTGCAATTTTTTTTGGCAAAAACGAAAGAAAAAAAATTACATATTTTTTATATATTCTTCTTTTGTGAAAGAGGTTTTTATGAAAGACGTCTTTTTTCTTTCTTTTTCTTTTTGATAAAGCTTCCTGCGGCTAGCACATACAGAGCTTGAACTGGGATTTTTGAAACATATATTTAACGAGTGGTGAAGACTTATACGAAAATATCTGCATCCAGATAGCCAATGTCTGTCTTTATGACCTTTAGTCCTATTTAATTATTGTCCATGGTAAAAAAGACACCAATCAACCACACACACGCAACGAGCGGATTTATTCATATTTTAATATATCAGATATAAGAAAAATTTTAACTACAACAAAGGAAAAATCCACTGCTTTTATTATTTTGGTTGATTGTAACTATGAGAAAACAATATGATTTTTTAAAATGTTTCCTTCAGTCTCTATAGAGAAATATTTGCTGTATAAAGGCAAAATATTTTTATTATAAAATCATTTTTCATAAAAGGAGACTATTCTTAAAATGTCATCTTCGTTTTTTGCTAAAAAAAATTGCATTTAAATATTTTTTTTTCTAACAATATTCTAAAAACAAGTTTGTATGTACTTTCTAATTCAGGTGACACTGAATATCAAAATAAAAAAAAATTTAATTTACAGCTTTTTCAAAATCACGATTTCGAATGTAGCCACTTCAATAATTTTGAGGAATGATTCAATGGAAAAACAAATTGATTGAGGAAAATGATATTAAAAAAAAGGCGAAAAAAATAGAAAATGTGATATTCTTGCAACTGTATCTTACGACATAGAAATGAATAATGGTATAAAAATTAGGTGCAAAAAAAACATTCGCTGATCTCATTAAAAAATGTTTTACTTTTTCAGTTTGTAAACATAAAATAATATTTTATTCTTTTAAGACTTTTATGATTTTTCATTAAATTTAGATAAATATAGCAATACACAGAGTAGATTCCTAAAAACTCGGCCGAATTGTGGCCAAGTTTGTAGAAGTGCCGGGTTATCGAGAAAAGGATTAAAAAAGAATAAGTACGAGTGTTTCCTCAGAAAATATTGTACTGTACTAGTATGTTTTGTTTACTAGAGAATACAACAAAAAATAAGCTGCCCAAATACTCTTAATCCTGGAGCAGGTGCTCACTCGATACTAACGTTAAAGGTTGCGTGAGATGACTGAGTCACCCCAATCACTTTTTTATAACTTTATTGTACACGACAAAAATCATTATTCCAGTGAATAATTTAACTAAGAAAAAGTATACTTACCTACTTTTAATGACTTTTCAAATTTTCTTTGATCATTTTAGAAAAATATCAATCAAACTGAACCAAGAAGTTTCAAATGAGCGTGACTTTAAAAAAGGACACAAATCACACACACACAGATACTTTTTGCTAACGGTACAGGAATGTCATATATTGTTCAAGTTATTATGCTTTTATTGTGCTTTGATGATCCATAAATAGCATGTTGAACTTTTTCTTGCTTGCGTCTTTTTGACAGGATAAAGTGTGTCTTGTGCTACACTTACGGCTTTATATTTTTCTTGATGGAGTTCTTTAGGTAGCATTTGAAAAATTTTCTTTCAAATCAAACGTTTCTTGCTTTTCATGCTTTCGCTTTTCTTAAATTTACTTTCACTATCATGATTAATATGCATTATTTCAGCAGGCTCTTCCCACACTTGATCAGCTTCAACTTCCTTCAATAGTGATCGCAGATACCATTTTTCTCTTTTTTTATATATATTCTGCTCATTTACATTTATAAACCGTAATACAGAAGAACGTCGTTTAACCGAACTTTTATTATCCCTAGAGTCACATATCTGGACCAGTTTTTTTCTTCTCAACTACTTGTACTGTGTATGAATACGTTTACGAACAATGCAACGCTCAAGAGACATTTCATGTGAGGCCAAAAGTGACGGGAAAACCCAAGTTCAGGGATATTTGGGGAATTTCAGTTGTGTGATTTGGTAAACATCTGCGCGGAATATTAGGTCAGTTTGTTTCCAAGTGAGGGGGTGTATACGTGCTCTTTTGTTGAGTTGCGAACTGCTATGGCTTCGAATTCAAAACGGAAGCGCAGCGTCTGGAACATAGAGACAAAACTTGAAATATTGAACTGTCTCGCGAAGGGAGAAAATGGAGCGTCTCTAGCAAAGTTTTATAATGTCGGAAAGTCAACAATTTCTGACACAAAAAAAGCCGAGAATCCATTTTAAATTTTGCTTCACAACTTGACTCAGAAGATGGCTCGAAGAAAAGAAAAACAATAAGGGAAGCAGACGATGTTGTTCTTGATCGTGCACTCTACTTGTGGTTTTCACAAAGAAGGAGCAAAGAAGGAGGAAATATAGGGTCCTCTGTTGTGCGAAAAAGCTCTGGAACTTAACGAGATACGTTAGAGACACCTATGGGAGTGCTGTCCTATTCAACTACTGCTGCTCAAGAGAATCAGAGACCTTGCAGCGAAAAAACGAAAATGTACATTGGTACAGCGAAAAAGAAGTGATTATTTTCCAGAATAAAGGTAAAATTGTGACATTTTGCACCTATTTTTCTTTTTTTCCAAGCATGTTTCCCGCATGTGATGGTGGCCGCGGTGCCGAACTTGAAATCGTCGAAATCTCCAAGCCTTAAATAGCGATTTTGAGGTGGCGCCACAGGCACGCGTGATGTGTGTCTGCGCTGAAATTCTAATCATTTGCATATCTCACCTCCGCTAATGCATGTTGAAAATTTCACGTTATTTGCACGCTACCTTCAGGGTGTTGCATTTACGGTGGCCAGCAGTGTACAAATGAATGACGACCAGCAACCATAATCGTTCTTCGTTCTACTTTATTCATCCAAAATCCATTCATTTTCAAAAGAAAAAAAAATTATAAAATCTGTAAAATTTTGTTCCAGTGGCAAATTTTTAATTCGTGAAATATTTCCTTTTAGATAATTTCTAATGATCTGTTGAATATTCTACAAATTCAAAAAGACAAATCAGTTAATTCTAAATAAAGATAGCGTAACCTTTTGCGTTTCACTCACTGGCGTAGCTCAGTGAGCCCTGTATCAAAATTCCTTCTGGGCCCTTTTTTAGTTATGAGAACCCTGTTAGTGGGACTGCAGAGTTACACATGTTGGGACCCCTGTAGCTCGAGGGCCCTGTATAATCGATACGGCAGATACAGCGGTAGCTACGCCCCTGGTTCCACTACCCTTAAAAATTGGAATTTCAAAAAAAAAAAGAGAGATAGGCAATCTAGTAAGGTCTAAAGGTGTGAAGGTCTCTCGGGACCTCACTTTGAGAACGAGAATAATTTTGAGTCATAAAAGAACCAGTAGCCATTTTTATAAATAACTTTCTTTATTTGGTTATCTTTCTCAAATAGAATCAAAGACTTATTAACAATAATTTTACTAATATTATGAGGTTTTAAAGATAATATCCTTTAAATTAACTCAATTAATTAATGATCTAATTAATTAATTTATTAAATAACGATCACGCAGAAATTACCACGATAAGAGATCCCAGAATTATATTTAATAATGTTCTTATTGAACATTTAACTTTAATCTGACTCTTAAAACTTTAATGAGACTTTAAACTCAAAATAATATTTACCACTCGGAATCTCAATTCTTCATGAGATTAAATTATCGACAACAATAAGACTTCAATTCAAATTCACTATAACTCTATGTTTCAATATCTATCTCCTACTGCTCTAACTTTACTATTTCGTTTGACTTAAATACTGAATCTAATCTACATAACAAGGAATCCTGTCCGCTTTTTGGAGTTGATTGGAAATAGGTAGGGAATTAAATTTCCCTAAAAAGGTCGGTTCAGAAGGTTAGTGATAAAGTTCCGTATAGATTCGTCACATTCCCCTCCAAAAAGAAAACGGGGTTTATTCGAAGGACTCATACGTCCTGAAAATAAATTACGTAAATCCCATTTTTGTCCTACAGTTCCGACGATATTAATTTCTAACTGTATATTATTGAAACATCTTCCGTAATGAAAAATGACAAAATTACGATTTAGAATTAATTGCCAAACCTCATAATATTTTACAAGTTTAAATTAATCCCTGCACTCTATCCATTTGGCTAAGGGGCGTGGGAAAAACCACCCTAGTGGTGGCAAAAAACCAGCCCCATAGAGTATGACTTAGTCATTATACAAAAAAGAAATACAATCTTCTGTGGCACTGGAACATCGAAGACTTCAGGGTCAGCTACCCTGAAAGATTGATATCCATTTGAGAAGTAGGTAAAAGCAGATATGAAGTTATACATTTGTTACATGAATGTCATATACAATAATTATCTGGTTCCTTTGTCTTCCCATTCGAAAAACTTGATGCGCTAGTTAGTGTTAATGGTTAATCCTATCTAACTTCGCCGCGCTCCAAGGCACCAGATGTGAAACAAAACATACATAGAGACACACATAGCATATAATAATAATCATTTTGTAATAAACAAATAACACAAACAACCAAATGAATTGTCGCATCTTAGCGAAGTCATACATCGAAGTAAACAAATGCAAAATTTACAGATGTTTTCTCCAAAATACAAAAAGTAACACAAAAGTCGTTTTTTTTCTGGTATAGAAAAAAACACACACAATGCAGTGTCCACTTTTGTCAGTCTTCTTAATTTTAGAGTCCGCCCGTGACTTGCTTTAATTGCAAAAAATTCTTCATTTGTTCGCATTGTGAAGATAAAGAAACAATACAACCTGGATTTTGTCTGTTAAATCCTATGCACTGGATCTCCATTCAACGCTTCCATACTGAGGCTTCTTCTGCGGAATGTGCTGCCAGGTATGCCGTTGATTTCGATGTTGCTGAGCTCCTCAGGAATACCGTCTTTTCTTGTATACGGCTCCGTAGATAGTATGGGCAAGGTCTCCTTGTATTGGTTTGATTCGACCGGACTGATTTCTCCGCTTGTTCGTTGCGTCTTCTCGTTGTCGCTCTGGTCTGACGGGTCTGGTTATCACGTCCACTAACTTCCATTCGGGATCCACCTGTAGTCGTAGCAGTCCTGCGATCAGGCAACTTTGATGGACCTGCAATTGACTCTACTCCTGGTGAAGAGGTATTATGTTTTTGAAACTTATAATTCTTGGACGAGAACGAGGAAGGGATCGACCTCTTGACTCCCTGCCCTTGCTCAGGAGCGTGTCTTTTCCGGTCCTGATGATCAGATCCTTGTCGTGATCTCTTCCTACATATCTTGGATCGTTTTAAAGCTTGGTCCTTCGACGCAGTACTATTAATTTTACGTTTATTTCTGGGGATCTCCCGTGTGGTGTTACTCTGCCGTGATCTACACCCCTAACTTTCCTAACTAGAGGTTTTCCTATGCTCTTTAAACTGTCCTTGATGTGATCTATTCGACCCATGACTAACTTCTTGTTCGTCATACAGAGTTTCTACCGGACTATCCGAACTAATCTTGTCCGACTGACGAGGTCGGTACACTCGAACCTGATCAATATTAACAGTTATATTTCTTCCGTTTTTCCAAATAACTAAATTATTTCCTTTTATTTCCAAAACCTTATAGGGACCTTCAAACTTAGGCATAAATTTTCCCACCTGTTTCCTACCCGCAGCACTTAAGAAATGTGTTTGAAGTAAAACCAAATCGTTCACTTTGATGTGAACATCCCTCCTTCTGAGATTGTAATGTTTTTCCCAAGACTTATGCTTTTTTTGCATATTTCGTCTTGCCTCATCGAATAATCTTTCGATGTTACTATCAACATATTTCGCATCCTCCGTAACATTTATGAGCTTGTTAAACGGAGTTATGATTTTCCTTCCCAAAAACAACTCAGCCGGAGTTTTATTTGTCGTCTCATTTACAGCCGTGCGCAAAGCGAAAGCGAACTCGTGCAGAAATTGGTCCCAGTTTTCATGATTTTCTTCAACAAAAGAAGCTATCATTTGAACTAAATTTCTATTCACTCTCTCCGTGAGATTAGACTGTGGTCGGTACGTTACCGTTTTCATATGTTTGATGTCCAACCTGTGACTGAGATGTTCAAATACGTCAGAAATAAATTGGGGGCCGTTATCACTTATCAAAGAAATCGGAGCTCCGTAACGCGCTATATAGTTATCAAAAAAGCATTAGCTATTGCCTGGGCTGAAGCTTTACGAAGAGGAATCAGCTCACACCACTTAGTGAAGTGGTCAGTTATAACTAATATGAATTTATATCTCTCGGGTCGGGATGCGGGTAGGGGCCTAATAAGTCTAGCGTTACAATTTCATTTGGATATTTCGAAACTATAGGCATTAAACGACCAGCTGGTAGCGCGTTTTTATAATTAAACTTTTGACACCGGTCACAGGTTGAAACATATTCAAATATATATTTTCTCATAAATGGAAAATAGCACGTGTCACGAAGTTTAAGATATGTCTTCCTCTTTCCGAGATGTCCTGCCAGTGGCAGATCATGAAATTCTTTCATTATATCCTTTCGAAGAGAACCAGGAATATAAACTCTTAGTTCTCCCAGATTAGAAAAATACTTCGCGTAAAAGAGGAGACCATTTATTAACTTGAAGTCCTGGGACCAACTCTCGCATACCGTCGCATTAACAGAACCGTCATCAGGGTTTTCTAAGTATCGATAAATATGTCCTAATTCAGCATCTTCCCTCTGTTCCTTAATGAATTGTTCACGGGAATTTATTGCGAGGGCTCTAAGAGCTGCGCACGAAATTTGCGACCCCTCGACACTGTCTACTGGATTTCTTGATAAAAGATCTGCGACCACGTTTTGAACACCAGGTCTGTGCTCCCATTCTATGTTAAACTCTGACAATTTCAATGCCCATCGGATCATCCTACTTGATAAATTCTTACCATTGGTTAACTTCGTTAACGCTGCGTGATCTGTAATCACTTTCACAGGTAGGGGTCCAAAATAAGTTTTAAACTTATTTAGAGTCCAAATTACCGCCAAACATTCTCTTTCGGTAACCGTATAATTACGTTCTGCTTTATTAAGGGTTCGAGACGCGAAAGCAATAGGTTTTTGATTTTGCTGAAGCACAGCACCAATTCCGACCCCACTAGCATCAGTGAATAAATTGAACTGTTCAGAAAAATTTGGTAATTGCAAGATCGGTGCCTCCGTTAGTGTGCGTTTGATCTGATCAAAAGAATCCTGTGCTTCTCCCGACCAGTTAAACTTCGCCCCCTTTTTTTTTAATTGGTACAATGGTTCGCATATATCTGCGTATCGCGGAATAAATTTTTGGTACCAACCCGTCATCCCTAAAAATTTTGACACTTCTCTATTATTTTTGGGAGGTTTCATTTCCGTAATTGCCCGAATTTTCTTATTGTCAGTTTCGATTCCTTCTTTACTAATAATCAGGCCTAAATATTTGAGTTTGTCACGAGCGAAGTGACATTTTTCCTTATTTAACGTTAGCCCTGCGTCTCGTAATAAGGTAAAAACCCGAGTTAAATGATCAAGATGGTCTTTGAACGATGGAGATGTTATAATAACATCGTCCATGTAAACGGACACGAAACGCCCAATAACAGGTTGGAGGATTATATCGATAGCTCTTTGGAAATTAGGCGCTGCTCCAGAAAGACCAAAAGGCATGCGTAGGAATGCAAAAGTGCCATTGCGAGTGATAAACGCTGTTTTTTCTATGTCCTTTGGACTAATCGCCAACTGAAAATAGCCACTTCTGAGATCTAGAGTGGACATAACGTTGGTGTGAGGGATATTGGTGAGTAAGTCATCAATAACCGGTAATGGATATCGAGGATATTTGGTAATTCCATTTAGTTTCCGATAATCGATCGCGAAACGATATGCCTCGGGAGAATCTGGAGGAAGGTCATTGTTCTTTCGAGTTAATACGACTGGAGATGCATAGGGCGAATTAATAGGACAAATTGTACCATCCCGTAACATCTTATCTATGTGATAATCAATAATGCCTTGTTTGACCCGGTCGTACTTGTATGGTCTCGACACTACCGGTCCTTTATCTCCAGTATCTATCTCATGATATACAACATGCGTTAATCCCGGTTGATCGGAAAATAACCCTTTAAAATTATTAAATAAGGCTTTTAATTGCCTCTGTTGCTCGTCATCAAGTTTCGATTCTGTGAGATCAATATCAATGAGTTTCTCCTCTTTAGGCATTTGTTTGATCAGATGATCGGGAATGATCAAGGATTTCTGATCAAAATCTAATGTTAATCGCGACGCCTTCATAAAATCAATCCCCAAAATGCACTGATACTGCATGTTATCAAGTATATGGAATTTCCAGGGTTTCTGAAATTCCCTGATTCGAATTTGTAACTCGACTCTACCCAAATGACTGCACGGGGCTCCCTGTGCTGTCACGACTCTGTCTTTCGTCTTTTGACGAGGTCAGTATGAAAAATAATTGCGGTATACCTCCTCCGAAATAAAAGATTTCTCCGCTCCCGTGTCCCATAGTGCTGTAATAAAGGTTTCATTTAATAGAATAGGGACATACGGTAATTCGACTGGGGTCATTCTTATAGAGGATACTCTGATAGGCCGATGATCCCAAAGTGGAGGATTTTCCGTACCCCGCGATCGATTACCCCCATATTCACATCGATCGCTTAAAAGTTTAAATTTCTACTTCGTTCATTTTGACCTCGAAATGAACTATTTCTCGACCCACTTTGTCGACCGCCTTGACTGTGGAATGGTTGATCCGATTGTCCACCTTGGCGTCTACCCTCGAATCTGCGATTATTTGTGAAACCTTGGTTTTCGAATCGATTAAATTCCCTTTGTGGTCGGCTATTATTGGCGTATCTCTCATTATTTTTGTTTTCCCTCCAATTTTCCTGTCTATGCCGGGTATTAAAACGATTGTTTTCATGAGGGCCTGAACTTCTAAATCCCTCACTCGAACCTCTGATTTGTCTATGCATAAAACGTTCTTCGTATTTATCAACGATTTGTAGGAGATTGGCAGTATTTCGTGGATGTTTAACTTCGACATAATCCAAAATTTGAGGTTCTAATCGACTAACGACGTGATCTATTAATTTTTCCTCCGACATTTCTAGTTTAAGGACTTTATGAATTTTCAACAATTCATAAATATAAAGTCCGAAGGTTGTTGATCTCGTCTTTGTGATGAGGAATAAAATCGCGTTTCTAGTTCTGACCTGTTTCTGACCACGGGAAATTGTTCCGACAATGCCTGTTTTAAGTGCGCGTAGTCTGTTGTCTTATCTTCAATGACTCTATAACCAAGAACTTCGAACCAGTCGAGTGCCCGTCCTTTGAGATGACCCTTCAAGTAAGCACATGCTAGTTGTGCAGGTATCTCATAATACGCGAGATTATGATCAATATTCTCCAAAAAATCATCTATGTTCTCAATTCCCGAAAAATATTGTTCCGGAATGATTCTAAAACTGGATCCGACTCTATTCTCGGGAATTATACGTTGGGCGCCATTGTGAAGGTCTCTCGGGACCTCACTTTGAGAACGAGAATAATTTTGAGTCATAAAAGAACCAGTAGCCATTTTTATAAATAACTTTCTTTATTTGGTTATCTTTCTCAAATAGAATCAAAGACTTATTAACAATAATTTTACTAATATTATGAGGTTTTAAAGATAATATCCTTTAAATTAACTCAATTAATTAATGATCTAATTAATTAATTTATTAAATAACGATCACGCAGAAATTACCACGATAAGAGATCCCAGAATTATATTTAATAATGTTCTTATTGAACATTTAACTTTAATCTGACTCTTAAAACTTTAATGAGACTTTAAACTCAAAATAATATTTACCACTCGGAATCTCAATTCTTCATGAGATTAAATTATCGACAACAATAAGACTTCAATTCAAATTCACTATAACTCTATGTTTCAATATCTATCTCCTACTGCTCTAACTTTACTATTTCGTTTGACTTAAATACTGAATCTAATCTACATAACAAGGAATCCTGTCCGCTTTTTGGAGTTGATTGGAAATAGGTAGGGAATTAAATTTCCCTAAAAAGGTCGGTTCAGAAGGTTAGTGATAAAGTTCCGTATAGATTCGTCACAAAGGTTGCAAGTAAATTCTTGTGAGCCTTGAATGTACCAATTTGATTATGTGGGTGATAGAATACCCAATTTTATTCGATGATTGTGCTTGTGTTTTACAAATAAAATATTAAAAATAATATTGAATAAATAGTTGGTCTTAAACTTTGGATCGCCGCGGCACCCCTTCACATATCAGCTTGACATCGCGGCCCCCAAAATTTTGGAACACCCTTCTCTAACTCTCAACATACGGCTGAATGATTTAAAGGTTCCTCAAAAATCTTAATACCGCCTCTGCTGATGATGCAGATTTTTTAATACTTTTTTTCCTTAAAAAAAAACGATAACTATCTTTTTTTTGTATATATAAAATATTAGAAAATACTATTTTCAAGCAAATAAATAACGTAAGCGTAAATAAATAAATAATACAGGCGCCATTAAATTAGGAAACGGATGCAATCGTGACCGCAAAGGCGCACTATGTTGAATTCAGTTCTTAATCTTTAGACATGTGTTTCTACTATATATTATTTGAAAATATTAGGTTTTAGAGTTGGCTATGTAGTTGCAAACAATTAAAAGAAAACTGAATTAATATTTTTGATCACAATACGTGTTCGAGTAAATAATTTGACTGGGGGCATCTAGTCTGGGATGACACATCTTTCAATTTGTTCACGAGGTCTTTTAGAGCAGAGTTCGGAGCTGAAACGTCCTCCCGTTAGCGTGGTGTGGTAGTTAGGAGAGGGGGTGCCAGCTCAGGTGTCGTCCACGCCACTTGACCATGGTTCAAAATTACGTGGTCCGTCGCCAAAAGCCCTCGTGTAGCTGAACAGTGTGTCGTTAATATTCACTCACTAGAGCAGAGTTCGCCAAAGTGGTGGTCCACGACAAAATTTCGCTGGTCCCCCAAAAAATGTGGAATATACTCACTCATCACGTTAAATTATGCTTAAGATGCATTGTAGCGAATTATAAACGAAGCAATGTCCATAATTATTTCGAAACGAAAGGAGTGTGTATCCGGGCGAATTAGTTAGACAGTCCACAAGAAGTATATATAGTTCCATGAGATAATTTAGGTATAGTAATGTTTTAATTAGATACGAATGCCGCGATGCGGCTTACATTCTACGATACAAGTTACACACACACTCACGATCTTTATAATTCTAATACAGATGTGCGCGCACCAGCGCCCTCGCGTGGTCAATATTTCGGCACATGCATTGATGGCGTTCTTAGATCACAATTTTTTTATAAATATAATTAACTCTTAAAAAATCCTATTAGTGGTCCATGGGACTTAAATTATGAATTTGTTGATCCGTAAGGTCAAAAAGTTTGGCTACCGCTGTTTTAGAGTCTGTAAAAGGAAAAAAAATCTTAACATTAGATGAGAGACCTTCGCGGGTACCCAGAAGGAGCCTGCGGACCCCCAGGAGTCCGTGGACCACACTTTAAGAACTTCTGGTTTACAGTATTGCCAGCAAAATAGCATAGAAATTCTTTTATGAAGTTATTTTTTAAGTATAAAAAACTTATATACAAAATTTGTTGCAAACCCAGAGATTTACAGACACAAGTTAAATAGAGTTTAAGTTATACTGCCAAAATAAATAAATTAATTAAACCGGAGTATATTTTGCTGACATCTATAATTGTAAAGAATAGTTCAAAATAAATTGTAAATGCATTTTTATTCATTCATAGTCAGTGCTAGTTTATCTACTGGGCACTTGGGGCAGGTGCCCAGGGACCCGGGGCTCTGAGAGGCTTAGAAGGGCCCGGATAAGCTGAATGTAACCAGATTTTCTGGTTATAAATTTCGTTCCTCCTGTTCCAAGGGGACAGTGCCGGTTTATCCATTGGGTGCTTGGGGCGGGCTACCAGGGGCTCGGAAGGGATTTAAGAAGCCTAGATAAGTTGGACTTAAATAGATTGCCTGGTTATAAATTTTAATTTGCCAGTGCCATGTGGGCCGGAAGATCTTCTGCTCCCAGGTCCCGAAATGAGCTTAAATAGGCACTGTTCATAGTGGAATTTCATGGTTTGAGCATGCCGGGGAAGCCGAGTGGTCAAGGTATCGGATCGTGGCTAGCCTTGTCGCGAGTACGAGCCCAGTTCCACTAAAGACCCGCCGTGTAGGGGAGCGAGATCCACGTTAAATCTGTCGAGAGCTCAAGCGTCCTCCCGTCGGGGTGTTGTGGTAGTTAGGAGAGGGGGTGCCAGCTCAGGTTTCCTCCAGGTCTTTTGATCATGGTTCAAAATGACGGGGTTCTTCGCCAAAACCCCTCGTGTAACTGAACACAGTGTGACGTTTATATTCACTCACTCACACTGTTTGAGCAGCCAGTAAATTTAAGTGTTGCATGCAGTGGAGCACTGAAACACGAAGGGTTAGTTAACTTGAGATACATGCACCATTGAAGATGTAGGATGAAAAATATAAATATTAGTAAATTTAAAAAATTACCAAGTTATAATACAATATATATCATCGTTACGTGTATCATTATAACTTAAATTATAATAATTTAAATTATAATAAAAGTGACTTTATGAGGATTTAAAAAATGTGATTAAGGTGACTAATTTTAGATGTGATTAAAAATAATCATACTGTAAATACAGGATATAAAGAGTACTGCTTAGAGAGAGAGAGTTTTTTTTTAACTTTTATTTTACAATACATAAAATCAGATATTGTAACACCAATATATTAGTATTTTGAAAAATGGTATTTATTATTTTTTTTTTCAGTGTAGGAAGAGATTTTTGACTATACGGAAATAAATGTTCGGTAATTTTAGCAGGAAATTAAATTAATGAAAATAAAATAAGAAACACAGTAATACTTAAACAAAATTTTTAAAAGTGTTTAATGTTTTAACGCAGTTACTATATATGTTAAGTGTACAGTTGTATTTTGCGAAAATCCCACGTAAAATAAACTTGAAAAGTGAATTATAAGACTCATGCTTACACACACAAGAACAAATCTTGTAATTCGGTCTGTGACCGCTTCTTATTTTAGAGGGTGAATTATTTATAAAATTTGTTAATGATACATGATGTTTGATACACAATTGAAGCTCTCAAAAGGTTGTGAAACAAAAAACTAATTGTTTGATAGATATTTTTTTTTTTGACTTTTTAGAAAATTATTTGAGAAAAGTTTCATAAAATATACAGTAGATGGCAGCACAATGTAGAAAGTTATTGTAATAAAACGCGGGTATTTTTTTTTTCTATAATTTTTAAATTAACCTCAGAATATTTGAAAACAATCTTATTAATCTCTGAGAAAAACTTTCCTTTGCTTTGTAGTTAGTTAAAATTTTATTAATTTGTGATGAAAAGCTCAAAAATAAAGTATTTAATATTTTTTTTAACAAAAAGGTTTAAAATATCAATTGAATTCTGTGACAATGAAATTTTTTTAAAAAATAAATAATAAAAAAGGTAAAGTGAATTTATTGATTTTAAGCGAATGGAATAATAATGATATGGGGAAAAAAAAACAATGATTAGATGACGAGATCGGTAGGTAAATTCTCGCTTTGCAACTTTCAACAACGGCATATTTAATAGTTCTATATATAATTTAATAAAGAATATTTTGTGCTACTACAAGGCAATGATACTAAAAATGATGCTTCAATCTGACAAAATACTAAAAAGAAATTTTTCGTTGGTATTTTATACTTTTAAAACTAGGTTCATTATTGGTGAAAGCAGGTAATAAATGTAAACAAACAAAACTGTGTGTGTGTGATGAGTTGACTCTTGTGGTGGCTAAAAATTTCCAGTTATTTACTCGGTATAAATTATTCTTCATATATATATTATATAGATGTGTATGTAATTTTAAAAAATTATTTTCATTATTTTTTTATGTTAAACTATTGTTTAAAAACCAGCATTTAAGTAGTATACAAATTGGTACATTTAGAACCCAAAATAAAACATCACATTTTGAAACTAAACTATACACAAATCTCCTTTTGTTTTTTTTGTAGGATAATATTTGTTGGAATACATTTCATTTGTTTCATTTCAGTAAATATTTAGATTTTTCTTTTAATATCTCTTTTTCTTTATTTATTTGGTTTAGCTTTGAGTTATTTAGCTCACTTCAATCTAAAAATATACTGTTATAGTTGAATCGCCAAAATGGAGAGACTTATTCTGTTTTAACTTCATTTTATAACACAAGTTGTTTTTTTCCCATTATAACAAGAAGAGAAAATAGATTTCATGTTTTCTCTATTTTGATACTTTATATTTATTTTTTTATTTCATACATGTTTTTGAAATATTCAACACCATAGAGAGAGATGGAAAATTATATCAAATTTATATTTAAGACTGTATATTTTCATTATAAATTACATGGATTTGTAAAAAATGTGAAGCTTTGCCATTATTTAAATTAAACCTCCTCCTCTACATTGTAAAGCATTAGTTTCGTTTCTTTGTCGTCAGGCATGTATTTCTTTTTTGCTATTTATATAGGCAAGCAAATAACACAGTAAAAAACTCTCAGTATTTAAATATAGCAGATGTATGAAGTTATTACTCTTTACCCCATCATAAGTTATTGAATAATAAACATAGGAAAAAAGCTTATTTTCATTGATATATTTAAAACATGTTATTTGTTTAATAAATTAACCAGTGAAATATATGAAATCTTGGCTATTTAGGCTCATCTTTATATTTCTTTTAGATTATTTACAGCTGTATTCTATATAAATTATTTTTCTGTTGAAAATACAATAGTATGTTAAGAGTAAGAAACTCAAAATATTACTTCAACCTAATTGAAGATAGTGGAATGAGTTTGTTGAACATAGAGACCTGAGTTTATTGTAAATTGTATTTCAATTGAATAATCAAATTTTTTTCTTTTGCCATTTAAAATCTGCATCTCCACTCCCATTTATAACATGCTAAGAATGTGCATTAACTTATCTTAAAAAAATGCTATCTACTCCAATTGTCTTATATTCTTATCAGTAAATAATTTCCTTCTACTCTTTACTAGATATATCCAACAGCAAATGAACTTATATTCTTTTCTGTCACTTATAATTTCAAATAAATTCTGTTTTTTTCCCCTAATTTATTTTGAGAAAATCTTTAAAAAGATTTATTTTCAATTAAGTTTATA
Source organism: Trichonephila clavipes (assembly GCA_019973935.1). Classification (NCBI taxonomy): domain Eukaryota; kingdom Metazoa; phylum Arthropoda; class Arachnida; order Araneae; family Nephilidae; genus Trichonephila; species Trichonephila clavipes. The sequence goes on from BMAU01019687.1 coordinate 417,547, forward strand.
TGCAATCGGTAAATAAAAAATTAGATTACCAAAAGTGTTAATTTGTTAACGAAATGTTTTAGCAATCCTAAGCTTTCAAATTTCCGGAAAGAATTCACCAAACGACATTTTTTCATAAAAAATTCTAATTTTAAACGTTTTTAAATTTGCATCAATTTCTTTTCTAACAAGGAGAGGGCACAACTAAGGAAATTCATTTGGGGTCGAGACTGAGTGTAATAGTAGTACTTCTTTAGGGTGTTCAACCCTCAATGTAATTCCGCCGAATGGCCAGTCATTTCAGAGAAAAAAGCCTTCGAAATTCATGCTTAGCTTTTATACAATTAAATTTCTATTTTCTCCAACGATTTTACAGCTTGGTTGATATATCATCTGCATACTATGCGCTACGTCTGGGTTCAACTCATCAGTCAATTTTTTTCATTTCATTTAATTATTTTTAAAATTAAATAAACTTATTTATGAAAGGTTTACTAAATTTGAAATTATCTTTTGTGTTTTTATTTTATATTTTATAAAGTAAAAACAATTAAATAAATTTATTATTTAAATTATTTATTAAAATTTTTCAAAATTATTAATATAAATATTTAAAATTATTAATTAAAAGTGCTAATAATTAAAATTATTTAAAATTATTGATTAAAATTATTTAAAATAAATATTAATTAAAATTATTTAAAATAAATATTGATGAAAATTATGTAAAATAATTATTATTCAAAATTATTTAAAATAATTATTATTTAAAATAATTTGTAATTAAATAATTAATAATTAAAACCAATGACTAAGAATTATTATTAAAATTAATTTATTATTAAAATTAATTTATTATTAAAATTGACTATTTATTTTTAAATTATTAAATTTACTATTTATTATAGAAATAATAATTATTTTTTTAAAATTATTTAAATAAACTTTTTAAAATTACTTAAATTTATTTAAAAAGGACCTATTAAATGCTTTATAAAATTATAAAATAATTAAATTAATATCTAAAAAAGACATTTTTTTATTATATTATAAAAGAATTAATTTAATAATATAATATACTTTATAAATTATTTTATATTATATATAATATTTTATTTATAGTATATTTTATTTCACATTATAAAAATATTTGTAACTAATTTTTATGTATAATATCATTTAATATTTATTTTATTATAAATATTATTTATTAATATAAAAATATATTTATAAAATTTAATATAAATATTTATATAGTTACAGTATTTTTTTATTTTATAAAATACAAAATAATTACATAAAATATTTAATAAACCTTTCATAAATAAGTTTGTTTATTTTTAAAAATAATTAAATGAAATGGAAAATAAATTGACCGATGAATCGAACCCAGACCTAGCGCATAGAGTGCAGATGATATATCAACCAAGCTACGAAACCGTCAGCGAGATTTGAAATTTAATTGTATAAAAGCGAAGCATGAATTTCGAAGGCTTTTTTTCACCGAATTGACAGGTAATTCGGCGGAATTACGTGGAGGGTTGAACACCCTAAAGGAGTACTACTAAATTACACCAAGTCTCGACCCCAAATGAATTTCCTTAGTCGTGCCCTCTCCTTGTAAGAAAAGTCTGTTTCGGAGAAATCGCCTTGAAATTGAATGAAGTGTGAGCATGCGCATTCGTCCAATAAAAACTGCCCCGTTTACTCCAATCGGAGACATCGATCGTGCAAACCCAAACAATCTTTTTTTGTAACGGAGTATACGGGAGTTCCCCTTCCGTGTTATCGCACTGTGTTATAAAGCTGCAAGCCTTTGGAAAGGATAACAGAGTGAGCGATTGAACTGGATTTAAAGAAACAGTAAGTGCTACGTTTCCATTTCCTTTAATACACTTGCATGAGATCGCGGTTCAAAGTCGCACTTTTAGTGAATTTATCCAGTATTACCAACTTTTTTAGTTTATCGTGTAATTTATGTAAAAATGACGAAATTTAGCTTGAAATTAACGTATTTAACGAATTCTGTCGAAGCTTAAGGTACATGACTAGTTGCGGGAACATTTTGTTTTGAAATAACGCTGAAAGTTCATTTTTAAACTCATTTTTTGTTTGATTATAACTGTAAACTTTTAAAAATAACATAGAAACAAAATTTCCAATATATTTTTGAAAGAAAATGGACAATTTTAGATTAAAATTAGGCATTTTTTGCACATCGTGGCAAACACTGTAAAATAAATTCTAATGCATAAGATAAAAAAAGCTCTTTGAATTTTATTCAGAAAGCGTTCACCTATGTTTTGATCTATCATCTTTGAATAATTTTAATTTAACACAAAGTTAGGGGTCAAAAAGTGCACAAACAGAAAAATTTTCTTAAAATTTTGCATTTATCTCGAAAGAAAAACGATCATAAAAATGGTATATATATATATTGTTTTTTCTTATTCTCTAGTGCACAGTATGCATACTATAATAATAAACACAGATGCTAAATTTCATGCAATTATCTCAAGGACTTTTTGAGATATCATGTGTGATTCAGATTATACCTTTTAGCTTATCAGAACCCCAAAATGACTCACTTTTGATAATAAAATGCAATATATACAAACCACACAAACAATATTCCATAAAATTTTATTTTTTGAAAAATAAAAGTCAATTTTATTTAATGTGGGAATTTAATATTTGTATTAAAAAAATATTTTTCCCCAATATACAAGATATAATTACCAAAAGAAATATTCATATCCCATATTGAAAAGGAACATGTGCCTAGCTTATCTGTCGAGAAACTGTCCATGATTCCCCTACGGGAATTTCCCTAAAATCAGGAGCAGAAGTTAAAACGTTCTTATTTATTTGTTTATCGAATACTGCTCTTATCTGAATATCATTTCGATTTGATAATATATCAAATACATTTCGTTGAATTCTAAAAGGAAGTCAAGTTGCAACTGCAACCATTTATGTAGGCGAGTTTGACTAAATAAAAACGAACATTAAAGCGAAACCGGAATAAACTGCTTTTCTACTCCCGAGTTAGGAAATAAAATGGTTTTCGTCAGCTCATTTTAATTTTTATTGAATTGGCTTCCAGGTAAGCTTGTGTGCTAATACTAGAAGACTTGCTCATTGTGCTGCTTTTGCCTTTGCATTTGATATGTGGAATTTTATGTTTAAATATTGCAAATCTTTTTTAATTCGATATGCAATGTATTTTTAGAAAAATATATTCATATTAAAGGAAATATTTTTTGTTCCGCGATAGATGATTAATTGAAACTTAGAATATATTTGTATTCATTTTAATATTGGAAGATATGTTTTTTTTCTTTCCTTTTCGACAGATAACTAACAATATTGCACACTTGGAAGTAATTGTACAATATGTATATATATATATATATATATATATATATATATATATATATATATATATATATATATATATAATGATGTTAATATTGAGAAGTTAATTTAGTCTTTTAAAACTTCAACAAGAAATTATACTGCAAAAAAAGTCCTATTTTTACATGTTTACATGTACTTAATTTCTTATAAAATAAGAAAAAATTTCCAATTCCGACAGTTAAAAAAATTATTCCTTGTGTGTGTATCATACGTTCCAAACTTTCAGTGCCTGCCCCGATTTTTTACATCTCGTATTTTGGTCCTGAATTTACAGCATTTCCCCCTTAAAACAATAGTGTGAAAACGTAAAAGGTGCATTTATTCATTTAAGTAGTGTAGATAAAAAAACTGTAATTATGAGACGCGCGCCATACCGGTCGCATAAAACAGGGAATTCCCCATTCAACGTTTATTTTAGGAAAATTGTGGTGATGGCGGGGGTCCATTTCTCTCATTCCGGGATTTCCCCTATCCCCCAACACACGTAATAATCATAGCATTTTTGCAGAAATAAAACAAATATTTTTTTTATTTTTTGCAGTGAAAATCGTTTAACACGAAATTGAAAAGACTTTTTCATATTAAGGTATCCGAACACGTTGAAAATGACCAAATTCGGACAAAACCGATATTTTTGTTTTCTATTTTATTTAATGCATCTATATCTTGGCTTTACACAACATACTTTGTTTTGATTCTATGCTTCTTAGAGGCCAAGTTACAATCAATTTTATTAAGTTAGAAAAACCGGAAGTGGGTCTTTGATGTACCAGAAGTGGGCATTTAAATTGTTCGAAATCTATCATGGCGAGTCTGATCACACAAAATATTACAAATGTATTTCTATAAAACTTTTTGCACCTGATATTTATGCTATTTTCTAGAGAATGTACTAAAATATTTCTTATAGTATGAATATTATTTGAGTTAGGGCACGTTATTTAAATAATGGTCTCATAAAGGCGTTATTTTTCTTATAACGTTTACTCAATCATCTCTAAAAGTTTCAAATTTTAATAAAACATTAAAATTTTAGTAAATTTTCTAGATAAATGCCTCTAGATTGTTTTGGTAATTCTTTTACTAATATGTTTATTACTTTTTTCTCTTAATTGCTTTGAAGTTTTACAAAAATATTGCTAAAATTTCACATATAATTGTGATTTTTATGAAATTCCGGCAATTTATTTTAAATATTGTTGATTAAATATTAGTATTTATTGGTATTGAATCCTAAAAAAGCTTTTATATGTTTAAATATGTTATTTTGTCAAAAATTACTCTGAACGTGTTCGGATACCTTAAAGGATATTGAAAAAAAAAAAAAAACTTTCAGAAAAATTAAGTTTATTAGAGTGTATTTAATTAACAGACATATATAGGTGCACTTAATAAAAATCAATGAAACTAAAATATTTGTTGAGCTTTTGGAAAATAATCTGCAGGAAATTTAATACCTCTTTGTTTAGCAAGTTCATTGTTTCCTTTTAGCATTAAAGGTCCTGAAAGGAGAGCATTCTGATATCACGCTTTTTGAATTAAACAAGTAAAGCCGTCTCGTGCTTGGCCGTTTTCATCCTTCGCTCTGTTTCAAACTTATTCCGTTCTAACACTTCCGTAATTTACTTTCTTTTTTCAATTACTATTATTAGTTCAAACTCTTCTTATGTATATATATGTATCTTGTTCAAATTTTCAATCGTTAATAAAATACTTCTTGTTCATCCATTCCAGTACAAGTACAATTTTTTACATTTGTAGTGGGTGACACTTGATGTTAATACAGTTTTTTCAAATATTAATTTATTTTTTAAATTTAATTAATGATTAAATAGTAACAAACAAAAATAATAGCCCAACAGCATATATAGAAAGGAAAGTCATTCGTTGAGTCTCTGTTGTGCAATGGATAGCACGTTCGACTTCTAATCAGAAGATCGTGGGTTGGAATCCCACTTGAGATGGCCTGTTTCTGAGAAAGTGATTTTTTTCGATATCATTTTTTATTAGAATAATTCAATTTTGATTAATGAATAAGCTGTAAACAAAAAAAAAAAAAAAAAATAGTCCAACATCATATATAGAAAGGAAAATTGGATTGAAAATCGCTTTCTATTTTGTCACTTAATATTGTAATTCTGTCATATGTACATACATGTTTATATTATTTTTAATTATTTAATAAATAGTGACTAAAATAAAATGTTTCTTTATTGACCTATATAAGTAGGAATTGACTAAAAAATTTTTGTGTATTTCTTATTTAATTATTGTTGATCATGTAAAATTAACAATACCAAAATCTCTACAGATTTCTGTTTTCGTCTTCAGTTGTTGATTATTATAGTAAGTTCAGTCTTCATTTTAAGTGAAATAGCAGTTCTCTTTCTGTCCCTGAGCTCTTTGCCACTGGGCTCGTGAAAAATTCTTCTATTATTAAAAAAAATAAATAAACTAACCAAACTCACTGATTTTTACTCACTGTGTGATGTACTCGTCACCGAATTCCAAAGCCAACGGATGAGAGATGAGATGTTTTATGTGGCGTTTGTAGGGATGAAGGGCGAAAGCAGCTTAGATAAATAAAATTGGCTCGTATCACAGGCTCTTCCTGAGGTATTTCGAAGCTAAGTTAGCCTCCTTTCTAGGAAACGTGAAAACACCTCTCTTTTAGTTCACACCTTCTCTTAAATCTTGCCTGCGCGCGCGGCTGGTGTTTTCCGTATTTTGTTCATTCCCTGAAGGGATAGTCATTTCGTATTAAGCGATTTTCGTATCGTATTAAGAGAAAAAATAAAAGGAAAATGCTAAGAAGTTTCGTGTAAACCGATATTTCGTCTTAAGCGTTTTCGCGCGCGCGTTAAACGTATTTCACTATGTATATATGTGGGAGACAACAAGGGGTCCAATACGTTTCTCTTTCTTATGGTTTATTTAACATTAAACAAAAATTAATTAAAAAGGTAGTTGTTTTTACAGATAAGATTGACGATGATATTCAGAAGGTAACGCCTGCTCGCGCACCTCTCGCGTTCTCCTTCGCTGCTTCTCTCTTTCTCTGCTCTAATGTCCAAAAGTTTTTGTTTCAGTTTCAATTCAATGCGCCTGCGCGCGAAGACTTGTGTTTTGCTTTTGGCTGCATGCCACAACGGCCATTCTGACCGTACGCTGTCCGCAGCGGTACTTCCATGGAGACCAGAGGAGAATCTGAAACATACAAAAAAAAACGGAACAGACAAGGACTATACGACAAATATATAGAGATTAAACATATCATAATTTTGTTGAACTAGACAGTTTCTCCATCATGTGAAGGCACCTCTTCGACATCCGGAAGGTTCCACAGGAAAACATTGTTTTTCACAGGCATAAGAACGTCTTTTTCAACAAGTTGATCTTTGGTTGAACGCATCGATATTCTCCTCTGTAGAGTTCTGGACGTCTGTTCAAAACGATTTCTCTTTTCCTTCGCTTCCACTGCCAAGGCTCAAAAATTTTCGGAGCAACACAAACCGTCGATGTTCACTCTTCATAGGTAAAGGGTTAGGTGAGCGGGAGATAAATTCCACGGAACTCGTTTTCATGGCACCATTGGCTTTCTTACACAATACTATATCAGAACATTTTTCTCTTACAATACTCAATTTTAACTTAGTAATCTTAATTTTATTACATTTATAATCCTTAATTAGAGAACTCGAATCATTTCTAGTATTAAAGTTTTTAACATGTGATAAATCATAACTAGAGTTTTCTATCACATTTGAAACAGAAACATTTGGAAAAGAAACACCACAATCTGCACTCAAAGAGGATCCACTTTCACTCAATAAAACATCGCTCTTTGCGTGGCCTAGTTTCTCTATTTCAGAATATACACTGGGATGTATAATAAATTCTTCGGTCAAGGTCGGTGATATTGCCGTTCTCACACTTAAGCTAGGAGAGTGTTGATTAAGAGAAATATTTATGGGTTTAACTTCTACCATACGCTGTTCGCCAAAACATGAACTTAATGTTATGATCTCTTCGGAAGGTGTTTGCACTCTAATTAGTGAGGAATTTAAAACTGGGATCTGGCAACCTGAATCAATCAAAGCTGTTACGGGCTGATTTTCTACAAAAATGTTTACGTATTGAAGATTTGCGCATTCATCGCTATTTTGTTTTTCGCTCTCTCTTTTCAAAGTATTCACGTTTATTTTATTATGGATGTGATCATTAGATTCTTTAGGTTTAAAACGCTTCTCACAGTCTCTTGCGCAATGAGATGAATCACCGCATATATAGCAATTTTTATTTTCTCTTTCATGATATTGGGGATAGTTCTCTTTAATCTTTGTTTTAAAGTTTTGTGATTTATTTTTAAAGGGGTCTTGGGTATATCCATAAGTAATAGGAATTTCTTTATGTGATCCGCTTCTAGATGAAATATAAATATCACACTCTTTAGCTAAATCAATAGGCCTAAACCAATCTTCTGCTTCTCGAATGCCAATATGAGTTGCAGTTTCCTTATTTAAAGTTTCAAATAATTTATCAGAAATTATAAGATCACATAGAGATTCAAAGGAATTAACTTTTCTTAACGAACAATAATATTGGAAGTTTTGCCGTCAATCTTGCAGCAAATTGGATGTATGTCTCGCCTGATGATTTTACAGCATTTTTAAATGAGTTTAAACACTCGCGAGGGGTTAATTGGAATTCTCTGAGTACTATAGATTTTAGTTTTTCATAGTCATTTAATTCCTCTTCTTTAATATACAGTAAGACGTTATGAGCTCTTTTTCGCCCAGAAGATTTATTAAAATTTCAGATTTATATTCGTCATTTATTTTCTTGGTTAAAAATGCGCGTTCTAATGATTGGAAGAACAGATTAAAATTTTCAGATCTGGTGGGAACAGGAAGAGATAAAGTTTTTATACTTTTTATCATATTTTCTATGTTAGTTTCGAACTGTTTTTCTTCGACTTTAGCTGCAGGATTTAAACTTAATGCTTTATTTTTAGCCAATTGAAGTTCGATTTCTTTTTCTAATTTTGCTAACTGAAGTTTCGCGAGCTCAATTTTTTGTTCTGAAGTTACCTCTCTTTCGTTTTTGCGATACTCTCTCATCTATACAGTTTTGAATTAAAGTTTTAACGAAATCTGGATCACTTTCAAATGTACTACTGTTCTCAATTTTAGTCTTTAGTTTAACTATAGTGTCAGTACTTTCCACAGTACCGTCTAGATTCTCAACAACTCTTATGAGATCCTCTTTAAGAGCGTTTTTATACATTTTAGAAAAATTTAGAAAGATCCTACCTTTTTTTTCTCTGGCTCCTTGTTGCTCGCACGTACGATGTATCCAATAAAAACGTTGATTCCACTGATTTCACCTCTTCGCAGGTTATATCGTTAGATGAAAAATAGTTCTTGAAATTGTTCGAATTGACACCTCTTCGCAGGTGTTTGTGAGTGGTTCCAACCTCTACACAGGCGGAATTTTCGTCGATGGGTTTTCCAACCTCTACACAGGCGGAATATTTGTCGATGGTTCGTTGAAAAATACACCTCTACACAGGTTATTTTGTTATTTGTTCCGACCTCTACACAGGCGGAATGAAGTTGAAAAATTCAACCTCTACACAGGTTGAACGAAGTTTCCGAAAAATGGCGGAGCGTCTCCTTCACGGACGCTGTTGTTCATTGTCCAGACTTTGGTTCAAAATCGAAATTTTATCGATCCCGGCCGAACCCCCCATAATTTGTGGGAGACAACAAAGGGGTCCAATACGTTTCTCTTTCTTATGGTTTATTTAACATTAAACAAAAATTAATTAAAAAGGTAGTTGTTTTTACAGATAAGATTGACGATGATATTCAGAAGGTAACGCCTGCTCGCGCACCTCTCGCGTTCTCCTTCGCTGCTTCTCTCTTTCTCTGCTCTAATGTCCAAAAGTTTTTGTTTCAGTTTCAATTCAATGCGCCTGCGCGCGAAGACTTGTGTTTTGCTTTTGGCTGCATGCCACATATATAAATGTTGCCCTACATACTACCTCCATCACAATAACAATAATAAAATAATCTGATCTATTTGTACAAAAAAAATTTTAAAACATTTTTATGTAGCGTCCCAAATTTCGAAATACGGTCACCTTAATATAAATAAATCCACATTGCCGTATAAATTTAGTAAAACACCCTGAATCCTGGTGTATTTCCTTTTTTTTTCTTCAAAAAACTACGAAAGCTTGAACGCATTGGCCATTTCTCAATCTTTCTGCTTCGCTCCTTTTCTGACACCTGCTGCATACGGCGTTGAATTTCAGCACGCACGCATGGCTTGGAATGCATATAAAGAGTAACTTGAATATCATCATAAATTCAAAATTAGCGACTGCCTTTTTATTTAAGAAAGAAATTCAAAATCATCCGTTGTGTATAGTATGTGTGTTGATGTTTTTCACAGGGACAGGAAAATAAAGTTTTTTGACACTTAAATTCGAATAATAAATTTTTAACATTTTTGTTCGATAATAAAATCACCCTCATTGTTAACTTTTACCATCTGGTGTGCAAATTTTAAAAACCGGATCGATAAAAGTAGTCGGTTTTTCAGCGAAATACCTGGAGACGGTGTATTGATCGGAATAATTGGAAATCTGATGATGCAATATCGGGAGAGTATGGTGGTTGATGCAGCACCTTTCACACCTATTTTGTGAGTTCTGTCTTGCGCAGGGTGATCTTGTATTATCGTGTTGCGGAATAACGCCCTTTCTGTCAGTCACTGATATTTTTTTAAATTCCTACTATTAGTTCACAATCTCCCTATATACATCTTGTTCAAATTTTCAATCGTTATTAAAATACATTTCAAAGCGCTCAATTGAGCTGAAATTTTATATACGCGATTGTTTGGGTGACAATTCGATCGATAATTTATATATAATTGATTTAAATTAACTGACTGAAACTAATTATATAAAGAATAAAAGGTACAGTCACGTTGACTTCATTTTTAGCGACTTGGGTCTATAAAAGATCCCCCCTTCACGTTTTGAAGCATTCAGTTGAACTGAAATTTTAGATACACGATTGTTTTGGATGACAATATGATGATAATGAATAAAAATTAATTGGCACTTAACATTGTGATTATGTCATTTGTTTATATATTTTATATTAATTGTAATTATTTGATAACAAATAACTAAAATAAAACTTTTCTTTGTTTGCCAAAGTAGGAATTAACTTATTTTTTTTATGTTACTTGTTCAATTAAAGATTAATTTTCTCTAACCTATTGTTCAGAATGTAAGTCTGCATTCACGAATTGCCATGGTTTCCGTCTTTTAGAATGAGTTGGATACTCCGCCACAAACACACAAAAGCGCTTTTTGTGGGTGTAAACCTGGCTTTACAATATTGATGGCAATTCATTCGGAGAGATTAAAATAGCAAAATATAATTATTTACAATCAAACTAAATAAAAATGTGTAGAAAAAATTAAATTATAACTTGACCGAGAATTAACTTCACATTAGATTTTCGTTTTCCATCCTTACACATTCGCGCTGTGGCGTAACGAAGAGTATTAGGGCCCGGCTACAAAAGTCAGGTTCTGGGCCTCAAGACAGATCTTACAAAGGATACGTAGTTCGCGTTAGTCGAGCTTTGCCCCCGCGATGCGAGGGTATTCGTTAGGCCACCACATTCGCGTATAAAATTCAACTGTTTTGTCTTGGACGATCATCTAACCACTTTTCCTTTTATGGTCGTGGACCGAACTTTCACAGGCTTCATTCTCCTTTAAAAATATAAACAAAAAGATGATGAATAATAGTATTTGAAAGGAGTGAGTGAATGAATGTTAACGTCGCACTGTTCAGCTGCACGAGGGCTTTTGGCGACGGACCACGTAATTTTGAACCACGGTCAAGTGACGTGGACGACACCTGAGCTGGCACCCCCCTCTCCTAACTACCACACCACACCAACGGGCAGTATTTGAAAGGAAAATACAACCAAAGTGTAGGGCAGCTGAAATTGGGTTTGCGTTACATATAGGTTGTTTAGTCTACATGAACGAATTAAAAATTTACCCGAAACGTTTGCATATAAAATAAATTGCAATTTCATAAAAAAAATAAGAAAAATTATAATAAAATATCAAAATATATATTAATGTTGAACATAACAAAAATGTTTGAATTATCCCAGTGCAATCTCGGACTTAAAGGATCAAAAAGTGAGATTACATTAGTTTGACGATATCGAATCTTTTCCCTATTGTAGCGTGCCGGCAGAAATGATAGAATGCAAAAGCATTTAAAATATTAAAAATTGAAATATTCGATATAGTAATTTGAAAAATATTAAGACACAAAAATGTTAAAATAATAATATACCGCAGCCAAATATATAGAGAACTTAGATACCAAAAAATGAACAACTTACCCAACACTAACAAATGTAAATATCCAAAAGCATTGAAATTGCAAAAACTTTGATGTTCGCCATCGTATAATTTGAAAATAATAATTAATTATTGATTTAATTTATATTATAATCAATATAATTTATATTATATTTATTGAAAGAAAAATATATATAAAATAAAAGTCTAAATTTATGTCATTGACCTTTATTTTTTAATTCTGCATGCAATGTTGCGGGAATCGAATTGTTTCAAAAATATCTTTCTGTATGGCACGCTAAATCATATTGGTAGATTGGTCCGGTACGCCACAGCTAAAAGGTTACCGACCCCAGCTCTAAACTCTCCCTTTTAAGCATTTTAAGACATAGAAACAAATCCAACAGGATCGAATATATTTGCTGCCTTTTGAAGTATATTATGTTCAGAATTCTTCAAACCTGCCATTAACTGAATCAGGAATTGTAAATCTAATTTAAAAGCATTCCCTTCAGTTTCTGCCTAACACTGTGTTCTTGGATTCAGAAATGACCCTGAAATCAGACTGACCTACACCTTTTCTTTTCTTTTTGGTGAAGCTTGGAAAACCGTTCTAGTCTTGGGGGTATTTTTATCAGCTCTCAAAACAATTAATTGAGAGATATATAAAATGAATTAACTTCAAATACACCCTAAATGCATCATTCTTTAATATCATTGAGTGTGTGAACAACTTTCTTATATTCTCACCAAAACCCAGCTGTATTTTGTTTTTAGGGTAGTTAGATGGTTAATTGTGTTTCGTTATTGTGAAATTATTTTGTAAATCATTTGACTTTATTTCCTAAAAATAATTATTTTTTCACGGATGCCTGTTTTAAGTTTCAAATTCATGCTCACTAAATCTAAGTTACAATTTATGTTCTTGTATCACTTAACGACGCGCGGCATTCTGTGTGGGCAGATGAAATGTTTCGCATTTTGAATAAATACATCGGAGATATTCAGCCTTGAACTACATGAAAAGTCCAAAATCATTGTCTTGTTACTAACAATGATTTAGTTCGTTTTCCTTTTTCACTTGCAAGAAAAAAAATACTAAGCTTCCAAGAAGTAGAGCATATGATTTGTTACTATTTAATAGCTGAATTCTTAAGGAAATAAATGCTTGTTGTGATTTATTGGTGGATATTTTTTGAATAGCGAAACCTAAATTAATCACTCATAGAAAAAGATTTATTATCGTCATCATTGCACAACGTCATAAGTTTTTAGATTTGTTTTCTGAAATTTAAAGTAAAAGCAAAAATGTATTTTCTACGTAGTGATGAGTATTTTTTTTTGAATTCATGCTATTTATTCCGGAATATTTTTCTTTGAATAATAGAAAATACCTCTGAAAAAAAAAAAAGCAGTATCTAATGAAATATGTTGTGTATGACAAAGTGCAAAGATGGTAATAACAAAATAAAAAGATATTGCCAAAGGCGTGAATCACTGCCGTGGCAACATCCATGTCACGATTCAAGTATAAAATACAAATCTCTACCTAATACAGTGTACACTTGGTTCTCTTTTTTATGCGGTTTTTTTATGCGATTTTAGAGTTATGCGGTTTTTTTATGGCAAGAAAAAAAAAATTTTTTATTCATATTTAATTCTTTTTTGGTGATTCACTTTTTCTGAAAACGAATAAGAATAACAACTACAACTCTACTATTACGCAATCAATACAAAAAAAATTTTTATTCATATTTAATTCTTTTTGGTGATTCACTTTTTCTGAAAACGAATAAGAATAACAACTACAACTCTACTATTACGCAATCAATACAAAAAATTTTTATTCATATTTAATTCTTTTTGGTGATTCACTTTTTCTGAAAACGAATAAGAATAACAACTACAACTCTACTATTACGCAATCAATACAACGAAAGAATTTCTCCTTTATATGCAAATTTATACCTTGAACTTTTTTCTTTTATTGACATGTTTTCTCTTGATTTGTTCTTAAAAACAAAAAGACAAAAACAAAAATATCCCGCTAAAATTGCGTGTTTTTATGCTGCATTTTGCATTGCATTTTGTTTTTTTATGAAACTAATTAAAAAGCTTGCATATTAGAAAACATTAGAAAACAAAACTTTTGAAAAAGGTTACTACCGAAAACCGGAAGATAAATTTACTCAAGTGAATTGTAAGTTTTTTTTTTTGATTTTTTTAGTGCGTAATTGTACATTAAGTTTTCTCTATAATTTTTAGTCCTCTTAAAGAAAATGTGTGACAATATTAAAAAACAAAAAGAAGTGCAATTTCGCTAAAAACCAAAATTAAAATTCTCGATTGCTTGGCGAAAGGAGAAAGATCAACAGCAGTAGGTAAACGTTTTCATTTAGGCGAATCTACTATAAGAGCAATAAAAAAAAATGAAGCGGCAATAAGAAAATCAGTCAGATCTGGTACAAATTTGAGTTCTAAAATTTCATCATATTCAAGAGACACTTTAATAGAAAAAACTGAAAAGGCTCTCGTAATTTGATTGAAGATTTAACTCAAAAAAGAATTCCGTTAGATGGACATTTAATCAAGATGAAAGCCCTTAAATTTTACAAAGAGTTAAAAGAATCAGAGCCATCTACATCTTCACGTGAAAGTAATCCACAATTCTCTGCCAGCACAGGGTGGTTAACTGGTTTTATAAAAAGAATTTCTTTTCATAATCTAAAAAAAAAAGGTGAGGTGGCTTCTGCAGATGAAGAAGCTGCTAGAAAATATCCTGAAAAGTTAGCTAAAATTATTAAAGATGGAGAATATTGCGCTCATCAAGTCTTCAATGCTGATGAAACAGGATTGTTTTGGAAAAAATGCCAACCCGTACTTACATTGCAAAGTCCGAAAAAAACTGCCAGTGGTTTTAAAGCTGCTAAAGATCGAGTTACTTTATTGCTGTGCAGCAATGCATCTGGCGATCGAATGTTAAAACCGCTGCTTGTAAATCGATCTTTAAAACCACGTGCATTAAAAGGAAAAGACTTAAATACACTGCCCGTACATTGGATGGCTAACAAGAAGGCCTGGGTAACAACGGCTATTTTCACTGAATGGTTCAATAAATGCTTCGTACCCGAAGTTGAAAATTATATGAATGAGATGGGTCTCGAATTTAAGATCTTATTAATTCTTGACAATGCGCCAGGTCATCCAATCTTAGAACATCCAAATATAAAGGTAGCTTTTTTCCCTCCAAACACAACGAGCCTAATTCAACCATTAGATCAGGGAATTATTTCAACATTTAAAAAATATTATGTAAAATTCACTTTCCAATTCATTTTCGATAAACTGGAATCCGAAACAATAACAGTTACTGAAGCTTGGAAACAATTTAATATCTTGAACTGTGTAAATCATGTTGCATTAGCAATTGCCGAAATAAAATCACAAACTTTAAATGCATGTTGGAAAGCTGCTTGGCCTGAATGCGTATCAAAAGGAAACGAATCAAATAGAGCAATAGTAACATCAGAAATTATTTCAATTGCTAAGGAAATAGGTGGGGAAGGTTTTGATGATTTTGGCGAGCATGATATAGAAGAATTGCTTGTGGACGAAGCCCTAAATGATGATGATATTTTGGAAAGTATGGTAGATATTACTAAAGATTTGGAAACAGTAGATAGCGAACCGGAAGAAGATGTTACTCCACTGGACGAAAAATTACTTCGGGAAGGCCTTCAACTTTCCTGTAAATTGGCAAATTTTTTTATTCAAAATGATAATGATGTAGAACGCGCCTTAAAATTCCAACGTGATCTGAAATTTTGTATGTCTGGCTACAGAGAACTCTACAAAGAACTAGTGCCATCACAGAGTTTGATTACTGACTACCTTGTCAAAGAAAAAAAAAATCACTGAAGTTCCTGAAGAAGCATTACCATGTAGATCTGATGACGTAATTTTATCTTCAAGTGATGAAAGTGATCTTGCACCAATCCACAAACGGGTTCGCACATTATCAGACAGCGAATAATGATGAAAACATTCTTAATATGATTTTAAATGAAGTTTTGTTTTTTGTTACATATTAAGTTTTGTTTTTGTTTTTAACATACATATGTGCCATTTATTAAAATATGATGGAAAAAAAATAAATCTTATTATTTATAAATCTTTTTTTATGCGATTTCTGGTGCATTTTAAAACATTATTTGGGTTTTATGCGATTTTTGAATAAATGGAACGTATCCATCATTTTGCATATAAATGTATGTCTTTTTTTGTGCGGATTTCCTGAACGCATCTACCGCATAAAAAAGAACCAAGTGTATATGTAGAATTTCATCGTCATTCATTTTCGTGCTGGCAATAATTTTGATAATCAACACTTCAGATTATTAATTTCAGTTTCTTTTCTATCTCGGGAATATACAAGATTTGTGATATGCCACAGCTGTTAATTGAGAGGTTCCTTATACATATAATTTATATAATCCTTTCATCAAGAGATTTTAATAAACATTTAAGGTATCCGACTACGTTCGGAACCGTAATTTTGCAAAAGCGCATAAATGGATAATTTTCATGATATTTAGTGTCACTATGATTAGAATATATGCATAAAATTGTTTTAAGGACATCTTGACAAAAAAATTTATTTAAACACAATATTTTGGCAAAAAATTAACTTGGAATAATCTTTTTCAAAATGTTCTCCTTTTGTAAAAAATGCAACACCATGAAGGAATCGTCAGACTTAAATGAACTTTGCAGCAAATGTCAATTATAGGATGTTACGTAAAATAGTAAAGTTTCAGAGCCTCTGCGCATGCGTGACGTGCGCAGCGCCCTCTGAACTGATGCTGAAAGTGTATAAATAGAGAGCTGCGGCAGGACGTTGGAAATAGTTAATGATTATTTGTTCGTGCTGAACGTTTAGTGAGACCTTAGTATGCCTCGACGACGAAATAAGAAGAAATTCCAACAACTTACGGAGTTTAAACGGGGGAAGAATATCGGTCTTCGAGAAGGAGGATTTACCTATCACGCAGTAGTAGCTCGTGTGCAGCGGAACAGTTCCACAGTGATGCGAGTTTGAAAGCAGTGGACCGACGATCACCGAACAACTCGAAAAACTAGCAATGGACGACTGAAAATGACGTCAACACGCGACGATCGGCACCTGCATGGCGGTGAATGCTTGAAAATACAGCTTCCTCCAAGCAGTTGGCAGCACGTTGGTCTACTGCTACAGGAGTAATAATGGCGGCTTCGTCAATTCGTCAAAGTCTGCTGCACCGTGGATTGCGTGCAAAGGTGCCTTTATACAGGATCCCCATCATGGCCAACGATCGACGGCTGAGTTTGCAATGGGCTGATGAGCTCAGAACCTGGCTAGCTGATTGGCACCGAGTTGCCTTTTCAGTTGAATCACGCTTCAATTTGTGGGACCACGATGACCGCATTCGTTTTAGACGCTATGCCGGTGAACGCTGCTTTCCAGAGTGCGTTATCGAATGACATAGTGGCCTAACACCCAGATTTAAGATTGGGGTGCGATTTCGTATCATGGACGATCCAATTTGCTACAAATTGAGGGTAATCTCGATAGCAACAGGTACATCCGTGAAGTGCTACAGCCGGAAGTCGTCCCCTTCCTTCCTTTAAGGCATCCCTGGAGCTATCTTTCAGCAGGATAATGCACGCCCACATGTTGCAAAGGCTGTTCGGGACTTCTATTAAATCTGTCGAGAGCTGAAACGTCCTCCCGTTGGTGTGGTGTGGTAGTTAGGAGAGGGGGGTGCCAGCTCAGGTGTCGTCCACGTCACTTGACCATGGTTCAAAATTACGTGGTCCGTCGCCAAAAGCCCTCGTGTAGCTGAACAGCGCGACGTTAATATTCAATCAATCAATCAATCGAGACTTCTATTCAGCCCCAACACATGCAACTTCTTCCTTGGCCTGCTTATTCATCGGATATGTCGCCTATTGAGCACGTGTGGTATTTGGTTGGTCGGCGTCTCGCTCGTGATACGCGTCCTGCAGCTTCAAAAGACGAACTTTTGCAGCACATGTGGAATTCTCTTCCACAAGCAGACATTCAAAATCTACTGACTCCATGTCACTTCGTATATCAGCACTTACTGCAGCGCGTGGTGGCTACACCAGATACTGATTTTGGACACTTTATATTGTTTTTTTGCTTTCAAAATTTCATCATTTATTTTTGTACTTATACAAGTCGTTTGTGCATTAGATTTCATTTGATTTTGATGATTCATTCATGTTGTTGTGTGTGTGTGTGTGCATTTTTTACAAACAACAGTTTATATGATGCCGGATTTCATACTTTGCGGGAACATATACAACATTCAATAAATATAAGTTAAATAAAATAGTGGCAGAGTTTTATTCAATTTATTTATTGTGTTAATTTCCATATCTATATGCAAGCACATCTAATTTTAAAATCAATTTAATGAGGCAAATGTACTCTATCACACTTTTATATATTTTTTTCGAAATCTTGAGTGAGATTGCTTGTTGAAATTCTCATCACAACTCTCAAGTCTCTCTCTCTCTCAGCCAACTTACATCCCCTCGGGGGCTCACCTTCTTTAGGTGAGTTCGGGTGTCACAATCCCGAGGTGTACCCTAGTGATCTTTCCTTTTCCCAAGGGATTTACTATCTTTGGTAACACGGGTTTCACGAATCTGGGGTACCCTAGTGATCCTCGTCATTCAATTTATCCTTTCTTTTCCCGTCTAGATCACAGATTTTCCCAAATGTTTGGCGCAGTATAGCCAGATTTGGCTCTTGCGCCATAAAATCTCACATTCACTCAGCCAACTTACATGTCTTGTTGATCTTACTTTTAGAAAAACTTAGTTCACACACTAATATATATTGACTCAAATATAGAAAACTTTTTTTTGACTACTTAGTTTTTTTATTGTCCGGGTGGGCCGAAAAAAAAACCCGTCGGTCGCTATTTTCCCACTCCTGACTTTTTTAGGTTACTGAGAGAGGTGAACCTTTCCTAATTGTATTAATGTTTTACATACCAAACTTATCACAAAATACAGTTTGTTACGTCCACTTAATAGAGTTCTTTATTTCAACTGGTGCAGTTTTTAGAATTTCATAGAAGACTCTTCTCTTTTTACTGTAGTAATTGTATTTTGCAGTTTTTTGACTTACTAACCGTGCAGAAAAAAGTTGAGTGTATTGTATTTTATCTCAAATTCTGTAAAACACAACCGTGAAACATTGTATCAAAACTGTTTTTTTCAATTCCTACTTTTAGTTCACACACTCCCTATATCTTATTCAAATTTTCAAATCGTTAATAAAATATACTTTCTATTCATCCATTCAAGTTCAAATACATTTTTTTAAACTTGTAGTAAATGATACTTGATTTTAATACAGTTTTTTCAAATATTAATTCATTAATTAAATTAAAAAAATGAATAAATAGTAACAAACAAAAATAATAGTCCAACAGCATATATTGAAAGGAAAGTTGCTCTTTGTGTCCCTGTAGCGCAATGGATAGCGTGTAAGACTTCGAATCCAAAGGCCGTGGGTTCGAATCCCACCTGGGATGGTCTAATTTCTGAGTTTGTGATTTCATTCTTACTATACTATTTTATAAGAATAATTAAATTTAATTAATGAATAAATAGTAACAAACAAAAATAGCCAAACACCTTATATAGAAAGAAAAATTGCTCTTTCTCTTTTTAGTCACTTAATATTGTGATTTTGTCATACTATGTATATACATATTTATATTAATTGTAACTATTTAATTAAAAGTTACAAAACTAATTTTTTTCTTTGTTGACCTAAGTAGGAATTGACATGATTTTATTTTATACATGTTACTTGTTTTAAATAATAAAAAAAAGATCATTTTCAAATTAGGTCTCAATTAGATCGACGTCTGGTTCTCAGGGAATTCCATTCTGCAAAGAATTTGGCCAGGCATTAAGAATTTCAAATTCTCCATGAATTGATTTTTATCTTCAAGGATGTTGGAAAAAAATTACCAAGCACGAGCTATAAAAAAATAGTATATCGTTATATTGATTTTTCAACGTTTGACTTTCATTGCAATTTTAATTCTGAACTTTTTTTTACATCGGTGATTATGTTAGAAATTGACCGATAATATTCCGGAGAAATAAATTCGCAAAAAAGTACATTTGTAAAAAAAAAAAAACATCACGTTGAAGTCTTGTTAAAAAAAATGATTTTAGCTCTCTCATTTATTCTGTAAAATTATAAAGTTGCGAGATATTCCAATGCCTTTTATTTTGTTTTGAATCCAACCAATGGTGTATGTGTACCGTTTCTAACAATAACAAGAGAAACGGATGACACAGCGGTCGCGAGATAAGACAGTTTTTATCAATTTTGCCATTCAGTATGAAGTCAGATAAAATGATTTTAGAACGTTATTTTTTGGAAAATGTTTCGTGTATGATTGTCACTTTTTTGAAGTGATGAAAACATTTTTTGACTTAAAACTACTTTTCGTACTAATATAAAATCAGACTATATAGTTTTGACATTTTGTGATATTGGATGTATATTGTGTGAACGAATAAATTTTGCTCTTATCTGTAGATCCTAGGTAGCTACAAATGTGTGCAAGTTAAATAAAATATAATGTAGTGATTGATTTAAATATGTCCCGGAACCAGGGACGTCTCCTCGCCCTCGGTGGGGGCCTTGTTTTGTTCTCAACTCATCTTCATAGAATCGTGATCAGAATAATTTTAATGGTTAAATATTATATTCTCGTACATATTTCCTGAAAAATAGGGAATTTCAAACTGCATATCAACTGGCAAAAGTGGTAAGACTATTATGAGACTATATTATATGATATATGTGACCGCGTTGTCACACAATGCCTAGGCCTAATACCAAAAACAATCATTCAACTCATTTAGTCGAAATGCGGCTATTGGTCGATCGGATTTGTGCCTGCGTTTTTGAGATAGTGAGTTGTACACATTTGTTTCAAATTACCGTTTGAACCATAATTTGACAATGCATGTTATATACTGTCTTTGAAAGTTAGGACCTATTTTTACATAAGGTCTGAATTTTTTTTTCTGGGCCCAGGGCCTCAAAGAGTTAATACGTCCTTGCCCGAACCTTGGATTGATCGACGTGAAATCTGCGCCAATTGTATGTTAATATTCGGATTATAATCCCTTCCCTTCAATGTAAATATTTTCATTCTGCAAAATCAGTTTGAGAAGCCTTGTAAAATCTCCGTTCAACCCCTGGGCCTGTCTTAAAATGTTGGTTTTTATTTGTTTTCGGTTGTTTTTCTATCAGTACCTTTGTAAGGCTTAGGGGTAGCGGCAACCTATCAAGGACATGTAGCTGTGGATCTCACCATTAGTGCAAAATGGATTCTACTGTTTTTCGGTGACAGAACAGCCTCTGGTGTAATGCGTATCAATACATTTTAGGCATTGGCGTTGCTGGTTCTGAATGAGCCCTGTATCAGAATTCATTGGAGGCACTTTGGGGGCCCCTTACGATTTTTATTTACACACGTTGGTGCCCCTGAGACTTGCGAGCCCCGTATCATAGATACGTCTGTTACGGTGACAACTACGCCTCCGATTCTAGGGGGGGTTGTCCCGCATCTGTTTATTCTCTTTATAGACAACTAACTCGGTTCCGTTAGATCTTGCAAGTCACGAAGGGATCCCCTTAATGGCTTTTCGGCTAATTGCTTTGTTAGTTTTTCGGCTAAAAGTTTAATGACATATTGTGAATTTACAATTAAGTTAGATTTCCATGCTCTTCTTTAGTATCCGTTTAAAGTTTAATGTATTTATTCCCTGGATAAGCGGATTTTTTTCCTGTTAGTTTTTAGTTGAGTTCTATAATGTGTCATTTTTAACATAATCGATGGTGGTAAAAATTAGAAAATTATTGTTATTTTCATTTTTAAGAGGTGCCGGGTGCGTATGAGGCTTAGTTCTGGTTGAGACTTCTGTTTCTTTACTGTTATTTACATTTTTGATGTAAGTTCTCAAATCTATTTGCTGCTGGAATACAAAGCATTTAAGGAATAATAGGAAAGCTTGTGGCTGTTCTTTTGGATAAGACGAGGCCATTTGTTTTGTTCTTATGAGTATACTCCTTTACCTATTAGAGTTGTCAGATTAGTTCGGGAAATGAAGAACTATTAAATCATTAGTATAAATAGGGCAACCAGCAACAAGGTGCTAAAGAATTCATGTCAGTTACCACTTGCTAGTGCTACATCGTAGCTAATATGTATGATTTGTAGAATTTCTGAGCTCTTAACGTTCGTTTTCGTTATCTGTAGACAATTACATCGGTCAATACTTGAAATTGGGTTAGCACCGAGGCTCGTGAGTTGGCAGAAGTGCGAGAAGAATTTGAGGTTGCCGAATTATATTCTATTTTTCAATCCGCGTCAAAAAATCGAGGAAAGTGGAATAGTATAAAATCATTCTTGGGAAATCTTTTTATATTCAGTTAAAAAAAAAATTCATACTAATTTAAAGATTTAAACATAAAATTATCGCATGGTTGTCATGGTAACTTATTTTTAAAAGACTAAAAACTTTTAAGCTTAATTTATTGAGCGTCTGATAAATTCAGACTTTCCATGAATAAAAAGTCTAAAAATTTTGAATCGTGTTATGGATAATGAGATTGATATTTGAGCTGGTATTTTACTGACCATACTTCGCCAAAAAAGGTCCGTGAGACAAGATATTTAACAGACGTCACACACACAATTTCTGTTGCAGGAATGTTTCTAGTTTAAAATTCATCGGCGTTGACTGTCCTGTAGGGTTATGTTCCTCAGGCGTCCTTTTTTGGGACCCCTTAACATTTTACGACACATGATATCCAATGGTAACACATGTTGCGGCTATCATTGATCGGTGGCAGCAATATATATGCCCCTGTTAGAATTACTTTTCAGAAGGAAAGTAATTCTAACAGGGGCGAATCTTAAATACCTTTATCAAGTTTCGCGTGATAAATGTGAACACATGTTTACCTTTATCATGTGATCATTACGTCACATGAATTTATTAACTAATTGGCAAGAAACACGTGATTGCACGTATCATACGACTATGACATCAGATGATTTTCGACCATTGCAATCAAATTTGGTTTTATAGTCCTTGCACACTTTTCTTGCAGTGTAATTCATATGCATCAGATAATTAAAAAAAAATTTTTTTCCTGAGCACATTCCGTATATAGTCATAAATCAGATTTGGTGGCAATCCGTTCACCTGTTTTTCGAGGGAATTTTAATCAACCATTTTGAAGTCTAAAATTCTGTCTCTCTTGATGATGGAAATACGAAATCGATACCTAAAACGCAGAATTACCCAGTATTGATAACCTTAAAACTTTGAGAGGATTTTTATTTTATTATTTTTATGCATTTATTTTCGATTTCATTGTGTTTTTAAATTTGCTTATCTTCATGAAGAAGACACATGAGTTATATGAAGCGAAACTGGCGATAAAAGAACAACTGTCGACCGTGTAACGGTGACATCTATGCACCTTTGCCCCACTTTTTCACGTTACATTTAACTTATGTTACTGGCTGTAATGACTGACTAAACATTTTCTTACTTAATAAATATTTTTAAATAAAATAAAGTACAGTAAAATCCAGCGTATAACGCGCTTCTGTACTTTCAAGCTGTATTTTTTAGTTTTTAGGTATAGTCGTCATACAACGCGGCCTCTCTTTTTTACGAAGAAACCTGAAATGTACGTGTGAATGCTCTTGTGTTTTGAAGTCGTATTCGAAGTATTATCCCAAATCTATTGAAAAAATAGTTTACTTTTATAACTATAACACTTGTAAGTCCATAAGGTATGTCATTTTTTAAAAAAATAAACAGTATCTCGATATATGTAGAAGTCTTATTTTTTTTTATGTTCATATCTTTTTTTATTTTTTAAAACTACCGTTTTTAAACCCGGCGTATAACGCGCACCCGTAAATTTCTATCTTATATTTTGCGCTAGAAATGCATGTTATACGCCGGATTTTACGGTGATATAAATTTCGTTATTTAAGTGTTAAAATGAAAAATGTGAATTTTTAATTCTTTGTTTGAATAACTAAACTATACTGCATGTATATATATTTGAAATTATTCGTTTTTCTGCTCTAATTTTAATTGTGTTATTTATTCCTTTACTATTTATTGTATGTAAGTTAACAATTTTGGGTATTATCGCAACTTGTTGGCGACATTACATGCAACGAAGCACCTGGTTGCATAATTCAGAGCGTACGACACATAGGAAATCGGGGTTGCCTACTTGGCGAGTTATTAATAGAGTTGGCGATTGTTACAATAAAACATAAGTACCCAATTTTGTTCAAAAAAGACGTACTCCGTATTTCGAATCAAATAATAGAACTAGAATAGAATAATACATTTTTAAAAATATTGGTACTTACATATTGCATCCGTATTGGAGTTAAAATCGCATAAAAATTAATAAATCACTTTTTATTTGTTAGGCTTAACTGCCACTTCAGTATTTATTTTGAGGCTAATACAACATAGGCTATTATGCCCGGCGCTTCCGAAAAACGTTGCAAGTTAGCTGATGACGATATTCGTCCTGTTGCCAATCAGACAAAGCTAAAAAATTATAAAGACGTTGTTTCCAGATTTACATGTATTATTAATCTAGATATTTAGTATCAAGTGATAGAATTCTTTTTTTAAAATTCTTAATGAGCTACGGATTGGTATAAAATTTTAATTACTGTATAACAATACATTTATTCTAACATTACTTTTATGAATTTCAGTCGTACTTGTGATATTGTTTGCTTAAAACCGAATCACTTTTCTCAGTCTCTTGGGAATATTTGGATGTCTCTTAGGGTTCATATTTATCTTATTCATTTGCTTATATTGTCTACTTAAGTAGTCAAATGTCTTCTCCTCCACTTTTTAAAAGAATATTGAATTATTGTCGTATTCCACACACTTTGCTATATTGGTATTTGAAAATATTCTGGCATTCAATTTTACAAGCGTTTTTGCATAACGTATTTTAAAATTCGAATGTAACATAACTGTATTTAACAACAACAAAAAAATGAAAGTATCCAAATATTTATACGAATTGTGGGTATTACTTTGTTAATAATTATTAAAATCTTCTTGTTAGACTGCAAAAAGATGGCGCTGTTGCCAAACGATTTCGTACACCTTTCTTGCTTAGGATTGACAATATTTCTATTTTTTTAGTATTCTAACGATTTTTTAAGAAGCAGTAACTACAGTGGTAAATAAAATAATTTAGCTTTCATCGTATAGAGTTTAAATTAAAATTGTTATCCGGCATAGATTCTTCATATAGCTGATACATTGAGGGGAAGGATTGATTTTTTAAAAAATATAATGGTAAATTTCGCTATAACTTGATTGATGGAATAATGATTTAATTAAAGGAAAATTTTGACTTCGGCCTTACAATTGCGAAAAGAAATAAAATTAAATGTAGGTTACCAAGCGTTGAATTTAAATTGTTCTTAAAGTTCTCTGTTACTGGCTCTGTTGCCAAACGAATTTTTAAACTATTTTGGAGTTATTTCTATTTTTGATGGATGGACGCACACTATTTAAACCATTATTGGTACGATTAGTTGAGTAGTGGTAAGTTACTTAAAATATAAGACAAATATCTTACAGTATCCTATGCTTCTGATATAAAGTTGGCAACAGGAAAGTAATCTCAAATAAAATATCGCTTTGTCTT
Organism: Trichonephila clavipes; assembly: GCA_019973935.1. NCBI lineage: Eukaryota > Metazoa > Arthropoda > Arachnida > Araneae > Nephilidae > Trichonephila > Trichonephila clavipes. The sequence continues at coordinate 443,187 of BMAU01019687.1, forward strand.
TAGTGTTGAAATTGAACTAATTTTCAGAAAATCACGAATATTTGTTGGATTCCAGCAATCGTATAATCTTGAAAATGTGTTAGGAGGTGAATAGCCTATAAATTTTTGTATTGAATTAAAAGAAAATTATACTTGTAATAATTTATTTAAGAAATATAATTGAAAATAGTCTTCGTATAACTTGAAGAACAATTTCGCTCAAAGATTTTTTTTAGTCTACGAATACTGAAACAAGTTTAAAACGAATCAGCTGTATCATTTTGTAAATGATCAATTTATAGTAAGTATATTCTAAATTTATTGTTGAAGATACTTTGTTTAAATTAAAGGTTAGGGTGCCGCTTGGCGAAATTGCTAGTCTTTTTGGCGAATAGGGAAATTGCCCGCCAAACCATCATATATGTATCAGTAGTCGTCCGAAATTAGGAATGTCATAATCACATTCTAGTAATAAAAAAAATTCGGTACTTACGTATTATAGCAACAATCGCCAACGTTCCCAGATAACTCGCCAAGCTGACAACCCCATTCAACTGTTTTTCCCCCCTAAACGTTCTCGTTTACATAATTACATTCATCACACACTCTATTTTGACATTCTGTATAAAAGTACAGTTACGGTTATAATAAAATGCAACAATCACCATTTCTAAAATGGGGGAAATATTTCTCTTATTGTTAGTCGTGAAAAGGTTCAACCTGGCAGTCTCCAGGAATGTATCTTTCATTTAAAAGAATGCAAAATGGAATGTCTCGAATGGAGGACAATGTAGCATTTAAAATATTTTAATGACATACAAAAGACTTAAAAGATGCAAATCAGAGAGAAAAAATATATAAATTATGGCTACTTGTTTAAAGTTATTTCTGTATTTAATTCTGTGTAAAAAGCGAATTGTTGATGTGATATTTTTGAAGCATGTATTGCAAAATTTTCTTCCCTGTTTAAACAATTAGATGACTTTTAGTGTGGTGGAAAACTATTTCAAACACACACACACACAAAATTGTAAAAATTCGTATTTTTCCTGCAATATAATTTAAAGTTCAGACTTCAAAAAATGTCCCGTAGGTCTATATTCTTCTAATATCATGATATATATATATGTCTTGAAATGTTTCTAAAAGTCTTTTAAATCATCACTAAATACCTACATTCGATTACATTTTTGGTACTTTTCCGTTTCGCCGACAACACAATATGCACACACAAAAAATGGAACTAAATGTTAGCTCTCATCTATTTTGGATGTATTATGAAAAAGATGTATTGATAAGAAAAAAACGTGACTTGTTTTGAAAATGTGGTGGTAAAAGTTTACCTGCGGGGAATATTCTGTTTGGCTTTGGTTGTATCATTTTTGGTGACTTTATCACCTGCGCCGGCGAAAGGGAAAAGTACCATATTTTTTTAATGTTATTGTGTTATAGTAATGATTTTTGTTGTTGATTTTGTTTTATTTTACATGTTTTTTAGGTAAATACTTGATTTTACAATAAATGCCTCCCAAAGGAAGAGGAAGAGGTAAGTTCATATTTTTTTTCTGCTTTCCTAAATGCTGTTTGCACTTTTAAGGCCTATAAACATCGTCCTACAATTCGCTGTTTCGATACGAGTTTCCTATTAGCCGATTGACTATTTAATTGGCGAAGAATTGGAGGAATAAGCGCGCGCCACAAAATTTCACGAAGATTGGCTTTACTTTTAAGTTTATTTTGAGTTTTTTGAGGGATTTTGATTTGGCGAAAGCGATCGACGACCTAATACATAAATACCTTTTATTAATTTCCTTTCAACCAGTAAAATATATAAATCTCTCAATTAAACAGGTATTTTCATATAAGGGTGAATAGAAAAATATAACTATTGAGATTAAAGGATAATGAAAAATTCTAAGGTGGAATTTTAATTAATATTTTGAATAATTTAAAGTAAATTGCGAATTAAAACTCTTAAAAAAAGAATGATTTAGCAAATAAATTGGTGAAGTAAGATAAAATTTTCTTCAACAAAATTTTTTTTACCTGTTACGTCACTGTGGGAAACTATTTCCAAAAGACTCGTCCTTAGCGGATCTCTACTTAAGAAAAGAAACATGCTTGCCAAATTTCAAGTCTATGGTCTAATAATTCTGTAGATCTTGTGACGAGCAAGTCGTTTTCCTCCTAATTATGTTACTCCTAATATACTAATTATATACCTTCTTATTATTATACTCCTATAGAGATATAATAATGTTTTTATACCCCCTTCGGAGTCTATTTCAACGAGATCCGTTCTTAGCAGATCTTTACTCAACAAAAGAAACATGCATGCTTAAATTCAAGTCTTTCAATGGAGGAGGGAGTCGGCACTTCCCCACTACACTTTCACACAATGCCAACGGGAAGATTTGGACCCTAGACAATTGAACGTTTTTCTACACGACGGGTCTTCAGTGGGACTAAGACTCGAACTCGGGACACGACAACACTGACTAGTAGTTCTTGACCACTTGGCTACTGCTGCCAATCAGATTGGAGAAATAAATTATTGCTTCTTAAGGTGGCATTTTGAAGTTTACAATAGAGCTGCTGTGGCTTTTCATTGTTATAACTTGTATCTACAAATAACATTTCAAAATTTTATTTGTATTATTTTTCATCTTTTAGGGAGGGGTGGACCCCGGGCACAGGACCAACCCGGACAACCACAGCAACCTCAAGGTAAATAACAATATTCGTCCCATGATTTTTTTAAAAAAAGTTTTTTCAAACTTTTATTTATTTATTTATTTTATTTTGAAATATTTTTTTGAACGGGAGAGGGGGTAAGGTCATGATGTTGAAAAAGTTCAGAATAAAAATGTGTCCAAATTATTTTATTTTCGAAAATTATATTGGGGTGAAAATCTAAATTGCTCTATGTCCAGTCCGTTTAAGTTTGTGATCAATTATGTTTTGATGTGTTCATTCACAGGTAAATATGGCGATGATTTTTTAAAAGAGAAGTATTTCCCCAAAATTTTTAATAGGTTTTATGCATTAAAGTTTCATTAAATGAAGAATATGAATGTGGTTTCTGAAGAGATTAATTTCTGTGTTCAGGCAATCTTTTTTTTTTTTTTTTATGTGAAACATCATTCCTCTCTGTTGGTGTGATTTTGTGAAAAGGGATGGATGTTTGTTACAGGATGCGACGTAAACGTGCGCTACTTAGTTTAACCAATTAGAGTGCGTGGCTGTTGTTTCGCTACCTCGCATGGGGGTCCAACTATAGTAGCCATCAAGCACTCGAGCGCTTGACTCTAAATCCGTTAGTCATGACATTGGGGGACATAAGTGCGGCAGAATGCTTATTTGAAAATGGACAAGCAGTGATTTCGGTGGTCGTATACATTTCTTCGAATCAAACGGTTAAAAAAAAAAAAATTAAAGGTTTCCTGCATTTTGTACTTTTACCATATAACGAAGGTGGTTCTGCTCTTTTTTAAAAAAAATTATCACTCGCTTCCCCTGATTTTGAGTGGTGGTTTTAACTTTAACTTCAGTTTGCCAAAAGCTGAGTCGCTCATAGCTTTTATGAATGATGAACTCAAGCTCGAAATGAACACAAATTAGAATGTTTCGACTGCTAACAGCGGTACTGTTATTGACGCTGTTTTTCAATGGTTTTTTAATACTTTGAAATTGACCTCAGGACCGCAAATAAAATGCTGTCAATTAGACAGTTCATGAAAAAGATTGCAACAAACCTCTTTCAAAATATTGATAATTAATTCTAGTAATCTCTTGATCTTGGTTATTGAAAAATATATCCCTGATCCAAATTTCAAAATCAAACATTTCCTAGAAATATTCTCTCTCCCCCAGACCCCCTCTTCATGTAATTATTTTTCTCCTCTCAAATCTCGCTTTCTCCATATTAAATGCTTATTTCATCTCTTTCCACGAGTCCCCCGTGGTTTAGTGGTCAGAGTCATTCGTTTCCAATGCTTTGCACCGGTTCGATCCCCAGATTCTTCCATTTTTCAATTTTTACTCTTTAATTTTCCTCGAAAAATTATTCTGACTGACCTCTTTTTATTTAAATGTTCCTCTACTATTTTTATTCTTGATCTATATTTTAATAGCTTTAAAAAAAGCTGTTTTCTGTTTTATTTTCAACTACTTTTTCATGATCCTAGCTGCATTCCCATTGGTCGATTTAGCCCCACCCACCCAAGATCAAAATTTTAACTTTATTTTCGGTGCTTTGTGTCGACTTTGAAGCTTCTTTTCTCAAATTTAATGCATTTTAATATTTTAAAATTTTGTTTTCCCAAAAAATCCCCAGTATTTTAATTTTTTTTAAAGCATTTAAACTTTACAAAGAGGGCAAAAGTCAATCATGTACAGTCACTCAAATACCTACAGATTTGAGATTGTAGCTCGAAAGAGCTGGGTACTTAGGTCATCCACCCAACGATGAAATACTTTGAAATCACAAGTATGTGTCATATTTTAGTTATCACAAGTCTATTGTCTCCGCTCTTCCCCAAATTGAACGAGAATAATTATTTTTGATAAAATATTGCATTTTTTAACTACTTTTGTTAATTAAATAAAATTTTCATTAAAGATATAATTATTTCCAATCATACCCGATTCATATTTTTTTCAGGAAAAAAATTAACATTCGTATTTACTACGATAACATGTCAGATTTTACACATCTTATGCGACTACTGTAAGACTCGTGTATATATATACTAGCTGCAAGTACCCGGCTTTGCCTGGGTTTAAAATAAGGTTTTCTGTAGAAGCTTACAAAACTGTTTATTTGCATGCAATAAAAGGGTACATTTATCTTAAAGCGATGTGATAGACAACATTTTTGGCAGTTCCATTTGGAGTGTGTACAAAAAGATTTTCCACTCTGCCCACTCTAGAGCAGGCCACATACAATTGCCCATGAGAAAAGCATGGTGTCTGCAAGTCTATACTCTCCCTCTTTTTCTCATAGGCATGACTGTAGCAAAAAAATGACAATGCATTCCTATGAATGAAAGAATGGAATGGAATGTAGTAAGTAATGTGATATTTGTTGCAGTATTTGCTTGCAGTAAAGTAAATATAACAAAGAAGTATTGCAAATTACTTACCGCTTTTGTTTAGTAAAGTTTTCTCTAAAATGAACCCATGGCTCAGAACATGCACATGGAGCACTCTTTTTGGCTGGAGGAGGCCAGAGTGAGGTTGGGATGGAACGAAACCTGTTTAAGAACCTTCCCCATGTAATTTTGTGAATGTGTACCAAATTTCACGTTATTTGGTTGTCTAGATCTTGAGTTTTAGGAAACAGACAGACAAACAAATGCGTCATATGTATATATAGATATAGATCTGTTTGAATTCTTGTGTATTACTTTTGTAAGCTTCATGGCATATTTTACGGTGTACCAGTCTTTTAAAGCTGACTGAGCAACAGCAACATTTAGCTAGGTATAGCTAGTTATAACATAAAATTAAATCTTAAAAATGTATCAAAAATAAAAGAAGGCTCAATATTTTGATTAAATAAGTATAAACATTTTCGTACAAACATAATATATATACTGTAAAATATTTAGTTTGCTATTTGCCTTTCAGACAGACATCAAACAAAATTTTAAAAATTGTCAAAAACAGATAAAAAAAATGCCACTGATTAATTTTGCCAAAGACATCGTAATGTGTAAAAAAATATTTGCAGTACATAATCGCCAAAAAAAAAAAAATGTAAGTACTAAAATATATAAAAAAAAAAAAAATTATATATTGAATTAAGGATTAGTGGAGGGAAAGATAAAACAGGCTAAGATAATACTCATAATAATTTCATATTCGTAGGCTACTCATTTTTGGCATGATTTTAAAATCACGCCAAATTAGTGTTGTGGCCAGTCTTATGTTATAGTAATGTACAGAATTAAAGGTACTTATGTATTATCGCAACCTATTGGTGACATTATACAAAATGAAGCACATGTTTGCCAATTTAACGCATACAAAGTTGGGATTGCCAAAGTGGCGAGTTGTCTTGAACGTTGGCGACTGTGCAATAATACGTAAGTAATAAATAAAAAAATTATCCGAAGTATATATATCCCGAGCATAAAAATAAATTGAAAAATTAAGTACAATACTAACATTAACTGACATAAAAAGAACTGAACTAACTCTATAAATGCAAAAGCATAATTTGAAAAAATAAGGTACTTACATATAACCGCAACCTATTGGCGACATTATATGAAATGAAGCACATGACTCACAATTCAGCAAATATATGACATGCGAAATCGAAGTTGCCAACTTGGCAAGTTATTTTGAACGTTGGAGATTGTTAGGATTGTACATAAGCAACAAAAATAATTTCTTACGAATACCTGCTTCCTCAACATACTCATTTTTGGCATGATTTTGAAATCACACCAAATTGGTATGTTGCAGCCAGTCTGTTATAGTAATGTACAGAATTAGAGGTACTTATGTATTATCGCAGCCTATTGGTGACATTATACAAAATGAAGCACATGATTGCCAATTCAACGCACACAAAGATGGGATTGCCAAAGTGGCAAGTTGTCTTGAACGTTGGAGATTGTGAAATAATACGTTAGTACTAAATAAAAAAATTATCCAAAGTATATGTATCCCGATAATAAAAATAAATTGAAAAATGAAGTACAATACTGACATTAAATGACATAAAAAGAACTGAACTAACTTTATCAATGCAAAAGCATAATTTGAAAAAATAAGGTACTTACATATAACCGCAACCTATTGGCGACATATGAAACGAAGCACATGACTCACAATTCAGCATATATATGACATGCGAAATCGGGGTTCCAACTTCGCAAGTTATTTTGAACGTTGGCGATTGTTAGGATAGTACATAAGTACCAAAAATAATTTATCTTACGGCTACCTGCTTCCTCAGCAGGTATTTAAGCCATTTGTCTGTTTTGCTCATTCTCTGATGCCTATTCCAGTTTGATATGTAATTACTACCAACGCTGCTTTCTCTTGGGCAGTATAATTACCCAAGTTTGATTTTCTGCAAGGCAATTTTATACACTGAAGCCAATAGTATACCCTTAAAGGTTAAAATTAAGACACATAAAATTGCAAAATATTATTAATTTCATGCTATATAAAACAGATAACGAAAACGGAAATACTGTACTTATGTTAATCACAGTAATAAGAACTGAAATACCATTATCAATAAGAAGTTTTAGTTTGTCGAAATTATAACCTTCGCATTCTAAAGAAATAAATAAATTCTCCGAAAAATACTGAAATTGTAAGTTGTAATTTTTAAGCAAAATCACACATAAACATCCCGCGATAATATCTAAATGTTGCCAAAACGGATTTATTCGAAAAATAATCCTAATTAAATATCAAAGAATAGAAAAATTGAATAAAATTCCAACCAATTAACATAGCTACAGTAAAAATATGTAATAATCTTGAAAAATTGCATGTAAAGTATAAATTGTCCACTTACTGAGAAACGTGACATGATATGACGTCATAACACTGGAAAATCACTTAAAAATTAAATTTTAAAAAATTCGAAAGAATTCGGAACGCTAAACCTATTTAAGAACCTTCCTCGTGTAATTTTGCGTGTACCAAATTTCTCGTTATTTGGTTGTCTGGATCTTGAGTTATGAGGGAACAGACAACAAATATGCGTCTTATATATATATATATATACACTGGCCTCAAAAAGTTAAGGTACTGCAAATGAATGAATGTAGAAACAAAAAATTTGGAGGATATGTGCATTAAATAGTTTTTTATTGAATGCGTCATAGAAATTTGTATAAGTGTATTGCAAAAACGATTTATAACAAAAAAAGCAATCTCTCAGGAAAAGTCCATTCTTGAGAAAACAGCACATCACAGTGTTATGTGGTAAAATGGCATAAAAACAATACAAAGATGGGTTCTAATAAGGGAATGTGTCCATTCTTGAAATTGGCGGCAATCCCAATGCTGTTTATTAAGTTGTCGGACACCGGAATAGCGAAGACCAGACACAGAAAAGCTCATGTAAATGGAGGAATTTAAAGCAGCAACCTCTCTGCCAAGATAGTCCCAAAGATGCATCGGATTCAGGTCTAAATCGAGCTGGCCATTCCTGTTCCAAACCGTGATCCTTGATACTCCTCAAATCATCCATCAGAATGAAGTCGTACCAATAGCAGCAGCATATGGGCGGACATATGGATAAGGATCTGTCCCATCTAAGACCAGTTACGGTTCCTCCATGGAACACATGAGGTCAGTGATATGACCAGGATTCCACCACCTCTATAACTGTGTCTTTCAACTGGAAAAGTGCGCTGTTCCCTCCAGATCAGTAGACGCCCTGAATCATTAATCTGGATTTTAAAAAGCCCATTGTTGCTGGTCCAAGAAACATGTTCTCTTGCCCAGCATTCGCTGTCGTCCGTTGAGGGGGCACACAACTGGTCTTCTTGCATAAACCTGCATTTAGACGAAGCGGAGATTCTTCTTCGTGTAATTTTGGCACAGTAGTGGTTCTTTCTTCGTGCAGAAAGAGCTAGAAAACGGTCTTCTGCAGGTGTTGTAGCTCGTGGTCGGCCTGGAACAGGTCTTCTGGACACAGAATCTTCGGATTGGTATTGATCCCAAAGGACACATTGAGACGTCTAGCAGCATTGCGATAATCATTTCCATCCATCCAACTGCCCGCCACCTTAACGAATTGGGTAAACGGATCTTGATTTATGAGGGAACAGACAACAAACTGTTGAAAATACACACAAAAGCGTCTTGATATTTGCATATTTTTCTCTCACTCATAAATATATATAAAATAACAGTGGTAGCAATCGTTTTTGCATTAATGTTTTTAGTTCGTTATTATCATTCATAAACTATGCATTTTATTGTTACTGCCATTTTTTTTATGGTGAGCTTCGAAAAACATACCTTAACTTTTTGAGGCCAGTGTATATACAGTCAGGTCTCTTTTTATGCGGATTGTTTTTATGCGATTTTGAAGTTGTGCGGTTTGTATCTCAAACATTTGCGGTTTGTATTCCAAACATTTCTAGATTTTTGTTATTATTATTATTTTTTATACTGAGACGTAGATCGCGTAGTATTCCGAGAATTTCCGTATCTTTTTGGTGTTTACGTCTGCGTCTCGCCTGCGACAGTCTTATATTCGCATTCGTTATTTCAGTAGTATACCGATACGATATCATTATTTCGAAATTATATTAGCGGTGCCTCGTTCATTTTTATAAAAGTTTCACTTTAATAAGTGTCGAATTTAAGTTGCAATATAATAAGCAGCAAATTTTGATTTCTGGATTTAAAGTGAGCGTCGTAAAGTTTTATTTTTCATTACAAAATCGTAAGTGTAATTTTTTTAAATTTCTTTTCTAAGATTTTATTTGGCCCAATGGAGAAAAAAACCCATCAAAGACAGTCAATTTCGTTGGAAACGAAAATTGCAATTTTAGATCTCTTAGGAAAAGGAGAAGGATCTACGGCTATTGGAAAACATTTTAATTTAGGCGAATCTACTGCCAGAGCAATTAAAAAGAATAAAGCTGCAATAAGAAAATCGGTCATTTCTGAGACAAAATAAGCACCAAATTTGCATCGTACACAAGGGATGTATTATTAGAAAGAACGGAAAGAGCCATCGTAATTTGGATTGAGGAACAAGTTCAAAGAAGGATTCCTCTAAGCGGTTATTTAATTCAAGAAAAAGCTCTTCAGTTTTATAAGTCAATGAAACAGCCAGAACCATCAACTTCCACTTCCCAAGCTGGAAAAGAATTTTCAGCTAGCAAAGGATGGCTAACCGGGATCTTAAAAAGAAATGCCCTTCATAATATTAAGATAACAGGGGAGAGTGCGACATCAGATGAAGGAGCAGCAAAAATATTTCCAGAGGAGTTAGCGAAAATTATTGAAGATGGGGACTATTCTGCCGATCAAGTATTTAACGCTGATGAAACAGGACTTTATTGGAAAAATTGCCTAACCGTACTTACATCGCAAAGGATGAAAAAACTGCAAGTGGACATAAAGCAAGTAAAGATGGAGTCACCTTATTACTTTGTAGCAATGCATCAGGAGATCGGATGTTGAAACCTCTCTTAATAAATAAATCTCTTAGACCACGCACCCTTAAAGGTAAAGATTTAAAACAACTGCCCGTGCATTGGATGGCTAACCCGAAAACCTGGATGACAACAGCTTTTTTTACAGAATGGTTCAATAATTGTTTCGTACCAGAAGTGGAAGCCTATATGAAGGAAAAATCTCTCGATTTTAAAGTTTTATTAATTGTTGACAATGCAGCAAGTCATCCACAATTAGAACATCCAAATGTTCAACTAGTATTTCTTCCGCCCAATACAACAAGCCTTATTCAGCCATTAGATCAAGGCATATTTGCAACTTTTAAAAAATATTATATTAAGACAACGTACAAATTCATCTTGAATAAACTAGAAAATGAGTCCTTAACAGTAAAAGATGTGTGGAAACAATTTTCTATTTTTGATTGTTTAATTCATGTTGCATCTGCTTCCGCTCAAATAAGACCTAGAACTATAAATGCCTGTTGGAAAAAGATTTGGCCAGCATGTGTGACAGACAATACAACCACTCAAACATCGACACTATCAGATGAAATAATTAATGTGGCACATGAAATTGGAGGAGATGGTTTTAATACCTTCAGCCACGATGATATAGATGAATTGCTTGTGGATGATGCATTAAGTGACAATGATATTATTGATTTAACTTTAGATCTATAACTGTAGACGACGTCGTAGGTCTAGAAGGTGATAATGATGAGGAAGAAAAATCAACTCCCCTCACTGGAAAATTAATTCAAGAAGGTCTTCAACTTTGCAGTAAATTAGAAAATCATTTTCTTATTAATGACCCCAATTCTGAACGAGCCTCTAAATTACAACGTGAGCTGCAGAACTGCATGTCTGGATATCGTGAACTATATAAAAAATAAAAGAATCCTCATCGCAAAGTTTAATTACTGATTACATTGTCAGAAAAGGAAGAGCTACACAAAACGAGAATGAAGTTTGAGAAAATCCGTGGCCTTTACCGCAAATATATATTGCAGAGACAGTCTCTTCTGATGACGAAGGTGATTTGGAACCACTTCGCAAACGGTGCAAACCATTATTAGATAGCGATAATGATTAAAAATGTAAAACTATATGTATTACTTTTCCATAAAATAAAATGAATTAAGGTTTGAATACAAGTTTTTTTAGCTTTTGTATGAATTTCTTTCAGACATTCGAAGTAATTTATCATGCAGCCTATTTCTTTTCATTTCTGCAATTTTTTTAATGCGGTTTTAAGTTAATTTTAACTAGTTGTTTTGGTTTTATGCGATTTTAGAAAACTAAGGAACGTATCCCTACTTTTTCCATTCAAGTAATGTCTTTTTTAATGCGATTTTTTATATGCGGTTTTCGGTAGAACGTATCTACCGCATAAAACGAGACCTGACTGTATATATATATATATATATATATATATATATATATATATATATATTTACCCTTTGAGCGTTAGGTTTATTTACCGGTTGACTATCCCTTGTAGTAATTTTTTTTTCATAATCCCAAACATTTTTTTTTCATTCCGGCCAAGTGGATATACTCTTAAAGCATTAAAACAATAATTTATTGGCCTAACAAATTTCATTGTTTCCTCCCTTCCAGGAGCCAAACCTTGTGTCTGGCGATTATTTTCACCTTCATTATCATTGTTTGCATAAGAAAATTCATCTCCTGATCCTTATTTGTTAAAAATTTTCTCTATTTCATCAGGTGTAACCACTCATTTTCACCAATACGCCACTATCTTTGATTATCGTGAATTCACTAGCTTCGGCGTTGCTACTTAACGTGTAAGGCTAAAATTAATATTTTTGCTACAAACAAATGGTCCTACCTCCCTGCAAAAGCCTCAAAGACTGAATTACATAAATAGCTTACCACCGGAGGCTAAAAACACAAAACGTATATATGCGTTCATACAGCCTTGGGCACAGTTTCTAATTGACGTATATATGCGTCATTACCACTCAACGGGTCAATGATTAAAAATTTTTAACCAAAAAGATATAAATGTTTCAAATTAATATTTTTTTTCATTAGGGGAATGAAATCTTAACATATCTGACCTGTATCATCACATCTGTTAAACTTTTTGGGTTACTTAAGTACTGTCGCAATCTTTTGGCGGCATAACATGAAACGAAGCACTTGGTTGCCAATTCAGCGCTTACGACACATGCGAAATTGGGGTTGCCAACTTGACAAGTTGTTTCGAACGTTGTCATTATTGCAATAATACGTGAGTACCCTTTTTGGGTATTGGATATCATGGAATGTCGTTACTGGATTGCCTGATAGACTTATCAGAACTCCTACAAAAATGAATCACGCACACGATCAACAGTGTCTTCTATCTCGAAAGCTTAAGACCTCTCAGGACTCTTAACAGATATCCGTGCACTCGAAATAAACATCCTTCTTCAAACCATTTTAACTAAGCAATAAAACAAAACAACAATTTGAAATTTTTATCACATGATAATTATATACATTTACATTATTTCTCAAAGTTTCAGAGAATTTGAGAAAAAATTTAAAAAGTTAGAAAGAAATAAAAACTGGACAATTTTTTTCAAAATATGAAAATAGTATTTTACACCGCGCAAAGATTCTTAAGTACAAAATTGATTTTACGAGTGTAATTTCAAAAGTGAACATTTTAATACCAACTTTTAAGAAATTTAGGGGAAAAAATTAATTAAAATTCAAATAAAAAAAATTCTATTAGTTTTTTTTTTTAAATTGATGTATAAGGTATGAAGAGCCTCTCTCTTATTTTGAACACGTGTATAAAATTTCAAACTGATATCATTAATAGTTTCTGAGAAATCCTGCACGCAAGCTAAAATTTTTTGTTTTGCGAAAAATGAAGTTAAAGATAAAAGAGATAGGATTTTCGCTTAAGTTTCATTACTTATTTCTCAATAACTTCGGAAGTTTTCACAGTATCAACACAATTTTGATACTAAAATGCTCTAGAAATATTGAGGCTTTAACATATATTTTTTTCAAAAAATTGAAAAATTTACAATTTAAGAGTCCTGAGAGCTCTTAAGGATACTTGCTAGTTTGAGATACCAAAGTTCCCGTTTCCTTTAAAGTTCTTTCCCATTGGTGGATAGATTTTGATGTCGGAGCGTCGACATTCCATTCTGTTCGAACTCGTCGTTGTACATGCGTAACTGATTTAAATTTCGTAACCAAAGTACGCACTGCACCTTTTGCTGTGGTGTCCACATCTTTACTAATGAAGTCAGTGTAAAAAAAATTCTCGTCTGCGATTGCCGAATAATGCGCGCACGTGCGGCGAATCAGACTAGACTAAAAAAATATCGTAGGTTTTTTCAGTCGACGGATGAACAGTTTTATTACATTCCGATGGGTAGTTCCGAAATAATAAGCCTAAACTTTTGAATACCTTAAGCCCGGACGCCCGCCCTGTACGTAGGGAGAGAGTGAACTGAAAGTAGGGATTGAAAAAAAAAATATTTATCCATCAAACAATATTGTTACAGAAGAGATATAACGAAATATAGAAACTATGGTAACGGCTTTTTATGAACTTTCTTTGTTAGCCCGCCAGAAAAACCATATTTTGACGGAGAGGAGATAATAAAAAGTAGCCTTTTAATTTTTGCCTAAAATGTCGGGGATATTAAGGTCAAAAGTGTGGTTGATAAAATAGTTTTGTGCGTCGTATAGATGTCATGGTCCAGGATGTTGGCAAGCAAATTGTCTCTGGACTTCAAAATTTCAAATATTTTCATTAACTTTGGATGAAAGCTGGGATATCACAAATAATGCGCTGTTAAGCATCTTTATGCGTCACACGAACAATAATTTTGATACTGTGGAAGAACTTCTTGATTTGCGCCAACTAGTTTTAACTACAGGTGAAGACACTTTTAAGGAACTTATGGTTTTGTTTCATTGCTTGAAAATTATTTGGGAAGAAAGGTTTTTAAGTATCATTGTAATATTCATCAAGAAGCTCTTTGTGCCAAGGACTTATTGTCTTCCGTTCTTGACCCCGTGGTGTTCTGTATCAACAAAATACGAGCTCGTGCTCTGAATCAACGACGATTGCGTACGCTTTTCCCCGAAGAAAATGGCGAGTTACCCCTTCATTGTAGTGTGCGCTGACTTTCCAAAGGAAGTTCACTTCCGAGATTTTGGAGTTTGAGGGAATGTGTTTTAGAATATCTGGAAGAAAACGATGAACTACCCAGTGAATGCTTGCTCCTTAGAAGTTTAAATTGGCTGTGGGATTTAGAATTTGTTACGGATATAGTGGAAGTATTTAAACAATTTAAATTTAAGATAACAGAGAGAGAGAGGGAAACATTTATATTTTTCCTACCGTATTTGGTCATATACCAGCTTTTGTGAACAAACGTTTGCTTTTTTTTGTCTGGATTTTGGAGAGAAAAAAATTAATTTCCCATTCATGCAGGAATTATCTGCCTAAGTTAGTAATGTTCATGTAGATTTAAAAACTTAATACAAACTAGCTGCATGGCCCGGCGTTGCACGGGCTGTCTCTACTTTTATAAATTTTCCCTTTCCTTTACAAAATCAGCACTTCTAATACTCATTTTCAAAAGGACTCCCCCTCCACCGCTTAGGCCAGCATTGCTCGGACTTTCTCTTTTCCTTCTCCAGCATTTCTGTGTGTGTGTTTGTACGCGCACAATGTGAGTGATTTCTAAAATTATGTCAAAAAATTTCCCTTTTTCGAAATTTGTTCCATTCCACTTATTTTTGATTTAAGACAGGTTCCTTTCCCCTCTCTTATAGCCCGAACACGGTTTTTTTTAGTGTAAAATTATTGTTCTATCTTCCCCTCCTTCTCACAGATAAGATATAGCTTCAAATTTCGATGTATGACATAAAAAAAATATTGCGTTAGAATTAAAAAAATGTTAACGGGAAGCAATAAATGGAAAACGATTCTCATGCTCTAGGAGTAAAACAAAAAACGTTCATCATTTTTTAATAATAGTTAGTTTCTAAGAATCTAAAATAATAAAATATAGATTTCAGATTTTCATGAATAAATCAATCGTTACATATATAGTTAGCTTAAAAATGTCTCTTAAAATGTATTTTGATACAAAATAATAGACGATGCACTTTTTAATTAACAAAGAATTCATTTAGTAATGAAATAATAGAAATAATCATTTTTAAAAAACATATATATATATATATATTAAAAATCAAATTTCTATAAGTAATAAATGAAAGAAAAATTAACAGATAGCTATTGAAACGATTGCTTTTTTCTGAACGTTTGATTAAACATAAATATATACATTAGAAAAAGAAACAGTATGGGGGAAAGCCTATATATATATATATATATATATATATATATATATATATACACACACACACTGCTGGCCACCGTAAATGCAACACCCTGAAGGAAGCATGCAAATAACATGAAATTTACGACATGCATTAGTGGAGATGAGATATACAAATGATTAGAATTTCAATGCAGAAACACATAACGCGCGCCTGTGGCGCCACTTCAAAGCGCTATTTAAGGCTTGGGAAATTTCGACGATTTCCAGTTCGGCAATTGTGTTTTTCTTGTGGTTTTTTCAAAAAACGATCAGTTATGTCTCGTAGAAAACAGCGATCAGGTTTTCATCAAGTTTTCGAGTTCGACAGAGAAGGATTGAGGCCTGCCGAGATTGTGGATTATCTTTCAGGGAAATCGTTAGTCGTGTTGGACGAAACCAACAAACTGTAATGCGGATATGTGACTTTTGGATGCAGCAGGGTACGACGGACCGACGTGGTCGATCGCATCCACCTCAGTGCCCCACTTCACGTGAGGACAGACAAATTGTGCGCATGGCAGTGACGGATTTCTCAGTCACATCACGAACCGTAGCACATCACATTGAGTCTAACGCATCATTCAGTGTCTACGCGTACCATTCGACGCCATTTACAGCAGAGTGGTCTGTCCGCAAGACGTCCATTGCTTGGTCTACCCTTGACGCAGAAGCACCGACGTCTCCACCGCCAACGGTGCGATTAAAGAAGGATTTGGGCGGCAGAATGGAATGAAGTTGTATTTACTGACGAGTCATGCATCTGTCTGCAACACCACGATGGTCAGATTCGAGTGTGGAGACACCGTTGAGAGAGGATGCTGAACAGCTGCGTTATGCACCACCACACTGGTCCTACACTGGTATTATGGTATGAGGAGGTATTGGATATCACTCTCGCACTCCTCTAGTACGCTGTGCCGGTACTTTAAACAACCAGCGCTACATCTCCGAGGTGTTGGAGCCAGTTGTCTTTCCTTACCTTCAGGACTTGGCCACAGCCAAATTTCAACAGGATAATGCACGACCACACGTGGCACGCATTGTCCAAAGGTTCCTTGTCAATTATCACATTGAATTTGTGATGTACCTCCCCTTTGAAGTACATCCCTCGAAGTATCAGCGTGAGCTAGAGGTGTAGGGTTAGCGAAAGAACTCGGATCAAACATTATCTTAATATGACTTTATTAAGATATTCAACATAATCCTTTAACAAATATGATTATAATAATTAATATGAGAGAATCTACGATGACTCAATACGCAACACACAATATATATATATATTTATATTTATAATATGATTAAATCTAATTCAGACCAATCTCAATAATCGAACCGCCTAATCCTCAATTCTAATAAAGTGTAATCAATCCTACCTTATATTATTCTGTAATGCTACTTGTCTTTATCTACAATGGTATGCAGCTTGACGGTTAACTTCTAGTCGAACACCAATACGTCTATCCACGACAAGTAGAACTTAACCAATCTTACACCACGAACTGCAATAATCATCAACTGCCACAACGCACATCAATTGTCTAACATTCCTTTACATTGCCATTCCGCTTACTCTTAAGATCCTATATTTAAAGTCGGTTTATTGGCATTTCTTCTTCACATCTCGTTTCTTGGATTTGGTTGGAAAAGAGTTGCCATTAATTCTTGCCCAAAGAACCCAAAGGACTTGTTAAAAGAAAAGACGCGTAAGACGTCACAAATTGCTTCCCTGGCCGTCTCGCTCTCCGGATCTTTCGCCGATAGAAAACATGTGGTCCATGGTTGCTCTACGATTGACCCAGATTACACCCCCAGCTGCGCCACACCAGATCAACTTTGGCAACGTGTGGAAGCTGCTTGGTCTGCTCTACCCCAAGAACACATCTTAAGTCTATTTCAGCGATTCCTAAAGTGGTCTATATAGACCCCCAAAGGTCTATGACGATCTGAAAGGGGTCTACGTCAGTAAAAGTAATTTGAGGGTCCATGAAGCATATGGGGGGTCTATGATTGTGGATCTCATCAAACTAGATCGTGACTTTAATTTTTAAAAAATTTAATCAAGTGGAAACCAAGTTTATATATATATATATATATATATATATATATATATATATATATATATATATATATATATATACATATACTAGAGGACCCGACAGACGTTGTCCTGTATACACATCTTAAATTCAAAATAAAAGGTTTTTGAATATTCGATACTGTGATCGTTCCGCAGTCTGCCGGATTCAATGTAAAACATTCTGTTAGATTTGTAAGTTCATTTAATAGTAAAATGATTGGCTTACCTTTTTTCCCGGAAAGCTAAGTTTAAATAAACTCACCAACATTAATTCTGAAAATGAGAAACAATAGATGACTCCTGTTGGGGATTTTTTTGATATTTATTCGACTTGAATTCACACCACAAAATTAACCATCTTTATTCGATTTCAGAACTGACTCAATCGCCTAAAATGGCGTTACAGAAAACAGATACATATTTTTAAAGTCTTTGTCGTGGCGCCCTCTGTTGACGGTAATTGTAAACATACTCCCCCGCCTGGACTATCAGTTCAGTCTTCAGTTGGCAGTAGGCAACACTTCGTAATAGGACGTCTGAATTGTCCTCGTTGGGTCTTGACATCCACGACTCGAACAGCACCATCGTCTCCTGGAAATACTTGAACAACTCTGCCTAGGCTCCATTGCAGAGGTGGGAGATTGTCCTCCTTCACAAGGACCATATCGTTGACTTTCAGGTTTCGTCTTGGTTTATTCCACTTGGTTCATTGTTGTAATTGATTTAGGTACTCCAGGTGCCATCTCCTCCAGAACTGACTTCGGAGATGTTGAATTAAATTCCATCGCTTCTTTAAGCACGCTGGTTGTGAAGGGACCTCTTCTGGAAAAGAAGCCATTGGAGCACCAATCAAGAAATGTCCTGGCGTAAGAGGTTGCAGGTCTTGAGGGTCATTAGACAGAGGAGTTAGAGGCCTTGAGTTTAAGCATGCTTCAATCTGCGTTACCAATCTCACAAGCTCTTCAAAGTTCAGAACAGCTGATTTCATTGTTTTAATTAGAAGCTGCTTGGTCGACTTGATGCCAGCTTCCCAGAGTCCGCCGATGTGAGATGCCGTGGGAGGTATGAAGTGCCATGTAATGGATTCTTGAGTTACAAAGTTCTGCACTTCAACAGATTTGATTAGCTTTAACTGTTCCTTTAAATATGAAGAGGCTCCTTTGAAGTTAGTTGCATTGTCGGAAAACATGTTGGTTGGTTTTCCTCGTCTGGATATGAAGCGCCGGAATGCTGCCAAAAAGGCATCTGCTGAGAGGTCCGAAACAACCTCAAGGTGCGCAGCCTTTGTGGCCATGCAAATGAAGAGTGCTAGGTAGGATTTTAATTTTACTTTGCTTCGAGAAACGTTGGGTTTGGTGATGAATGGTCCTCCAAAGTCGATGCCAACGTTTAAAAACGCTCTGCCAGCACTGAGCCTATTTGCAGGCAAATTCCCCATGAGCTGCTCACCCGATTTAGCTTTGAAGCGAAAGCAGGTTTAGCACTTCGATAAAAGTCTTCCGACTACTCCTCTGCCAGAAGGAATCCAGAATTTCTGTCGAATGCAGCATAGGTAAGTTGAGGTCCACTGTGCAAATTGATATGATGAAAATGCTAAATGACCAGATTAGTGAGGTGATGGCTCTTAGGAAGAATTGGGTGTTTTTGAATTGGACTCGGGCTCGAATTTTTTAATCTTCCTCCAACTTTGATTATTCCATCGGTGTCCAGAAAAATACCTAGAGGCAGAAGCTTGCTGCTGTTGGGAAGAGGATGTTTCTTATTTAAGAGTTGAATTTCGGAATGAAACTGTGATTCTTGTATAGTTTGAATAACTATCTTGGTAGCATCATCTACCTCTTTTGATGTTAGCACACCAGTAACTCTAGATGATCTGCAATTTTTGATGAATCTTTTACACCACGCTATGACTCGAATTAAACGTGAGAAGGATGAATACTTAGCTATGATTTCCAATAAATAGCTGCCTTGACTTGATGTTGAGACATTAGTAAGAACGGTGGATGATTTCTCCTCACATTTCACGTCTTCTTCACAGGAAGTCGACAAATCAATTGATGGAAAGTGTAAAGAATCCTGACTTAGCCACTGTGGCCCAGACCACCACAGTTTATGAACTTTTAGCTTGGAAGCTGCAATACCTCGTGAAGCACAATCGGCAGGATTTTCTTCACTCTTCACATGATGCCAGGATGCTTCAGAAGTCATTTTTTGAATTCTTGAGATACGATTGGCAACAAAGATTTTCCATCTGCTGGGAGATGATTTTAGCCAATCCAAAACAATTTGGGAGTCTGAGAAAAGAAATGACTTATCGATTTGAATTACTTTTGTCAGAGATTCTAACACAACAACGTAGAGTTCAGAAAGAAGCAGAGCTGCCAAAAGTTCGAGTCTGGGCAAGGTTATCGATTTTACAGGAGCTACTCTTGTCTTAGATGTTATCATTGAAACATGGACTTTTCCGGTAACCAGCTCAGTTCTTAAGTAGAAAACAGCAGCGTATGCACGCTGGGAGGCATCACAAAAGCCTATAAGAAGAACTCGCTTTGCTGTAGAGTCTTCTGCAAGGTATCTTGGAATCTGAATCTCTGCTAGGTGCTTCATTTGATTCTTGAATTGCGTCCATGATTCGAAAATGCAGTCTGTGACAGGATCATCCCAAGAAATGTTTTCTTTCCAGATATCTTGCATCAGGATCTTCAACTGAATTGTCGTTGGGGACAGGAATCCCAAAGGATCATAAATCTTGGCGATGGTGGATAAGAGTTGCCGTTTGGTTGGCCTAACTTCATTTGGTGGACTTATGTTGATTCTGAATGTGTCTTCCTTGGAATTCCATATGATTCCCAAGATTTTCATCAAATGATCCTCTTCTATGTGCAGAGATCCCGAAGAACTTCGTAATTCTGTAGGTAATGATTCCAGCACAGATGATTCATTGGACGCCCATTTTCGAATCGGGAAACCTCCTTTCTTCATGAGTTCGATTACTTGACTTACTAATTTCTTGGCGTCTTCTTTCGAATTTGTTCCTGTTATAAGATCATCTACATAGAAGTCCTCTAGAGCAACTTTAGATGTCTCTGGAAACTTCTTGATTTCTTCTTCAGCTAGCTGCTGAATTGTTCTAATGGACAAATATGGAGCACAAGCTGTCCCATATGTTACAGTGAGTAATCGATACTCTTTTAACGATTCTTCAGGTATCTCCCTCCAGAATATTCGTTGAAATTCTACATCATCTTCATTAACTAGAATTTGCCTAAACATCTTTTCTATATCGCCTGTTAAAGCAATCCTGTGACATCTGAATTTTAATAGAATATTAAATAGTTCATTTTGTAACTTGGGGCCTGTATGAAGAATGTCATTTAAGGATAAGTTCGAATCAGTTTTGGCAGAAGCATCAAAGACTACCCGTAACTTTGTAGTCTCGCTCTGTTCCCTAACAACTCCAAAATGGGGTAAATAAAAACACTTAGAAGATGGTTTCGAAAGTTCTGAATTCGGGACAAGTTGCATATGGCCTAGATGTTCATAATCTTGCATGAATTTTACATATCTATCTCTTAACTCTGGATTGGCCTGAAGGCGCTTCTCCAACGAGAAGAATCGTCTCTTGGCTTGGACTTTAGAATCACCCAATGCATTGTCGTTTTTGAAAGGAAGACTTACAACAAATCTACCATCACGATTTCTCCTTGTGTGATCGAGGTAGAATTTTTTGACTCTTTGATCTTCTTCTGAGAGGTTACTAGCATCTGGAATTGACTCAACTTCCCCGAATTTGGCTATTTGATTTTGTAAGTCGAGCAATGCATGGCAATTGATCAAAGACATGACCTTCTTTTCTATCTGACAGGCTGTGGAAACTTTTCAGAAAGCAACCAGCCTAACTTGGAGTTTAGAGCAGATGGTTGATTTTAGTCCCAGATATTTTTCCATACAGAATTAAATCAAAGAATACATCAGCTCCCAGAATCATATCGACAGGTCGACTAATATAAAACGAAGGATCAGCCAACTGTAGTCCATTAATGTGAGGCCAATCGAATTTTGAAACTATGAAGTTAGGCAAATTACAAGTGAGTTCCTTTACTACTAAAGCATTTACGGCAAAGATATCCTGACTAAAATGAGGAGAAAGTTGAAGTTCTACTCGTTTAGTAGCATAGGCAGCAACTTTGTTATTTAAACCCAAAATAGTATTTTCTGACTCATAAAATGGAAGCTTTAAATTTTTTTAGCATGATTCTGTAATTAGAGAGGTCTGAGACCCGCCATCAATCAAGGCTCGACAGTTTACATACTGTCCTTGACTATTCTTAACTCTAACAATGGCTGTAGAGAGCAAAATTGAATTGGAATAATTCATTTGTCCTGCAAGGCAAAACTGTTCCTGAGATGTAGCCAATGGCTGAACTACATTCTGGTCACTAGTAGCAGCTAGATTTTCGTTTGAATTACTAACAGGGATTTCTCTAGGACTACTTTGGAACTGGTGAAGTACGGTGTGATGCCTTTGTTTGCAAGCACGACAAGAAGTTGTAAATTTGCATGAAGAAACATTATGATTCCCTCGCAGACAATTAAAGCATAACTTTGACTTTTTAACAAAATTCCAGCGATTATTTATATTCATCTTTAAAACTTTTCACATCTATGTAATGAATGAGAGGAAAAACAAAGTTTACATGAGTCATCTGACTCTACAGTAGTTTTAAGTGAATAAGGCTTGTGAGATACTTTATTTGATTTTTCGTTGAGTGGTGTAATTTTGATACCTTGAAGACTTCTGGCCTGCTTTTCAAGAAATGAAAGAAATTTATTTAATGAAGGAAAATTTTTATCTTCAAGGGTTAATTCCCATTTGACTTTGATAGAATCTTCCAACTTATCTTGAAGAGAAAATACTAATAGAAGTTCTACCAATTGATTGCATTCTAATCCTAATGTTTTAAAATTTCTGAGTACTTCATTACAAACGTCTATCATGGCCCAAATTGATTCTGAAGTGGGTTTAACATTTCTTAGAGAGAAGAACCTTTTGCATTGGGAAAATGCCAATTCTCTCTGATTATCATACCGATTCAACAGTGTTTCCCATGCTTGTTTATAATTTTCATGAGTTATTGCGAATCCTTTTATTAATCTAGAAGCATCTGAAGTGACAGCATTTTGTAAATATTGCAATTTTTGAATATCTGTTAAAGATTCATTAGAATCAATTGAACTAGAGAATATAGATTTAAAACTCAACCAAGAGTTGAAGTCACCTGCAAATTGTGAAAGATCATATTTAGGAAGATTTATGTTAGAATAAGCATTCACTTTCGATTTATTTTCTTCGAATTGTAGTTTGCTATTAATACTAGTCAAATATGACTCAATTTTTCTAATGCCAAATCAGCCAAATCTTTAGAATTAGTAAAGTTTTCATATTCCACATCTTCCACAAATTCTTCCAAAACAGAAAACTCATAATAATTGTCTTCTAATCTTTCTAGACATTTTAATATATTACATTTTAAGGCAAAAACTCTCTGAATATTATCAGATTTATTAACAACATTATCAACATTTTCAGAATACCTTTTGATTTCTCTTTTATCTGAGTTTGGAACACTAATGGTATTTTACTTTTTCCTTTAGTAGGAGCCATCTTTTAAATAATAACTCAATGCAACTATAGAACTCAAATACAGCTTTTCAGAATTAGTTACTATAAATATACAGTCACTCAGAATAATAAACAAAATCTTCGAATTTACTAATTCAGATTTCTTGCATTTCGAATTCACAAATAATAATAATAATAATTTTCGAATTAATTGACATACGTTTCTTGACTCAAATAATAGAATAATAAACACATCAAAAGATTAAGAATTCTTTCAGACGAATTTCATTTTCAGAATACATCTAGTTTCGATTATATAAGATCATTATCGTTTTCGATTCTAGTAAGAATAATAAACATTCTACTTTCCAGGAAATGATCTACTGAATTAAACTTGATTTATGACGCATACATCAACAATGAATAAACATTCCTCACTGGTGGCTCCATGTTAGATTTGTAAGTTCATTTAATAGTAAAATGATTGGCTTACATTTTTTCCTGGAAAGCTAAGTTTAAATAAACTCACCAACATTAATTCTGAAAATGAGAAACAATAGATGACTCCTGTTGGGGATTTTTTTGATATTTATTCGACTTGAATTCACACCACAAAATTAACCATCTTTATTCGATTTCAGAACTGACTCAATCGCCTAAAATGGCGTTACAGAAAACAGATACATATTTTTAAAGTCTTTGTCGTGGCGCCCTCTGTTGACGGTAGTTGTAAACACATTCCAAGATCAACAATTTATAAATAAAAAATTAATTAAATAAACTTTTCTAAACCGAACTATAAATCTAAACCATTCTCGAGTCCACTGGAACAGGCAAAAACTTTCATCAAAATCGGTCCAGCCGTTTAGGAGGAGTTCAGTTACTCATACACACGCACAAAAGAATTACATATATAAAGATTATTTGAAAAGCTATTAATTACAAACGCTAAAAAGCGTGAATTGTCTGCATTTTCGTAACAATGAAGACCGGGTTTGGCTGAAAATCAATTTTCGACGCCAGCTTACGTCTTTTTCAATTCCTACTATTAGCTCACGATCTGTATACATATTTTATTTGTTTGTTTATTTATTTATTTATCTTGGTGGAATTTTCAATCGTTAATAAAATACATTTTAAAGCGCTCAATTGAGCTGAAATGTGATGTACATGATTATTTTGGATGACAATACAATAATTATAATTAATAAGAATTAATTTATTAAAACTAATTATTTAAAAAATTACAAATACAGCCACGTTGGCGACTTATGTCAAAATTTGAAAAGGTTTTTTTCGCACGTGTTAAAGCATTCAGTCGAAAGGAAATTTTATTTTATAACAGCGTTACAATAATGCAGGTGAATGTTGTGTTGTATTTTTTGAATGATTAATATCTTTTTAAGTAATTGCGAAATCGGACTGAATTGTGAATCTAAACCATTCTCGAATTTACTTGAACCCCCACAAAAAATTTCATCGAAATCGGTCCAGCCGTTCAGGAGGAGTTTAGCGACAAACACACGCACAGAAGATTTTTATATATAAAGATTTAACAGATTTACTTACTAAATTTAATGAGGCTAATTTTAATGAGGCTAATTAACCCTTTCAGTGTTTCTCTCCACAGTTCAGCTAATGAAGTATAATACTGGAGGTCTCGAATTTTCTCAATTTGTCACAGACAATCCGTCGGGGTGTTTTAACTTACGTCCAACATCTAAATGCCTTTCATTCAGATTTTGAAACCAGGTTTGAGAATGTTTTGACTATGGTAATACCGCAATAGGTAATGAATTCATATGGTAACATTAAAAAAAATATTGCATTACAATGGAAACTGATCGTAATAGGCACTAACGAGGATCTTAAAATTTAGAAACGGATGTTAGCAATTTTGGCTTTAAAAAGTCAAACCTGTTATTTGTTCCGGATTATAGAATATCGCGAGGAAGTTTTCAATTGCTTTTCCTAGTGTGAAGGAGTTTCAGTGCGGTTTCCAATCATCAAAACAAAAAAAAAAAAAAGAAAAGAAACTGGACACACTACTAACAGGGGAGATTTAAAGTTAAACCTGGATCTATACCCCTCTAAACACAACCTGGGCAATATTGGTACCAAATGTGTGAAATTTGATATTGTATAGCACCAGATTTATCCCTCCCATTAAAATAACTTGTTTATTGTTTAGTAATTTTATTTAACAGTTTTATTTATTAATTAACTTTTAGTTAACTTAACATGTGCTTTTTAAATTTTAGTAAGTTTTAATTCATTACCGTTAGAAATTTAATTCTTTTAGAGTAGGAGTAGTAGTGCAAGCTGTCAAAAAGACATTTAAGTTCATAAATTTGAAAAAATCCTATATTAATTAAGCAGGGGTCTATCTCAAACCGAAAAACATGGCAAGGGGTCTATGAAACAAAAAGATTTGGGAACCTCTGGTCTATTTGAATCAATGCCGAGGCGTGTGGCAGCGGTGATCTCCAACAATGGCGGCTACTCTGGCTACTGATTCTGGCAGGAACCACACTTCACAGAATTCTATAAATTTAATCATTTGATGCTTGGTCAACATGTTATCTACAAAATAAATTTTGTTGTGCTATCTCTTGTCTTTCTTGGTTTTGCATTTACGGTGGCCAGCAGTGTATATACATGTACTGAAAAAAACATTAAAAAAACCTATCTGTTAAAAACATTTTGATATTTTATTTTAATTTAAACCTTTTTCATTCCACTAAAAATATTTTAAACTTTTAAGAAGTAGCGTAATGCGAAATTGAATGTCTCTTCCTCTTCAGTTTCGAATCTGGGAACTACCGTTTTATAAAGCAGTGGGTTTAACAGCCGCGCTGTGGGTTCCTTCTGGGAAGAGCAGTAAAAATACCTTTAAAATATCGGAAGATTTTTTCAATTTCTCATTTCATTATATGTTAAAGTAAACATTTTTTTTCGGGCTTCATTTTTAGGTTAATGCTTTCAAACTTGATATATCGATTGCAAACAACGGTAATCTTTAAACAAAAAAACTTTAAAAAAGTAATGTTTACATATTTATCGCAAAAGGGGAAAAAAACGAAAAGCACATTTTTTTAAACCGTGATTTTTAAGATATTTTATCAGTCTTTGTGCAGATTACGTATAATATTGCTCTACACACGTAAAAAAAGTTTCGTGAGATTATTTTTATAAATAAAAAACTTATTAAGTATTTATATAAAATTTTGAGTATTTTTTGAAAAATCGTATAAATAAACTTATTAAGTATTTATATAAAATTTTGAGTATTTTTTGAAAAATCGTAAAAAAAAACAAGTTTTTGACATTAAATTTTTTAAATGACTGATTCTAAAAGAGAAAAGCATGAACTTTTTTTAGTGTAAAATATTTTTTCATTAGCGTGAAAGAAAATGCAAGCGGAACGATTTCGAAATCTTATTCATGAAAACTTATCGATTTCGACTCATTTTAAAAAAATCGTAAAAAATAGAAAATATAATTATTTTGTAAAATAAATTATACTGTATTGTGGCGAAATAAATGATCTTTCCGAATCTGTAATTTTTTGTCCGAGAAGAAAGAAGTTCCAAATTTTTGAACTTGTCCCCTGGCGGACAAACATGGTATTAATTATGCGTTTTAAGGCTTTTAATTAATATCTTTTTAACTAATTGGAATATCGGAATATAAATGGTCAAAACAGATTCCTCGGATCATTCCCGAAATTATGGTACTTTCGACGAGTTTCTGCGTCGTATCCTTTTTCGATTTCTCTAAGACATTAATTGTTATCTACCTCTGGTCCAAATCGAAATTATTCACCTATAACACCATATTAATCTAGGAAGCAAATGTAAGGAAGTTATTTTAACGGCAAAGGATCCGAATTACATCGAATTTTGGAAATTTGTACCAACAAGCAATTTTCCAAATTTACATGATGTGGCTGTCGGGTATTATTGTAGGTTTGGATCAACATGTGTTTGTTATGAACGTAATTAAATCAAAGTATTGCTCAAAATTAACTGTTATATGTACCTAAAGCACCTAATTTTGTTAGCATCTTCTAGAACTAATCCAAATATAGATGACTTGGTAAAAAAAACTCCGAATTCAAAAGCCACATTAAGAAAATACTGGCTGCTTAGTGATCATTTAAAATTCAAGTTTCTTATTTTTAATTTGTACCTTAGCTAACTGATAGATCTCATGTAAAAATTTATCAACAATAAAATATAAGTTTCTACTTTTGTTTTATTTATTATACCGTTTGTTTATATTTTCACTGTACAGATTATGTTTTTTGTGTAAATAACCCATAATAAGCCTATAAGTAACATTTCCCCACTTTTTTAGTTTGGTGGAAAACTTAGAAATGGCGCGCGCGCTCGTAATTTTTTTTTATCAGATTGTGGCCCTCTTCCCCCAAAAAGGTTGGCCACCCCCGATGTAGACAAAAAGAATATATTTCTCTTGAATATGCGCAACTAAAGCAATAACAGTGAAAGAAAGGAAATTATTTGTTCGTTTGCTACGCTACGAATTTTAGAAATTTTAAGAAAAAGTCTCAAACACTACATAGCTCCACATAAAACCACATTGTTCTGTTTAGATGGGAAAAAAAATAATGTGCCGTAAAATCCAACGTTATAACACGCACCTTTACTTTCAAGCTGTAATTTTTAGGTATGTTCGACGTATAATACGCACCACCTTTTTTCCTGAAATGTACATGCGTAATGCTCTTAAGTTTTGAAGTCATTTATTCGAGGTATTTTTCCAAGCTTTAGAAAAAAAATAGTGTACTTCGAGAACTACAAACATTTGAGCTCATAAGGAATGTCATTTCTTTTAAATAAAAAGTATTTCGATGTATGTAAAAGTCTTATTTTTTTTCTATGCTCATCTTTTTTTTTTTAAAGCTCTCAGTTTTATACCCGGTGTTTAACGCGCACCGTAAATTTCGATCTTATTTTTTGTGCTAAAATTGCGCGTTATACGCCGGATTTTACGGTAATTCCGAATTCACATAATGTAATAAAACCGTATACAGCGATACTCAATCTGCTCTCAGCAGTGGCGCTCACAGGAATTTTTCGGGGGGGTCCGGGGTCGAAAGTTCACCATTCTTGTATCATGCTCCTTCTGATTTTGTCGATTTTCGGCAACAAAACACAGTAAAAAACTAGTTTTTGAATAAATAATTAGCATTAATTAATAAAATTAATCATTAATAGCAAGTAATTAATTAAATTTTACGTACTATATACTTAGAATTATAATTAATTGGAAAAAAACCAAGGGCTTGGGGGGTCTCCCCCCTTGTGTGTCAGCGATACTCACCCTGCAGTCCACAGGGCCTTTTTAAGTGGACCGGTGATGGCCCATTCCTCTGAGAAATTCCTTCATTCATTTATGAAAATTTGGTGGGAAATTCTTTGTTAAGAAATCAAATATATCAATTTTTCTTTTTGCTGTCGATGTCGTATGTGTGCGAATTTATATTTTTTTAACACGCTTTTATAAGTTTTTTATAAGTATGTAATGGAATCTTATAACTCGATTTTTACCCACTTTAAAAGGCCAGATCAATTCGAAAGTTTGCGCACTTGTCAAGGACCCATGACAATACAACACTTTCATAATTTTGTTTCATTGTCCTGATCAGGACCGCAAAAAATAGCGATTTTAGGGATTTCGACATTTGGTGACTTATTCATTATATCGCTTCCAGATTTGGCGACTAATTGCATATACCGTTTTCAAATTTGGCGGCTGATTCCAGATATGGCGACTAAAAGACCCTACCCTGTAAAAAGGTGCAACCCTAAAAATGAAAACGCTTGTACAAATAAAACAAAAAGTGTTCTTTATGTCAGAAAGGGAAGGGGAAAAAAAGATTCGTGCTAAATATTTAATGTTGTTTATTAATTTAATTTATTTTTTAACTGTTAAATATTTCTTGTTTTGTTTTTTTAAAGCAATACGTTTATAAGTCATTATAGGAATTAATATTATAGCAATACCTTTAAAAGGTGATAAATTTATGTTCCAAGTGCTAAATATTTTTTTTTAATAGAGCAATACGTTTATAAGTGATGATGCGAATTAACATTATAGCAATACGTTTAAAAGGTGATCATACGATTGACATTTAATATTTCTTCTTCACACATTTTTATTAGTTAGACCTGTATCTATAGAGACGGAATCTTTAAAATATAACGATATGGGACTCATCCGAGGCCCCGTAAACGGAGAGAATAAATATTCTTCAGATCCATTAATTAATATTCATTGAAGAGCAAGATTAATTCCAGCAGCCACATAATTCTGGCTCTAAATATCAAACTCAAGGAGAAATTCAACAAAGAATAAGTGATAGTTTTAAAAACTTAAAAAACTAAAATAACAGGCTTTTATTGCAGGTGGAACTAAAAAATGAAAAATAAATTATAGATAAAAAAAAACTAAAAAACACGCTTTTATAGTGATTCGGACTGAAAAGTAAAAAATAAATAAATCTTAATATAGAATAAAATGATTAAAACGAGAAAATTAATGTGTTTGTGGTAAAAGCGTGGGGTGTTTAGTGCTACATTTTTACACCAACTCAGCATTTCGGAATAGAACTAGTAAGAAATTATAACAATTATTATAGAGCACCCCACGCTTTTATCCCAATGACATTAATTTTCTCGTTATTCATTTTATTCTTATATTAAGATTTATTTTTTTACTTTTTATTTCGATTCACTATAAAATCGTGTTTTTTACATTTTTTTAAAACTGATTTATTCTCATTTGTGATAATAGACAACAGTGGAGTAGCGACCATTTTATGGGTGGGACTAATTTTTAACTATTTTTCATATCTTGCAATCGAAAAATATTCGAAGAAAATGGGTTTTTTCTAGATGATTGGGAGGTTGACTATTTTGTAGTGAAAATAAAACATGGATCAGTAATTGTTCGATTTGTCACTAAAGTGCTGTATTTAAAAAATACCAATAAACAGAAATCATTCAATGACACTTTTCCTTGAAGATCTCTCTCAAGAGGTGATAAATGGGCTTTCTTGAATAATCTTCGCTACAGCAACAAAGTGTTTTGTCAGTGGTAATGTCGCAATGGTAACAAATGCACCTTATGAAATTTGTTACATTATTGGTAATCATATGAAACCGTTTACTGGTGCAGAAATTTTGAACTATTGATTCTCTCTTTAATGCTTCCAATTTAGAAAAATTCATTGATAAAAATAAAAAAAATGTATAAATAATAATTAAAGAAAGCAAAATAGAAGTTTAATATTTGAATCAATTTTCTACGTTTTAAATCTTGGTCTTAAAGCTTTTCTTCCACCCCCCTCCCTTCATTAATCTTCATGTTGCGGCCCAGCAGAAAAAAAGGTTGAGTGCCCTTGGTATATACAATGTTGAAAACATTTTGAGAGGGCCTTTAAAAAGATATTGAGGATCATTTAAATTGAAGTCAATGCAATTTTACTTTTTAATTCAAATACGTCAAAGTTCTTTTCTCTTTCTGCACTTTTCGAGATGTTCGTTACGTTTTAGTCAGCAAAGATGTAGATTTCTTGGAAAACAGTAATTTGAAATCGTTTTCATTTACAGGACAGTCATTGCCCCCTGGGTTCTCTCAACAAGGACCACCCGGACCTGGTCAACAGAGACCACCCGGACCTGGTCAACAGAGACCACCCGGACCTGGTCAACAGAGACCACCCGGACCAGGTCAACAGAGACCGCCCGGACCAGTCCAACAGAGACCACCCGGACCAGTCCAACAGAGACCACCCGGACCAGTCCAACAGAGACCACCCGGACCAGTCCAACAGAGACCACCCGGACCAGTCCAACAGAGACCACCCGGACCAGTCCAACAGAGACCACCGGGGCCAAGCCAACAAAGAGCACCAACGTCGGCTAGTACTCCAGCATCTGAAACACCTGCTAAAACCGAAGCAAAAGCAAAAACTCGCACAGTTGATCCTTCAGAACTTGGAATTGAATTGAAGCACAAATTGGTCGTAGAACCAAAATATCCTGTCAAGCCCACACCCGGGAGGTTAGGAAGACCAATAAAACTTATTTCAAATTGTTTTGCTCTGCAAGTACCAAATGGTGTTGTATATCATTATGATGTTGAAATTATTAGTAAAGGACATAGTGTAACAACGAAAGGGGCGCCGCCTGCTGGTGAAGCTAAGAAAGACGATAAAAAGTATCGCTGCTTGACCACTAAAAGGAATAGAGAAATTGTCAATCTCATGGTGGATACCAATGCAGCATTCAGAGGTCGATTTCCTGTCTATGATGGTATGAAAAATTTATACACAAAACAACCTTTGAATATTCAGACTGTCTTGAAATGTAATGTTCAAATAGCAGACAGTGATAATCCTGGAAATCCAGATGATCCACGAGGTGCACGGACAGAAAATTTTGACGTCATTATTAAACCAGTGCAAAAAAACGATTATGGTGATTGCGCCATAAGTTTGGATACCGTCCATGCCTTGTTTGATGGTAAGGTGAAATCAGTGAATCAAGAAGCTGTGATGGCAATAGAAACGATATTGCGACATGGTGCATGTAAACGATTTACCCCTATTGGAAGATCCTTTTTTTACCCTCCTGCGCCTCAAGATATTCATCCTCTCGGTGGTGGATTAGAAATTTGGTTTGGTTACCATCAAAGTATGCGTTTAGGTCAATGGAAACCAATGGTCAATATCGATTTAACAGCGACTGGTTTCTTCCAGAAAGGCCCAGTTTTAGATTATGTGAAGGGAGTTTTAAATTTAAGAGATATTGACCAAATTAGCTCTCTGAAGGATTCGGATATTGCCAGAACAAATAAGGAAATTAAAAATATGCGCATACAAGTAACTCATTTGAGATACAAGAGAAAATATCGCGTTGTTGGGCTGACTAGGGAAAGTGCTCAAAGATTAGAATTTACAATAAATGAAAACGGTGTAGAGAAAAGACAGACCGTTGCAAAGTATTTTGAACAGAACTACAAAAGATTGCAATATCCTCATCTTCCATGTGTACAAGTAAATCCCGCGAAAAAGGGGATATATATTCCAATTGAGGTTTGTGAGTTGGTCGAAGGACAGCACTGTAAGAAAAAGCTTGACGATAAGCAAACAGCAGAAATGATTAAATTTACAGCCAAACCACCTAAAAAGAGATTTGAGGAAATACGAGAAAGCTTAAAAAGAGCTAATTTCAACATGGATCCATGTTTAAAAGAATTTGGTGTAAAAGTATCACAGGAACCAATATCTTTGGATGGAAGAATCATAGAAGCCCCAAATGTAAGATATCTTGAACAGCAAGTTAAACCCAGAGATGGTAAATGGGACATGAGAGAAAAACAATATTTCCAACCAGCTGTTATAAATTCTTGGGTACTGTTGAGTTTTGCCAATCCACGTTTTTGTGGGGATCAAAATTTGGATCGATTCGCAAAATTATTATGTAGTATAGGTACTGATCAAGGTATGAAAATCCGTCGTCCGGAATCTATTGAAATAATAGATTATCGACGGCAAAAACCTGCGGATGTTCTCAAGTTCGTCCAAAAGAAATACAATGCCGACTTAGCAGTCGTGGTTGTGTCAGCAATGAATAAATCCATCTATGGAGAGGTGAAACAAGCTGCAGAGACAATGCTTGGTCTTGTTACACAGTGCATCAAAGATGACAATGTCTCCAATCCCAGGAAATGTAGTCCACCTCTTGTGAGTAATCTTTGCCAGAAAATCAATGCAAAAATGGGAGGCGTGAATAATTCTCTAACTCCAGGTGAAACTCCTGCAATCCTACGCAAGCCCGTTATCATAATAGGAGCAGACGTTACCCATCCGGGTCCGTCACATGAAATTAAACCTTCCATTGCTGCTTGTGTGGGTAGTTTGGATGCTCATCCTTCTCGCTATGCTGTAACTATCAGAGCCCAGACAAACATGAATGAAAAAAAAGAATCTATCGAAATAATTCTGGACTTGAAAGGAATGGTGTTGGAGCTCCTAAAAGCATTTTATAAAAACACCAGAGGTCGGAAGCCTGAGAAAATAATTTTCTATCGGGATGGTGTTAGTGAAGGACAATTTGATAAAGTGAAGATCCATGAAGTAAAATGTATTCGAGATGCCTGCAGACAATTGCAACAAGATTATGAGCCTGGAATAACGTTTATCGTGGTCCAAAAGCGTCATCATGTAAGGTTCCTGCCCTTCGACGATAGGCATGGAGCTGGGCAGACGAGAAATATTCCTCCGGGTACAACAATAGACAACACAGTTGTTCATCCCCTGAATTTTGACTTCTTCTTGTGCAGCCATTTTGGATTACAAGGTATTTGTTTATTTAAAATCCATATTATGGAATAGTATTTTGCAAAGAGCGTTCATTTCCTGTAAAATAGAAGTAGATTTAAAGAATGTGCGTTGCATGAATTTTTTCGAGTTAGTGGTTCTCAAAATGAAAACACGTAACCCTTGGCATACATGGAGGCTTTTTAAGGTGCAGACGAGTAAAAATTTACCCCTGTGTTAAAACTAATTCAAAATATCCTTCCTAAATTCTCCTCTTAATAATTTAATTTAACTATGTAAACAGCAGTGTGAAAAGACCGAGACAAGACTAGGTTTGAATGGCGGCTTTCATGAGGAAGCTCTTCTTAAAAAAATGTTGTGTAAAACATGAATGATCAGTCTTCGAAAAGAAATGCGTTTTGAATATAAAAAAGAAAGATTTAATGCTTTTCTCTAGGCAACAAGAGGACTTATCTAATTTTATTCCCCACCCCCTGCTGTAATCGAGGTCAAATGTTTAATCTATGTCCCAACTTTTATGCATCTGATGATACCAGGCAGCCTAGTCTTATTCATCTCCAAATCGTATTCACTGAAATTAAAACGAAACAATAAAAGGTTTTTTAATAATTTTTGGGAACAGACAGATAGTCAAGTAAGACTAAATTATGTTTAATTTTTGCCTCTTGGGTACAACTAATTCCATTTTATCAGCTGTTTAAGAAATCATAATATTACCAGATGACCCCAAAATCGATTAACATTTGAAAATTCTGAATAATTCATCGAATAATGTAAGAGGAGAGATGTACAAATTAACACACATGCTTAAAATGGCATGGAATTTTAGTAAAGCTAATGAAAAGTGCAAAAAATTGCCAACAGTTGACGCTTTGTCTAACAAAAACAATAATTAACATAATTGATTTTTAGCAACAAACGTTTCTTATAACAAATGTTCAATATGTTAACAATACCTGTAATCAAAGAGGACAATGTCAAGAACAGCATTGTGCAGCATATCTGTAGGTGTGGTGAGAAATTGCCGTCGGATATTGTCTTCTAGCATCCCTAATGAGGACGGGATGATAGAGGTAATCTTGCGGTTTGAGGTAACCCCACAACCAATAACCACACGGATTGAGGTCTGGGGAACTAGGAGGACAATCAGGATGGGAGGGGTGGCTTAGTACACGATCCTCGTCAAGCGATGTGCGCAAGAGATCTTTCACACCCTTATGGCAATAGGATCGTAAAAAGCTGCTGTAACAGATTCTTTATCTGATAGTACATCATTACTAACAATGCTTTTTCTGGTAGACAACATGCCGCAATTGCTGGTGCATGTGTTTCCTTCCTGATTATGGCTGATTTCGTACACGATTTTCATGCGGCGTCACTGACATTTTGCCGTCTAGCGCCATTTTTTGGCCTCTCCCCCCCCTCAATAAAATCCCATGTTATTTTAAGCAAGTGTGTCAAATTGTTATCTTTCTACATACATTATTCCCCGAACTATCGAATTTTCAAAAATGTTAATGAACTTTGGGGTCACCTGGTATTTCAATCACATCTCTCCTCCTCCCCTGAGAAAAAAAAGGTTTTTTTTATCATATTTAATTATTGACATATTCATAACTGTTTTTAATTCAATAATTGCCTTTAATTTTTTTCCTTAATAAAGGAAAGGGGTAGAGCCGATATTTTATCGTGTTATGTGACATGTAAAAGAACTCTTGAGTATCAGTTTGGCTCTAGTACTCTCGGCAAAATTAATCACAATTTGACACGATTCTGAGCATTTAGTTGTTAAACAATTTCTTTGCGGACTCGAAATGTTTTTCAAATGTGGAAAGACTTTTACTGAGAAATGTAGAACCAAAAGCAGAGTACATGCAAGTTTCTCTTTACAAACAATTACCGTATTTACTCGAATCTAAGCCGCACCTTTTTTTCCAATATTAAAGTAACCGAAAATCGGGCGTGGCTTAGAATCGAATTAAAAAAATGCTTTGAATGGGGTCAATTACAGATTCCAAACCAGTGATACTCAACTTGCGGCCCACCGAGCCATTTTAAGTGGCCCGGTCATGGCCCAGTGCTCTCTTTGAAAAATTTGCTTATTTAAGAGAACATTGTTTTAAACATTTGGGGTTGGAAATTCTTTGTCAAAAAAAAAATCAAATATATCAATTTTGCTGTTGGTATCGTACGGATACGAATCGATGTTCTTCTCCTGTTTGGAAAGTTCACGGTTAGTGATAACGGACAACAGTGGAGTAGCGACAATTTTATGGGTGGAACTAATTTTTAACTATTTTTCATATCTTGCTTGCGAAAAATATTCGAAGGAAATATATATATTTCAAAACTATTGGGAAATTGACTATTTTGTAGGGAAAAACAAACATGGATCAGTAATTGTTTGATTTGTGTGGAAAGTGCTGTATTTAAAAAATACCAACATACAGGAATCTTCAACGACACTTTTCCTTGAAGATCTCTTTCAAGAGGTGATAAATAGGCTTTCTTGAATAATCTTTGCAACAGCAACAAAGTGTTTTGTCAGTGGTAATATCACAGCGGTAACAAAGACATCCTATTAAGTTAGTTACGTTATTGGTAATCATATGAAACCGCGCGCGTTTACTGATGTAGAAAATGTGAAGGAGTATTTCTTAAATGCTTCTAATTTAGTGTTGGTGACAAAAATTAAAAATGATAAAAGCAAAACAGATATATATATATATGTGTGTGTGTGTGTGTGTGTAATAATTCCCTCTAGTATCCTTTTTATTAACTCTTTTTACGAATATTTAAAATAACTTAAACTCTTTGGTTTAAAATTAACATTGTAATCTTAATCGTAATCGGCTAGTCCGAAATCCCTGTCCCGCCCATTCTATCCGATCAGAACTACTATTACGTACTCATTACACGCTTGCACTGCTGGTATAAAGGCAAAAATCTTGTGTAATCGCTCTCTTTTGTCTACCTGCCTTCATCATGTAATCAGCCGGCTGCAACGCGTTCTATGTTTGTCTTTGTGTTTGTGCTATGATGTTCGCTTCTTGTATGTGTTATGCCGTCCCTACTAGATCATTAAGTGTTTCCGGATGTGAATAAAAAGGAATAACGATTTACATGAGTGCCTCTTCGATAATACCGTACTCGACCACGCTCCACGTAACACAGAAAATCACATCACCGGCCACGCCCTACCTATGGTTCGCCAGTGTTAAAATCAACCACTCTACAGAAATATTATAAAAATATGACATATATATATATATATAATGTTTTGATCAATTTTCCAGATTTTAAATTTTCATTGTTATATTGGTCTTTAAAAAACGCATTTCTTCCCCCCCCCTCCTCCATTTATCTACATATTGCGGCCCGCATGAAATAGTTGACATGTATGAGGCCCAGCAGAAAAAAGTTTTAAGTACCCCTGTTCTAAACTATTTTTCCATTTTCCACAAAGACTTGTTGAGAATTTGGGGTGCGTATTAGATTCGAGTAAACAGGTAAATTTCTCCAACGACATTCAATAGTTGACAAAATAGCTGTAAATTTATCTTTGGGTATCTTTCAAGTTTATTCGTAAATCCGTAATTCTGAAGATGTTTTTCAAATAAGGTGCATTACAAACTTATCTACTTCTGTCCACTGAAATACTGACACATTAGTGGAGTAGTGAAGAGTGCCACTGGGAATTGTACCGCGTGCCACAGTTTGCCGATTTCTGATACATACCATGCTCACTCTCAGAATTCTCTTTATTTATTTCAGACCATATAGTACGCTTATATTTATTTCTCCTAACAATTTTCTTTGAATTGGTATGTAAGAGGTAAATTTTTGAATTTGTGTTAGAATAATTCCACTAGTCATAAAACACTAAAATTACTTTTAAAAACCGACCAAAATTTTTATAGTCTATTATTGCGAACCGCGTCGCAAATATCCGTAATGATTGTTATTTTGCCTCATGGTTTACCACCAGTCGGCTTTTTACCCGAAATACACTGGCCTCAAAAAGTTAAGGTACAACATGTTTTTCGAAGCTCACCATAAAAAAAATGGCAGTAACAATAAAATGCATAGTTTACATGAATGATAATAACGAACTTTAAAAACATTAATGCAAAAACGATTGCTACCACTGTTATTTTATAGAAAAGAACGTATATTTATGAGTGAGAGAAAAATATGCAAATATCAAGCTTTCGTACTTTTGTGTAAAGTTGTGTTGATTTTCAACAGTTGTTGGCAGTTTCGGTGACAATAGTCAATAGAGTTTAGAAAATGTCTCAGAGACGTCGTTTACCCAATTCGTTAAGGTGGCGGGCAGTTGGATGGATGGAAATGGGATTGTCGCAGGCTGATGCTACTAGACGTCTCAATGTGTCTCGTAGTGTTGTTCAGCGACTTTGGGATCAATACCAATCCGAAGATTCTGTGTCCAGAAGACCTGTTCCAGGCCGACCACGAGCTACAACACCTGCAGAAGACCGTTTTCTAGCTCTTTCGGCACGAAGGAGAAGAACCACTACTGTGCCGCAGCTCGTTGCAGACCACTTTCAAGCATCAGGAAGAAGAATCTCCGCTACTACGGTGCGAAATCGTCTTCACAATGCAGGTCTGTGCAATAAGACCAGTTGTGTGCGTTCCCCTCAACGGACGACAGCGAAGGAACCGCTTATGCTGGGCAAGAGAACATGTTTCTTGGACGCAGCAACAATGGGCTTCTGTGCTGTTCACAGACGAGTCTAGATTTACAATGGAGAGTGATTCTGGGCGTCTACTGATCTGGAGAGAACAGCGCACTAGATACCATAAATCCAACACTGTTGAAAGACACAATTATAGAGGTGGTGGAATCCTGGTTTGGGCAGGGATCTCGCTCGGTGGCCACACTGACCTGCATGTGTTCCATGGAGGAACCGTAACCAGTCTTAGATATCGGGATGAGATCCTTGATCCATATGTCCACCCATATGCTGCTGCTATTGGTAACGACTTCATTCTGATGGATGATAATGCACGACCTCACCGAGCTCGGATTGTTGAGGAGTATCTGGAGGATCACGGTTTGGAACGAATGGAATGGCCAGCTCGATCTCCAGACCTGAATCCGATAGAACATCTTTGGGATTATCTTGGCAGAGAGGTTTGCTTTAAATCCTCCTCCAAGGTCGTTACATGAGCTGAAACAAAGCCTACTCTGTGTCTGGTCTTGCTTCCTATTCCGGTGTCCGACAACTTAATAAACAGCATGGGAAATCGATGCCGCCAATGCATTCAAGTTAGGGTGGACACATTCCTTATTAGAACCCATTTTTGTATTGTTTTTATGCCATTTTACCACATAACACTGTGATGTGCTGTTTTCTCCAAGAATGGACTTTTCCGTAGAGATTGCTTTTTTTGTTATAAATCATTTTTGCAATACACTTATACAAATTTCTGTGACGCATTCAATAAAAAACTATTTAATGCACATATCCTCCAAATTTTTTGTTTCTACATTCATTCATTTGCAAATTAGACACAAAAACCCGGTTGTATTAACTTTTTGAGGCCAGTGTAAAATAAACTATACTATAAGCACATAAAATAAAATGTACGTAAGTACAATTGGATGATATTCTCTTGGAAGTTTGAGATTTCAATACAAATTCATTTATTTTCTAGGCAGGGTACATATGATTATCAGGAAAAACGGGAGATACAGAAAAATCAAATCGCTACATAATTATTAAAAAAAAAAAAATCGTGCAGCTAGTTCAATAAAAATGAAAACCTGGAGAGAGAATGGAACAATTTTGATTAAAATCTCAAAAGCAGTCATTCGACCTCTTTGGTAGGTTTAGTGCTCGCGTGATGTCAATTTCAATCATTTTTCAGATGGAAGTATATTTTAAGAATACATGACAAAGTTTTGTAGAGAGATTTGTCCTGAACCTTTATTCCATTTGCTTAACTATAAGTTTGCTGGAGGGTTAATTATATAAAAACTCACAAAACTGTGTCTGAAATATGAAATCAGAATAATTTATTATGCTTTCTTGTGTAAATCGTAAACACGAATTCAGCCAGTATAGTTCTATTTATTGTACTTAATTTTAACATTTGTTTTTTAAAAAATTTTCCTTTGCTATAGGCACAAGCAGACCATGCCACTACACTGTCATTGAAGACGACAATGATTTCACCGCCGATGACCTTCAAAAGTTAACTTACTACTTATGCCACACTTACGTACGTTGCACCAAGAGTATATCTTGTCCCGCTCCTGTCCAGTACGCTCACTTAGCTGCCTTCAGAGCTCGCCAACACTTGCTGACGCATTCGGATGAATCGAGTTCCAGAAGTGATTCGTCTTTCAGCTATCATGAACTACCAGAAGCCGTACTAAATGCAATTAGTGTTGTCGAAAATCTGAAAAACACCATGTATTTTGTATAGAAATACATGGTAATGTGTTACTAGAAAATTATATTTACTTTTTTTGTGCTCTTTCAAAACTTAGACTTAATTTGTCTTTCATGCAAATTAAAATTTTTTTTGATGATTATGTAATCGAATTATATTCATTTCATTGGAGAAATGCTGTAATGTGAAATGTTATTTCAAAAATTATAGATTGTTAAATAAACAAATTAATCTCTATTTGTGTATTCAATATAACATACCAAGTGTCCCAAAAATGATCGATGGTTTGAAAAAAAAAAACGAAAACGGTAGAAATGTACGGCTTGGCATTAGCGCACACAGGCATTTTTCAGGAGGGGGGGATCCAGAGTCGAAAGTGTACCATTCTTGTATCATACTCCTTTTGATTTTGTCGATTTTCGGGAACAAAAATTTAATTATTGAATAAATAATTAGCATTAATTAATGAAATTAATCAGTAATAACAAATATTTAATAAATTTTATGTACTATGTACTTAGAATTATAATCAATCGGAAAAAATCTAGGACTTTGGGGACCGCTTGTGTGCGCCACTGACTTGGTACATTGTGCTTTGGTAACCAGGAAATTTATTCTTACCAAGTTTCAAAGTTGTATCAACAGATGGTGCTTCTGACTGAGAAAAACTTTAAAATGTTTTACATCCATTTTTTCTGGGTGTATGAAAAAACAAATGAAAATTCAAACAAAGTTTTCCAAGGAATCCAGCTCAATGAAAATAATAATCCAGACCTGGCTCAAGTTAGTGAACTGGTCAGCATAATCTCTAATATTTTAAAAAGGTCACCCGAAATTTTACGATTACTTCCTAAATTAAAATATACCGAAGATGACAAAGCTAAAGCTTTGCTTCTTTTCGAAGCAATGATGGATAAATTTTAACCACCTTATTTTGTAATTTTTCCTTCTAAATGAGTTTTAAATTTCTCTTAATTTCTTAAAAATGTTTACTTTTAATTTCTAATCATTTTAACATCAATTGCTACTTTCAAAAATTCCCAAGTCCAAATTTTCGAAGCTCACTCCCAACATCCAATCAAAGCCTCTCAAACAGCCTGCCACCGATTTCCACGCCCACCATCGCCAGCCAAGAAACAACATCAAGCCGCTTCTAATACCAGATAGAGGACGGAGGGATGGACGTATTCCAGTTCCTTATTAAAAGTAATAATTTTCTTGGGGTGTTTCAAAAATCGCTTACGCATTGAAACACGCCAGAATGCTGTCGTTGTCGTTAAATTAAGCCACAGTTGATTAAAATTGTTCTTAGGTCACTTTAAAAAAAACCTTCCAAATTAAGCCCTAAATTTGAAAGGAACTACATTTTATACCTTAGAGATTATAGTAACATTTATACAGTTCTTGTATAAAACCAAAAAATTCTTAAATGAGTCTCCAAGTCCTTTAAAGGCCCATGTATTTGAAGCCTGTTTTGCAATTTGTCAGAAAATAAAATTTCTTTTTCTGAATTAAGTATTAATCAGCAAGTAGAAACAATCATTACTTAAATTACTTCAGGAGGTAAATTTTGCAGACCCTTGAAATTTGGTTTTTGAAAAATGAATTTGTCTAAAATTAAATTTTGGATAAACCTTGGTTTGTCTAAAAAAAAGGCTTTTAATGGAGCTTTCTATTATTGAATTGAAAAAGAGAATTGTCAAAAGAGAAAAGAATTGACATTCTGGTAATACCAAAACAATTACTCGATTTGTCAAATTTTTCCAAGGCTATTATATCTTAAATTAAGTTCGTCAAACTCTCAAGTTAACATATGTATATAAACAAGACTTAAATATATTTGAAGTGAAAAAGAATGAGATAAAACTAAGTTTCTTTTTGATACTAGATTCTCTTTGGCTACAAAAGTGTTTTTTCAGAGAGAGAGAGAGAGAGAGTTCTTATTCATTTCAAAATTAGACCCAAAGTTAATGTAATAATTTTTAAATTGAGAAATTAATAAATATAAATAATTGCTTGTCAAGCATAAAAGTAATTTTTGTTAAGATTTTTTTTTTATTATTCAATGTTGGCTGGTAAATATTCATAAAATCAAGACAAGTCAATCTCTTTGATTTCAAATCCGAATTGAACATTGATAAATGTTGCTCGTAACTAAATAAGACAGAAAGTTGTAAAAATTAAGGTGAAGGTGAGGAATAGTTATTAAAGGTTTTATTATAATAAATATAATGCTAATTTTAATTTGCACAAATACTAAATGTGGAGCACAGAGAATTCTTTTTCATAGGGTTCTAGTTTAATGACATGAACTCCTCTTTGCTAATTACGAGAAAGGTCGTGGTATATCTGAATAAGAGATCAATGATGCAATAATGCATTATTAGACATTATGTGCCTGTATTGTAGGTGGCATTTTTGTTTTTTAAAATAGTTAATTTCTTCCCCGTTATTTTATATTTGTTCTTTTTCAATATATTTTTTAAAAAATTTTATAAAGAATAAATAATAAATGTTTTGCAGAAATTTAAAGTGTTCAATTTATTTTTTTAAATTGACTACAAGAGCAACATTGAAATTTGGAATTTTCACAAAAAACTGGTAAAAGTTTTCTAGCATATTTAAAGTTAGGTACACAATCCCTCTGAAAGGATTCATATTTTGCAACAAATTCAATGAACTTTAACTGCTTCTCCATTCTGTTCTAATATGGATAGTTAAACATATATTTAATAATTTATGCATGCAATTTGAAAGTATTTTTATTCACTTTTCTAAAGTATTTATAAATATGCTGCATTTATTTCATAAAACTTAGAATTATGCATTCCTCACATACCAAGTGAATTTTTCATTTCATTTGGTTTAACTCAGCACCATTTTTATGTATTGATATTTTAACTGCATTGAATTTTCTTGCAATAAGCACAAAACCGGAAGAAAAAAAGTATAGAAAAACATTTTTATTGTTAATTTATAAAAACAAAAGCGATAAACTCAATATCTTTCAATTATTTTGCAGGAAAAAAATACGCATTACAAGGTTGGAGAATTTTACAGTTAACACACTCAGCTATCTATTAATTGATTAGTAACAACATTTGATTATTGCTGTGATCGCCAACCTTTAAAAACTCCATGGACCAATTAGTGTATAATTTTATATTTGATGGACCACACTAATATGATTTATTACTATATGGTGGACCACTATATATTGTATCTTATTTACATTTCCATCCATCATCATATCTGGGCCAATGCCTTCCTTTGAAGACCATAATGACTTATTTACTTTTGTTCTCTAAGTTTTCTCACTTATAATCTCAAAGTCTGCACATCTCAGCTTTGGTCTTCTAAAATCCACTGACTTAAAACTGCAGTAACATTTTGAAAACATTATCATCTGGTATTTGAATAATATGGGCCATCTAATTCATTCTCTATATTTTTATGTATGTAATGATGCGAGGTTGTTTATAAATTCTGTATAAATCAAAATTGTACCTTCTTCTCCAGCTATTGTTTTCATTTACAATTCCAAGTATACTTTGAAGTATTTTTCTCTCAAAAGAGGCTGTTCAATTTTTTTCCAGTTTTGTTATTATCCAAGTCTCAGATGCCTATGTCAGAACTGGTCGAATAACAGTTTTTTGTGCATTAAAAATTTTGTGCTTTTTGAAAGAAATTTAGATTTAAAAAAACTCCTCAGTCCATAAAAAGCCTTATTTGCCAGGTATAATCGATTCTGGCTTTCATGAGATATTCTGTTATAATAATTGATTCTAAGTAGGTAAAACTCTTTTAACTGTTGTTGTTTTCTAATGCCACCTGTCTGACGTAGTCAGATCGAGGCCCACGAAATTCATCGTGGCATGGGCAAGAGGTACGCCTGTCGTTGGCCTTGAGCACCATACAGGTGACAGTACGATTTAGCTCGGCGAAATTCCCCGAAAGGACGATAGATGGCGAGACGACCTCTATCTCCACCTCCACAATTTCTGCATGGAAACTGAAGGGGAGGGAAATATTCTACAGTCCCTGCGCTAGTGATTAAGCCCACAAGACTATGGACCCACTGATTTAACGAGCACGTACTCCGTGTGTACTCGGAGGGTGTTTGGTGGCATCGGACATCGAACCCAGGCCTTCCGGTCTGGAGTCCGATGCTCTAACCACTAGGCTACCCACGGCCCAACTGTTTCAAATTTATATGAATATTTCAAGATAAGGATTTGGGATATTGTCTTTTGAAAATAGCATATATTTAGTCTTTTTTTTTCATTCGATTTTTTGCAATCTTAAGGGGGAAAAAATGCCTTTTCCAGAGCTGCGAGGATATATATATATATAAGCAATCACGTCAATTTCATCAACATAGGTCAGGGATGGCGAACCATTGTCACGCGACACAATATTTTGGGCACGCCAGTGATCAAAATGGTTTGCATTTTATTTCAAAATAACCAAGTTTACTATGAAGTATTACGAACAAACGCGAGGTGCGGCGGGAGCACTCTTTTGTTATTCGCTTGCCTCAGTTACGTCGTAAACTGCAATAGTTTATGATG
Organism: Trichonephila clavipes; assembly: GCA_019973935.1. Classification (NCBI taxonomy): domain Eukaryota; kingdom Metazoa; phylum Arthropoda; class Arachnida; order Araneae; family Nephilidae; genus Trichonephila; species Trichonephila clavipes. Next base: position 487,773 of record BMAU01019687.1, read on the forward strand.
TAAAGTTCGTCTACGCATAGCATAGTCAATTTCATTGACACAGCTGTATTCTAAATTTATTTGTGCTACAGTTACGATTTTTAACTGTTATTTAACATAGCTAGTTCAGCAAAAGAATAAAAAGCGCAAGGTAGTAAGTGTAACAAAGTATTTCAAATTTGATGAATCTAGAAATACGGCATTATTAGTAAAGACGCAAACCGGTATATGTTTTATGTCCTGAAATAGTAGTATGCAGAGCATCATCTATAAAACGGCATTTTGAAACAAATCACAAATACTCTTATCAAAAAAGTGAACCATAGCAAAAATAATTGCTTAAAAACCGATTGTAGATGACTTCAACTGAGCATGCATCCTACAAAAAGCAATATCTTACAATCCTAATATAAAAGTTCTTTGTCATTCAATCTACAACAGAACACACACTAACATTGCTTTAATACAAGGGTGGGCAGACTTTTCCAGGGTACGGGCTACTTCTAATTTTTTAAAGTGTTGTGGTCCACCGGTGACGTAGGTGTACTGACCTAAAAGAAAGTATACAAGACAGTCGGACCTCCATTTTACGAACCTCTATTTTACTAATTTCTCTATTTTGCGAACTTTTTCTTGGAACCACGAACATTTTACCATTTTCTTCGTAAAATAACCTCCTCTGTATTTTTTAAAATACTGTATATACTCGAATTTAAGCCGCACATCTCCCCCCTGAAAATTGGGCGTAGCTTAGAATTGAAGGGGGAAAAAATTGTTGGATGGGATATTTTTAGAGCATCTACAGCTTCATGCATGTATTTAAAAGTTTATAATACTGATAAAATAACTAATTATTCACTTCTTATTAGTTTTCCTTTTAAATTTACTTTAATTTCGTAGAATTGGATATCGATAAACCATTTTAGACTATTTTTCAGTTTTCAAAAAATGTTGTTGAGAATTTGGGACGCTAGTTAGAATTGACGGCGGCTTAGGTTCGAATAAATACGGTTTTTCTAGATCTTCGTATGATGGAATGTTTATTAGGTTTTAGTGAAAGCGGTCACTCCAAAATATCTTGGCGGTCGATCGAGATCGACTTAATGCCCACCCCGGGTTTAATGCTATTTTTTTTTAATTACACGTATAACTAAAACATTTACAACTATACAGTGCAAAAGGTATTTTTTCGTAGTAAACAGAGTTTTGAGCTATTAGTATTTAATTTTATAATTTTCCCAAGTCAAAATTATTTGACGGCACGTCTATACCTCATTAAACACTTCTTTAGAAAGAAATGGCACATTGATCCATAAAGGTTCGCCACCCCTGGCATAGGCTAAAGTACTGATTTCGAAATAGTATGTCCACTATTACTGATACTTAAATTATGAATTATTTTCTCAAGTGCAATATTAAAGAGCAATGCATGAGAGAATTTCCCTGTCAAAATCTTCTGACAGTGATGTTACCTTATACTTTGTATCTAGTAATGTAAGTGTGGTTAATTGAACAAGTTTTGATGGATTGCCAAAGTCATTCATTGCATTGACTAAATTGCTTCTATTGACACTATGAAAAGCAAATTTGAAGTCAATAAAAAATATAAATAATGTCCCAATTTTTCTGTGGAACAAACTTTTTCACAGTCCACCGTTTGGTCACTGCTGAATTACTGGCAAACTCCCCCACCCCATTTTTAATTAGCTTTTGAAAATATTATTCCAAGGTTTGGACTAATGGAGTTGCTGAATTTCATATTTTTAATTACTGGATCTATTTTGGTTGTTTTCAGAACTTGTGAGCAATTGTTTTAGATACAGTTCCAGAAATTATTTTATTCTTGGAATTATTTGTATTCTTTTAAAACAATGTTAAATAATAATATTTTTAAGATATCAAGTATTCCTTAGAATGTTCACTTACTCTTAAGGATATATGTAACATGGCTTGAGAACCATTAAAATAAAGTAATTAAATTAAAAATTACAAACAATTTAAAAATTTTTTTTTTAATGAATTTTCAATACAAGTGCAACTGCTATTTTTTGACACAAGGAAGATAAGCACAATTTTAGAAGTAATCTTTTTAAAAGATAATATACAGCAAGAGGGGGAGATATAAATCTGTTCCTTTTTATAATTTCTAAGGTGACCAGTTTTTTTACAATGAAAAGGAGGACGAAAAATTTTTAAGAAAAAATTGCAACGAAAATTTAGGAAACGTTATTAATTCAAACAAAAGCATGCTAATTATGCTTTTAATTATTTACTTTAACAAGTATTTTTCCATTGAATGATTTTTTTGTCGACGTATCATTTTATAATATATTGGAAATTTCGGAGCAAAAAAATATCCTTCATACTGAAAATTTTACAGTGTTAACACTGTACCTAATATATAAACATTCAATCTTTTGATTTCTCTCTTGTCCAAAAATCATTACCAATTGAAAAAACTCTTTCAACTGCTACATTAGTTCCAGGGCAGCACAACGTAAATTCAACAAGAGTAACTAAATTTTCATATGGAATGTGTTCATTTTTGAAATGGTTTAAGTATTTTCTTCCATCTTTTATCAATTTCAGCATGCTGATTTTCTAGTTCTAATTTATTAGAATTTAAGTATGCATTCAGTCGTCTTTCTTCTTCAAACAGACCATTGTCATCTATTTTAAAATCAGTCATTTCTTTTGATAAAAACTCAACACAATTTTCTATATTTGTAACATCTTCTATGTTTTCTATATTTTTGTCCAAGTAAAAAAATACCATTGAAAATTGTTATTTCCTGTGATATTTGTTTCAGACCAGTCTTCGACATATTGGAAATATCTTTGGTTCATCTCTGAATACAGAGATTGACAGATTGATTTTAAAATATTGAAAAGGAGGACAAGTAGGAGGATGCTAATAATAAGGTGACCAACCGTCCTTCTTTAACAGGATCTGTCTTTTTCAAGGAAAGACAGATCCTGTTAAAGGAGGACGGTTGGTCACCTTATTATTATCATTTTATTTCAAGGTCTTGGCTCTAGCAATATTTAATTAAGGGGACACAGTACGATTCTATTAACCAAAATCGGTCAAAAAATCAAATTTCAATTTTTTAGCCTAAATTTTTCTTTATATACTTTTCTATATCCTCACAAAATTTGAATGCTCTAAACTAAAAAAATGCAGAATTATGATAGCTTTTACGTTCGTTTTTATTCACATCCCTATGGCAAATCAAAACTTTAAACTGACGTATCTCAGAAAGATAAAATAACTAGTTTGTCTTCATTTAAAATACTAAGGCTTTTTTTCTATGGCGCCTAACGCTTTGAATTTTTTTTTACCTATTACCAATAGTACATGTAACAAAAGTTGGTATGCATTTTTGAATCAAAGCAATATTTATTTTTTTAAAAATAATTAAACTCAGAATTTATACATTTTTTAAGGAATTTTCAATAAACATTCATAAAAAGAAGTATTGTATGAATACCAATCACGTTAATGCAAAACCCATACCAACTTTTTTTATACATAGCTTGATGTACTTGTAAATCAAATTTCATGCATGTACGTCAATTTTTGAAGGAGTAGCATTTTAAAATCACTTCAAAAATTTCAAGTTGTTTCCTTAAAAAATTACATGGCTAACTTTTTATGAAATTTTGAGCGCAAAATCTGTTTAACATAGTATGCATACAAAGGAGGCAACCAAAAAAATTTTAAAGATCCTTAAATTAAAATTTTTTGCGTAAATCGTACCATGTCCCCTTAAGTCAATGAAAGAAATTATTTAAAAAATAAATACATAATTAACAATGGAAAACACTGAATGTAGAATTTTAAAATTTACATGAATTTTAAAAATAAAATATTTTTTAGAGGATCTTTTAAATAAAAAGCCCATCAATTTAAAGAAAAAATAACTTTGTTTCTAAATTATATAAAACTGAGGATAATAGCTTCTAGATAAAAAACAGCAGCCTAGCAACTAATTATACTAAATGCTACCCATGCAACTATTACATATTGATCCATCAAGGGGAAAATAATGTAAAACTAAATACAATAAAAACCTTTCATTGATAAACAGATGGATAATACACACACACAAAAAGTGAATCATATTGGGAGAAACAATGGCACATGTAATAGTTTGAATATCAATTTGAATTATCGGCACGATCACAGTCAATGGTGTAACATACACCCCACATCGTGGGGTCAAAGTCTGACAAACATCAAGTACATAGTTCACCAATTTATAAAATATTAAAGGCAAAATCTAACTTTGCACAGGGGGTGAGGGTCTTAATATTCTCCATTAAGCCACTGATCACAGTTGTAATTTCAAGTGGATAAATTCAGAATGGTGATTTTTAACACTTAGGTTATGTTTTATCAATACCAATTCATGTCAATATTGCATAACATTCTCTGGACAGGATAAATTGTAAATTAAGTTTTAAAATTGAGATTTTTCACTATTTTAGCACTTTATGTTTATCAGGAATTATTTTGCTGCAAGTCTTAAAAATAAAGAAAACTGCTAAAACAAAAATGTTTAAATGTAGGAAGCAAAATGGAAATTAATTAAGAATGGAATGATGGTAAGTTGGAATAAATATTACCAATCTTTTAATTGTTTTTTGTGATAAAAATAACTAACAATTTAAAAACCTAAATTAACTCAATTTGGGTAGATACTCTTATTTTGGTAATATGCTCTCCTTTCACTCATTAATAAAATATTCATTGTTGTCAAACTAGGTTGAAAATCAAGTCATTTTGTAGTATTTGGTGTAATGAATTCCATAGCAAAATTAAGAAAAGTAATAAATTGTTAAAACAATTAAAAGCCAAATATAAGTATAAAGTATGTGTATTAATATATTGAAAGCTGCTTGATTCACATTTGGAAATTTAAAAAAAATTATCTAAATGTATATTTTAACATGTATAATGAAGAACATTTTTAAAAAATATATACTGAGCAGTCACTGATTTAAAGCAGATTTTGGATTTTTCCAATTTTAAAGAAATGGAAGCACTACTTTTTGTTCTGACATATCTTTCGATTTTCAAATTTTTTAATAATATATATATAGCTCCTTGTATAATAAACATGAAACCACAGTCAATTTTAACTGTCAAAGAAAATTGATATTGAAATAGACTTAAGTAAAAATAAACTGGCACAAGAAAATTACTTTAAAGTATTAATTGCTTCAAATATATAAACACATACTTATCTGCTTTTTTAAGTAAGAGAAGTTGTTTGTGAGTTTTGTATTGTAAATAGAAAAATTTTAATTTTTAAAAAGGGATACATTTTGGCTCAATTTAAGGACTTAGCACAGTTATAAAGGTTGAACAAGAAAGTCTTAATTTAAAAGATTTTAATGCTATTCATAAATCCAATTCATTTCCAATCAATGAAAAAACTCTGATAAAAAGAAAAAAAAAAGTTTTTTATAAAGTGACATTTTACAAACATAGAATCTTGTAGGTGGAATTAAATTTAATCAAGGGATACATAGAGAAAAATGTTTGCAAACTATTAACACAGTTGTTAAGAAAGGCAGTAAAAAGATCTAAAATATATTCTGAAAAATGATTTCATAAGTGTTGCAGCTTAATAAAAACCAATTAACATAGTATGAAGGATCAAATCTATAATACAATGTTTTCATAAATTAACACAGTTCAATTAATTCTAAGTAATTTGACAGTATGCTTCCAAAACAAATTTCATTAAATAAAACTAAGGTGACAATTTAACAAGCTAAAACACTAACGTTTATTTAGAAGAAAAGAAAATGTACATAAAAACCACAATATTTCGAAATATTTTAGTACAAGAAGTCTTTTGGCAAAATGTTTTTGAATGTATAAATACATACAGACTTAAAAATAAACTAAGAATACTCTACATCGGACCACACAGCCTCAACTTCACTTTCTTCAAGGTCGCCCTAAAATTATGAACATGATATCAGTACAAATCAAATACGATGAATGCAGAAATTTCCAACTTAAAAAATAATTTAATATTTCTTATAAACAAACTCTTATCACTAAATGTTTTTAAAAGTTACCTCATTTTCTGAATCTGCAATGTCGTCAACTTCATAACTTTCTGATGATTCAGGATTTTGTTGTTCAACTCTCTGACTACCTTCCACTGCTTTGTGATTAGATGGATCCATACTGACAAAATATATAAATATATATATCATAGTTATCTAATTTTTTTAATGTAGAAAGAGTATTAAGCAGCTATCTCATTTTTGCATTCTAGTAATAAATAATCTTTTATTATATAAATGTTTCTTTCTGGAGATATTTTTTAAACATATGATACAAAAGTGCCATGCACAGCCAAATCATATTGTTACATTGATCAGGGTTCGAGGATTTTATGCAAATCGGTCACAAAGTACAAGACAGTTATTTAAGAGTGATGAGAATTTATTAACGAAAATCCAATCCTTGAAATACAGGATTCAGCAGCAAAATTCACAGAGGAAATATCAGAAGGTCTTCACACCTTCAATAGCACTCAGACACAATTACCAGTGTCTAAAATACACATATGTAAAAGATTATTCACAAGCACAGTCGAGCTAATCAGTAATCACAGTCAAAACAAGTTTACTAATTGCTGGTTGAATTAAGACTGTCTCTCGTTTCGGCGAGCATCTCTATTTATAGGTCCAGTGGAAACTTCGGGGAAAAAATCCGCTTTCGTCACAGAGCGTGAAATTAGTGGATTTCTCCACAAGTTTCTAGAATCCAGAAGGGTCCTGAACTTGCCAAAAACTGTGGCCAACTTGGCTCTATCCCCCAAGATCTCTCCAAGTTTCCATTGAATCACCATTATAACATAAGGGACGACGTTGCTTGTGAATATTACAATTACAATAAAATAAATATAACACAGTAATATAAATGCATTACACATCCAAATACAAATGATTTACACTATTTACAAAAAATTCATAACAGTATATTTTTTCATCATTTATAATATTTTTATTTACTTATTGAAATTTTTGCGGTAAAGTTTTAGATGTTGATATGTTGTTCATTTTACCTAAGCTTAAAATATTTATTTAAATATCAAAGATTCAAAAAAAAAATTTTTTTTTTATGATTTACATTGGTACACTTTTGCAATAACATGGTTTAGTATGTACATTTTATATCCTGTTTTTGTCGAGATTCCACTTTTCTTTTTAAATTAATTATAATAAAACACAAAGGTTAAATGAACGATAAAACAACTTTTAAAAACTGGCAGATCACACAATAAACTACAACATTATGGTGTCTATTTTTATTTAATATTTCCTGTAAATAATCTGAATTTTTAAATAATGTTTTTACATATAACAGAGTTAGTAACTCAAATTCCTATTTCTACTCCTATTCAAACAACTATTTCCCAATATTTTTATATTTAAACATTAAAAAATGTATAAATAAATTCCTAAGAATTTTTTTATGGCATTCTTTTATAATATGTGCAGCTAAAAAAAATTATCACAGCATGCTTATTCCCTGCACTTTATAACCGAATAATATAAAGAACAGTTTTTCTTTCATTTTATAATACCTCATAAAGAGAGTGCATTTTCAATACTTCCTGTTCAATGTAGTATAAAAAAGGCACAATGCTATTACATATATAAGACAAATAAAAAAGCATACACAAATCATCAATTTTAAAAGTTAAAACTCTAGACAGAAGAGTAAGCATTAAATATTTCCAGGTAATTTTCAAATTTAATATAAAGCAATTATACAGAGTGTTTTTTTTCCAGGTATAGAAGTTTAAGTTGGCATTACTTTCCAAGATGGCGACCAATTTAACAGCTGTCAAGTGATTTATTCTCAGTTTGGTTTGGCAATTCATCATGAATAGACTCACGCCTGAACAACGCTTTCAAATTGTGCAATTTTATTTCGAAAATAATGGTCGATTTTTGTAAGCGAATTTTGTTTAGCGATGAAGCGCACTTCTGGTTGAATGGCTACATCAACAAACAAAACTGCCGCATTTGGAGTGAAGCTAATCCACAAGTGTATGTCAAAACACCGTTACATCCAGAAAAACTGACTGTTTGGTGCGCTTAATGGGCTGGTGGAATCATTGGTCCGTACTTCAAAAACGATGAAGGCCACAACGTTACAGTCAATGGTGATCGGTATAGAGCCATGATTACTAACTTTTTCATTCCTGAATTGAACAATCATGATGTCCAGGAGCTGTGGTTCCAACAAGACGGAGCAACATGTCACACAGCTTGTGCCACAATCGATTTATTGAAAGACACGTTTGGTGACCGCCTAATTTCACGTTTTGGACCTGTGAATTGGCCTCCAAGATCTTGTGATTTAACACCGCTAGACTATTTTCTGTGGGGCTATGTAAAGTCATTGGTCTATGCGGATAAGCCACAAACGCTTGACCATTTGGAAGACAACATTCGCCGTGTTATTGCCGATATACGGCCACAAATGTTGGAAAAAGTCATCGAAAATTGGACGTCCAGATTGGACTACATCCGAGCCAGCCGTGGCAGTCCTATGCAAGAAATCATATTTAAAATGTAATGCCACAAGATTATCTTTTGAATAAAAAAAATTCATGTCAATCGAATAATACATCATTGTTTTATTGCAATTTAAAGTTCTATACCTCTAAAAAAAACACCCTTTATCAGTGAAATGGAAAAAGTGGTTAAAAAACATTCCACAAGCAAGCCAAAAAGAAAGCAGAGTGAAACACATTATAAAGGATTTCAAGATAAAATAGACAACACCATTTTGTTAAAAAAATCTGACTGGCTTGACTTTTAAAACTTTTCATGTCAAATAAGTTAAAAGATATAATATTTTAATAAAAATATTAAAATTTTAAATTATTTTCTGCTTTTATACTAAAGTGTATAGCTTCAAAAAATTGTTATAACAAACTTCTGTGGCAGAATGTAAATACACAAAGATAATTTATGCATACTGATTGCTTACAACTCTTTCTATGTCAAGTATATGATGAAATTTGCTTCCTTTAACTGTTCAAGAGCCAATAAACAATTTGAGCAATGTTTTAAACTCATTTATCATACTCTTCTAATCTATGATTAGTTAATAACTACGCTTCCATATTTTATGGGGAGGGGGTGTCAAAAATAATACAAATTAATAAAAAATTTCAACATGAGGAATCCGAGCATCATCTATGAAAATACTCGAAAATACTTATATCATTTGACAATACAAAACAAGCTTTATGTTGAATTCACTTAACAAAAATAATAGTTCTGGAATAACAAGAGCTGTAATTTAATTGCCTCATGTTACTCCAGAACGTGAGCCGATTGAACTGTTACTTGTCTGTAATCCAATTAAACCTTTTTAAGGCTTTACAATGTTAAGGGAAGTTTATTTTGGTTAAATTTTCATGCAAGGGAATATACTGAGACAAAGTACTGCAAAAGGTAATTCTTATTTTTTTAATGTACTGGTGCAAGTAATATATGTGATAACTTACTTCAGTGCTATACTAAAATGATGAAGGGCTTTCTCATGTTCATTTGTACGAGCCAGGAAATCTCCAAGCATCTGGTGGAGGCGACATGATGTCTGCTGTTCCATGTGCTTTTTTAATCTACATAAATTGTACATACTCTGCATTACATTTAAATTAAAGTCAAACACGTATTTTTAGTAGATTTTTTAAAATACAAGCAAATTAAAATAAATCCAAAATAATCCACAATATTAAGCAATAATTAATTCTAAGAATGATTTAAGCAATATACTCTTATTTTTTATATCATTCTAAAGAATATATAACAATTGTTTAATCTTTTTAAAGAGTTTAAATCAGGCATGCCCAACCCGCGACCCAATTGAAGTTTCTGTCTATATTATTTTAGACATTTGGACTACAGACGGTTGAAACGAAAATATCGTGTTTTGACCCACCTCTCCCTGTGCAGTTTTTACCGAAATAATTTTTTTCCTTCATTTGACTTCCAAGCAATTGTAATAACAGGTGTTGGTGGATGAAGGAAAGCAGATGAGCTTGGGTGTGTTATTCCTTTTTCAAAGAGAACTTCGTTGAGAGTGAGTAGTGTATTTAGTTCTATTTGTCAAAGAAATAATTTATGTCTATATTTTTAAGTTCAGATTAGTAGTCTTTTTCTTGTTTTATTTGGCAATGAAAGAATTCGATGATGGATTTAATGAGTTGCCTCAGGACTGTCAGACCAGCTAGTAGAAATGTAAGATAATTACGGCAGCAGAATAAAAATGTTTAATATTTTAACCTTCTGAAATTATGTAACTTTTTCATTTTATGATATATATTTAATCACGGTGCAATAATTAATATCATACAATAAGAAATTAAACATTTGGCTATTGGGCAGAAAAAATCTTTTTTTGACAAACAGTGTAATAATTACAAAGCTGTTCTTTACTTAATTGCTTTTTTGCATTTGAAATAAAAATTTTGAAAATCTAAATCAATTTTATGCAAACATACTGTGACACAAGTATAAAATGTGAAGATGTTACACACATAGTTGTTATATTACGTAACCTCAGATGGCAGCATAAATCTACTGTAGATAAGAACCTTGTATGTTAAGAGATATTCTTCCACCACCAAGTGCAATCGGTCGACTTTCAACTTTGCTGTGATTGTGATCCAGTAAAAGGTAAACTTGGTGTTTTTTGATCATATCATATTTTGAATGCTGTACGATAGTAAAATATTTTGAATATTTTTTTTTATTTTGATATGTGCGGCCCACTTCAGTTTAGTAAATTTTTACGTGGCCCACCAACCGATTTGGGTTGGGCACTCCTGGTTTAAATAGTAAAAAAAAAAAAAAAAAAATTCAGATATAAATTTTACATTATTAAAATAAAAATTACCTAAAAAAACCCAAAGAAAACTGAGTATTAAAAAATTCTCTTACAACTCAATTCCCTTTTCATAAAGTCTCTCTTGTTCATACACTGCAGCTAATAAATATACAGCATTCAAATATGTGGGATCCTGTTTCAAAGCCTTTTCAAGTAGAGGTTTTGCCTTAAAAAATACAACACAAAAATATGTACACAAATCATAAAAATTTCAATAAATAACATTGGATTGATAATATGTGTGGTCACAGAAATTTATTTTAAATAAAAATAAAAACCTACATTCGTTTACATTTTTGATAAATAATATTGAAGCTTCTTTCAATAATTCACAAAACTATAATATAAACATGCATATATGTATTATCAATAATATGTACTAACCAGATATAAATCTAAAGAAGCAAAGCAAAAATAGAAGCATAACCAAACAATATAAGTTAAGAATAAGTTAGCTACAGTAGTACAATAGGCCTTAGCCTTAGGAACTACGATTGCAGATTTAAACATTTTCAAGTAGTCAACCTTCACTTGTAATTGCCCTAAACTACTGGGTTATAGTGAAAAGAAATAAGAGTAAGAATAAAGCCTAATCTTAACATTAGGAAATTAATATTAAATTAAAATCAAGTTACATATGCTATTATCAAGTAAATTATATGAAGGAAAAATAAAACTAAAACTACTTATGTAATGTTAAAAACATTAAATATATATGAATATATAATAATTTTTTTAATAAACATAATACACTTTCCTTTCAAATATATATGTATTTAAAAGAAAAGTATCATTGTATTTTTAAAAAAGATTTTACTTCAATGTATTAAGAAATGCATGCCAGTTTTTTTAGTTTAAATAATAAGCTTCAAACCCTCTATGTTTTCAAGCTGCTTGAAAAGTATTAAAGTAAAAGAAAAATATAAAATATCACATTTGCAAAGAAACCAATAAATATTTATTATTAAACAAAACTAATGCATTGGTTTAGAGCAGAAAATCCAAATAAACATAGTAAATTTCTTAAGAAATAAAGTGTTAACATTCATCAAATTTTAAATTTCTTAAATTAAGTGAGAAATTAAACACTATTTTTGACAATCACAAAGGAAATATGAAAATAAAATTCATTAAGAAATTGCAAATGCATTAAAATAACTGCACATCGGAAGCCTTTTATAGTCATACAAATTACTTGTCTATTCAACTGAAAAAAAATACATATGCAATTGGATTATTTTTTTAAAGTATATATATATATATATATGTGTGTGTGTGTGTGTGTGAAAGCTTTGTATTAGTTAAAAGTTTACATTACTATGTGTAATTAACAAAAATAAATAATTAATGTCTATTAATTTAACTAATGAACAATATGCATAATCAAAAACTAAGGAAACATACTTTGTCAGCTGATAATGGGTCCTTCATCAACACAGATGCATACAACTATAAATGAAAATATTTAACAATTTAAAATAATTTATTACATGCATGACAAAACACATTTTTAAGGAAAAAGGTTTATTTGTGTTCAGTATTTATACCAATAGATTAATCATTCTGAAAAAAAAAGCTTTTTTTTTATAAACTGGTGCCCAAAAATTAAATAACATGTTACACATAACATAAAAAGTCCCAAACAAAATATTCTTTTTTCCAAATAGGCATAAGTAATTTTATATTATAATGTAAACAATGGAAAATATAAACTAATATGTATGATTATGACTCGCAATACAATTATTTTCATTAACTTTCTCCATTCCCTGGCAATAGTTTGTTATTTTTGTAAAATATTCGAATCAATATGATAATTGGTATATTTTTAATTAATTATTAAAATAATATTCAGTAATCTTTTATTTTATCCAAAACTAATCATAAAAGCTTACTCGACACAATCATCATCACCTACTCAAGCTTGATGAAAATCTTTATCAATTTGTTTGAATTCTTACTAAAAGACTTTTATAAATTGTTTGGCATAGTTCATCTTGATTAATCTAAACAAATTACTGAAATGGACAGTAACTTGAAAAAATTACCCCAAAATGATTTGAAATCCTTTAAAACAACATTTTTCAAAAGAATACAAGATCTGTTCAAAAAATATCTGACCAGTGTACCAGTCCTTTCCTGCAGGCAGTTGAGAGAGATGCTGTTATGCATGTGTTCATCTGATTTTTTTTTATTTCTCAAAAGATGACTGAACGATTTGAGCAGAGCTGCTGAATCAATTTTTTTTTTGTTAAACGCTTGGTGATTTTCTAAGTGAACCAATTTGTGAGATTCAGCAAGTGTTTGGAGATGACGATATGGGATTAAGACAAATTAAGGAGGGTTTGAACCAATTCAAAAGAGGTGACATGTTGGCGGAGAGTGATTAACATTCTAGGTAGCAACAAACCCCTTAAAAGCCAGCTGTTGTTGAAAAGATGGAAAACCTGACAATGAAAGATTGTCATTTAGTGTTCGAGAGACTGTTGAACAAGTTGATATTAGTATTAGTTCTGCACATGCAATTTTGTGTGATCATGAGCAGAGTGGCTCTGAAATTTGTTCCCAAGCTTCTGTCGGAGGAACAAAAAAAATTCCGTCTTGCAGTTACATAGGACCTACTGGACACCATCAATGCAGAACCTGGCTCCTAACAACTTCTGGCTGTTCTTGAAAATGAAAACGCCATAGAAAGTATCCCATTTTCTGAGTAGAAATGATATCAGGCAGAGTTAAACACCATTCCCAAAAAAGCCTTTTAGAAGTGTTTTGGACAGTGGAAGAAACACTGGGTGAGCTGTATGAAGGCACAAGAGGTCTACTTTGAATTTGACTCAGATCCTAATCTTGCAAAGTAACTAAGGTGATTTTTCTGGTCAAAGGTCAGACACTTTTTGAACAGATCTTGTATTTATAAAGTAATTCTATATTTTTAAATTATAAACTGTTCTCATCTAAAAATTCTCAATCACACATGAAGAAAATAAATCAATTTACTTTAATTCTTCAAGACTTAAGAGAAAGACAAACTTCTAAATTTTCAAGTCAAACACTCCCACTCAATAAAAAAATATAAAATTTTATAAATAAAATAATTTAATAAATTTAAATATTTTAATGTGTCTAAAATGGCTGAAATATATAAATATGCATTTTTTAAATCTCTAAATCATTAACAAGTAAGCAATGTCTGTGATACACCATTTAAAAAACAGCATAGCACCACAAATGACATTCTGGAATTTTCTTAAAGATATTTCAATTAAACAATGACAGTAAAGTTTGTAAAATTATTCTAAGAATCAAGCTACTTATGTTATAGGAAATTTAAAAAAAATACTTCTTTAACATATTTAAAAAAATCATGTATGAGAAATCATACCGTTAGACCTCTTGCTGATTGACCTAATTGCTTACAAGCAGTACTGGCAATTGCAATTGCTTCTCGGGTTCTATGCATAGCCATGTAACAGTCAACTAAACCTAGGATATTAAAGTAATTCAATTACATTCAAGATTTATATTTAAAAAAACATTAATTAATTACAAAACAATCTTCTTATCTTAACATCTACATTATATTAATGACTAACAATTCTAAGCATGAATTTAATTCAAGAAATATACTGAGCACAATCCTTTCAATTATTTCATTCTTCTCATCACAGCCAATTTTTCATTCAGCTGTATACATATACACATGCATATCTTATTAGTATCACTCTATGAAATTAGTAAAACAAAAATATTTTTTTTTCTTCTAAATGTATGGTGTGAGATAAATGTAACATTAAAAAAATTATATAAATTTAGTTATATTTAACCCTCTTGCTGCACATCCCGCAATTTCCACAGGCAACATAAATGTACCTAAATTTGCACAACGTGCGATTTTTGTGGGCATGCATTTTTTCTGACTATTTAGCTGTGCAACCAGTGCTGTTCCTGCTTATGTTTTCATTTATGTTTTTATGTTCATATTTTTATAATCTAACTCCATATTTTAAAATAAAAACTGTTTTATAAAACTTTTTTGTATATTTTAACTAAAAAATGCAAATTTATAATACATACATTTGAAATATGTTGCATAAAAATATGCAATTTTCGAATCTATTTTGATAAAATAACTATGCAGCAAGAGGGTTAATGATGAAATATATTTAAGTCAAGCATTATATTGAAAAATATATTAATTTCACAAATGTACAGATTTAAAAGAGGGGAATGAAAAGTTCGATTACCTTTATGTGCTTCATATCTATATGAAGCAATTTTATATGCCTCTCCAAAGTAACTTAATGCCTCCTGTGTTTTTTTCAGTTCCAATAGTACTGTTGCTTTTAGCAATAATGATTCAATATAATACGGAGATAGGTTACAAGCCTATATTTAAAAGAATAATTTTTTTTAAGCAATCAAATTTAAAATTATTTAATTACTGTATTTATTCAAATCTAAGCTGCAAATTTTTTACCAATGTTAATACTACTGAAAATTGGGTGCGGCTTAGAATTGAAGGCAGAAAAATTCATTGGATGGGGATATTGAACATGATACTCAGATGGTTAGAACCATTACAGGTTTATGTGAGTTTTTAAGTTTTTAATGCTGGTAAAATTATTATTCAATTCTAATAAGTTTTCACTTTGATTAATTTTTAATTTCATAAATATCAGAAATCTCAATAAACCATTTTACATTTTTTATATTTTCACAAAAACGAGTTAAGAATTTAGGATGCGGTTTAGAATCGAATAAATAAGGTAAGTAATCAAATTGGTTTTTAAATACTATTTTGTATTCCATCCACACATCTTTATAAATTAATTCAATACTTAAAATAAAATGTTCTTAAAGCTTTAACTTTTTCTTTCAATATAGCATCACATTACAATAATATAATAACTACTAAGTGCAAATAAAGTATTAAATTTTTACCTTCTGAGCAAAATTAATTGCTTTTGTTGCTTTCTTTGCAGCAAGACAAAAATAACCCATAGCTATATAAGGTTCAGGCACATTATCATTTACAGAAATGAGTCTTATTGCTACACTGAAAGATAAAACAAAATTTTTTTATTAAGGAGACATGGCACCAGTTTTTTTTTTATTCTTAATTTTTGAAATTTGGTTTTAATTGTATAAAAATTTGAAATTTATTGCAAAATACTTGTAAAATTTAAAGTTTTTTTTTACTTCTAAGACATTTTTAAAAATATGTATATTTTCTTTTCTTCCTTTTTTTCGAAAGAGCTTATAATATAAAACTGTGTATGGATTTCTTTGTTCTGCTGCTCATTAATTTTGATTTTGAATTTTTTTAAAAAATTACTACATATCTTACAGTTAATTCCATACACAGTTTTATAAAACATACATTTCAAAACATTTAGCAAAAATTTCACATTCCTACTTCAATTATCAAAAAAGTCTTAGGGTTTTGAATAACAGTATATCATCAAAATTCAACATGCAGAAATATCAGTTTGAAGTTTTCATTCCATGAATAGTACGATACAATATTCATCAAATAGACTGAAACTTTTATGAAAAGTTAATTAGCTTATTTAAAACTGCTTACCATAAGAAATTGAAAAAAATGTAGAACAATTAAACAGTATACTGGTATAATGAATATATATATAAAAAAAATGATAAATCAGTATTTCATAAAACTTTACCTTAATAATAATACAAAAATAAATACACACCTCGGAGCTAATTTCATGTTCAGTTTTACAATTTAAATAATGCACAACATATATAAAAGATGTTTATATCTTTATTTAATATTTATTTTTATTATTTTAAAAGCCTTCACATTTTAAATATTGTAAACGAATGAAAGCAAAAAATCCAACAAACCCTCAAACATAAAACTTTCATTACTACAAATAAAAAATTTTAAGTAAATGTATCAAAATCTAAGAATTGCGCGCATCTGGCATTTGTTTAAATAAATATCTTCAAATATTTTAGTAATAATTGTGTTGAATTTCACACATACATGGTATATATATATATATATATATATAAATATGTCATGTTTCGAGTCAGAATCAGACTTAATTTTAAAAAGGAACTTTATTCAATGAATTCTCATCATCTGACACTAAGAGGCAGAGAGAAAAAAGAAAAGTGAAATCTAAGTGTTTTACCACTTAAACCCAGATGTGAGAAGTACCTCTGATTTTATGAGTATACTTGAAAGTTAATGCTGACATATAGGGCTATTAAATATAATGATCTGGGATCAGAAATGTTTAGTGGTTAGGCCATGTTTTGAAGAAATAATTGTGCGATTAATTTAATACTTGTAAAATGTAATGAAAAATAAGTTAAGTGCTATGGAGGGAATTTAATTTTAAATCTAATTTAATTATCCTTATATATATATATATATATATATATATATATATATACCGGGTGATCAAAAAGTCAGTATAAATTTGAAAAATTAATAAATCACGGAATAATGTAGATAGAGAGGTAAAAATTGACACACATGCTTGGAATGACATGGGGTTTTATTAGAACAAAAAAAAAAAAAAAAAAAAAAAAAAATAATAATAAAGCTCACAAAATGTCCAACAGATGGCGTTGGACAACAAAACGTCAGTGACTGTGCATGAAAATCGCGTAGAAAAGGGGCTGTCATGAGAGAGAGAATCAGTTGCGCTCCCACCCTCTCTCATGCTAAGAATAACTGACGACTACCGTGTTCAAGTAGACACCATTAAAAAGATTTACCCTCATCTCAGACTTAAAACAACTGGCGAGTACATTAAACTGTACTCCAATACAACTGAACAAAACAGAGTTGTCCGCCAAACACTTATACAACTAGGCTACCGTTTCTATGTAATCACCCCTAAAAACGATCGGCCAATTAAAATTGTCATCAAGGGATACCCTAAAAAAGCGGACCCAGAAGATATCAAAAAGGATCTAGAAAATGAAGGATTTGAACCCGAAAGGGTGACGCAACTTATAGGACGCCGTACTAAACAAAAGCTACCTATTTTCCAAGTAACACTTCCCCGCACTATTGAAAACCTTAAAATCTTCGACCTGAAAACTCTAGCACACTTAAACATAACAGTTGACGGCTACAACGGCAGAGGAGTCACACAGTGCTTCTCTTGCAATAATTTTCACCATAACGCAGATAATTGCTATCTTAAACCCCGCTGTCTTAAATGCGGAGAAGAACACCTTACAAAAGACTGCCCAATAAAACAAAGATTAGAAACCAAATTCTGCATTAACTGCCAGGTGTACGGTCACATGGCCAACTGGTACGGCTGCCCCTGCTTCCCAAAGCCCCCTAAGGGCACTGCAAAGTATGCCCCCTAAGGCCCATAGCCACGCCTCCCGACCAATAGAAACGCTCCACAAAAGCTACACACCACTACACATACACAATCTCATTAAACAGAAAAACCAATACAGAAAATTGTATCACAGAACTCTCGATCCACACTACAAAACACTTTACAATAGAGCACAAAAAAATGTCAAGAAAGAACTACGTAATTATAGCAACGATAACTGGACAGCCAGACTAAAAGCTCTCAACGCACAAGACAATAGTCTATGGGCGGTGCAAAAATTCCTCAAAAATAAGCGTTCCGACATTCCACCTTTAAACTGTTCTACCGGCACAGCTGTTACAGATACTCAAAAAGCAAATATCCTTGCCGAATCTATTCTTGATAATTTCACCGAAAATTCTAGACCTAATAATGACTATGATGATAACGACGAGTTAATCAGTAATACGGTTAACTTCTTCCTCTCCCTTCCCCCTCCCACTACTACTGAAACTGCATATCCCTCTGAGATTATTTCCTACATTAAAAATCTAACTCTAAAAAAGCGCCAGGTAAAGATGGCATCAGTAATCGAGAATGACCAAAAATTTCTCCCTCAAAGCTATCCTCATACTAACAATTCTTATTAATAAAATTTTAACTCTTAATTACTTTCCAAAAACTTGGAAAGAAGCCATCATTTTTCCAATTCTTAAGCCAGGTAAAAACAAAAATATTCCTTCCAGTTATCGACCAATTTCTTTGCTTTCTACCTTAAGTAAAATTGCGGAATCTATTATTCTAACTAGACTTAAAGACTTTATACAAACAATATTATTAACCCTAATCAATATGGTTTCACCAATAAACTCTCAACTCTACACCCACTATTAAATCTAACGGAAGCAATCTCAGAGGGCTTTCAAAGTAAAAAGAGCACCGGCGCAGTATTCCTGGATATCCAGAAAGCCTTCGACCGTGTGTGGCTTACTGGACTTACCTATAAACTTATTAATTATAATATTCCCCCACCTCTCGTTTTTCTACTTCCTACAATTCAAATCGTTCCTATCAGGTTCGTGTCAAGGATACTTTGTCTACAACTAAATTTATTAACTGTGGAGTAGCGCAGGGCAGTCTACTTGGACCCCTGCTTTTTAATCTATATACATAAACGACATACCAGAATACACTCTCACTAAACTAACATGTATGCAGATGATACAGCTGTGCACACCACTTTCAAGAGAATCTCATCAGTCACATTTGCACTAAACAAACACCTAAAATTACTGGAAAAATATTACGACCGGTGGAAAATCAGCATTAATGTTGAAAAATCTGCCGCCGTATTATTTACTAAAAAACGCAAAATACCACCACCACCTAAAATGTACAACACAACAATCCCATGGTCTCAAAGTACTAAATACCTCGGTATTATGTTTGATAAAAATCTCACTTGGAAAACACACATTCAACACACGCGTCAAAAATTCCGGAAAATATTGTTTAAACTATTCCCCCTAATTGGCCGGAATTCCGAACTATCTAGAAATAATAAAGTGCTTTTATTCACAGCCATTATGCGTCCCATTTTATCATATGGGTGCCCAGTGTGGGGATACGCCGCTAAAACTAATATTAATATCCTAAATACTCTACAAAATTCAATAATCCGAATGATCGTTAAAGCCTCCAGGTACATGAGAAATGACGACATTCGGAAAGCCATTAAAATCAATAGTTTTAAATCCTACATTCAGAAAATAGCAAAAAAGTTCTTTAACTCTCTGCAATTCACTAATAATAGTAATATGTTAAACTTAAATACCTATAATCTTCAAGATTCAACTAAATGACCGAGAAGAATTCTTCTCGACTCTTACAACCCACCTTAAAATTTTTATTCTGTGCAATTTTATTGCACAACATATGCTAAAATTTTAATCCTTTATTTTTATATTTAACTTTTAATATTTTGTCGTATTCCCACCATCTGGGCTTGCCCCTCCCCCTTAGTCTTAAATTTCTCTCTGAGAGATTTGAGCAGCCTATGAGAGTTGATTTCATCACCCGCCATGCACCAATAAGAGAGCACCATTTCAGCTCTCCGCCAAGATCACAGAAATCCGTACGACCCAGAAAATTACTATAACGATTGGCTAGACCAATCAGCTGCTTGCTACACGCTAGCAGGACACAACTTACAGTCGTTCAACATCTATATTTCG
Organism: Trichonephila clavipes; assembly: GCA_019973935.1. Lineage (NCBI taxonomy): Eukaryota > Metazoa > Arthropoda > Arachnida > Araneae > Nephilidae > Trichonephila > Trichonephila clavipes. The sequence goes on from BMAU01019687.1 coordinate 508,244, forward strand.
GATATGGGATGCCATATGCCCAGAATTCTCACCATAGTAGAGAGAATCAGTTGCACCAGCAATCGGAGCATGTTGACGTTACCTGAAAAGGCACTGTTAGTGAAGCTGTATTATCAGAATGGGGAATGTGCTAGTGCAGCGTTACGTTCCTATCGCCATACGAAGGGGATTCGAAGGGGTAAAGGTCCGTTGACAAATGCAGCTGTGGCGAGAATGATTTCGAAGTTCGAAGCGACGGGTTGTTTAGAAGATAGACCCCGTAGTGGCCGACCGAGCACACAGCGGAATGCTGCTGAGACGGTTAAGGATGAAATGGAGACTAGCGGGTTCGTCTATGCACGGGGAAGTCAGCGCCCGTGCAGTCGCACGTCGCACCGGCATTCCATACACTACTGTTTGGTTGGCACTTAGGCGTACCCTCCGATGCTATCCGTACAAAATCCATCGGCATCATGAATTGTTACCTGGCGATTCCGTGAATCGGAGGGCATTTGCGGTGTGGGCGTTTCAAAAGATGGCGGAAGATGACGATTGGTTGAATAACTTGTTGTGGACCGACGAAGCTCATTTCACGCTCCGAGGGTCTGTCAACACCCACAACTGCAGAATTTGGGCTACTGAAAATCCTAGAACTGTCGTGGAAACTCCATTGCACGACGAGAAAGTCATGGTATGCGTTGGATTTACCACATCTACCGTTATCGGGCCTTTTTTCTTCGAGGAAATGCGTGATTCTGGTTTTGTAACTGCTACCGTGACGGGTGAGTGGTACGCCGATATGTTACAGAATCGCATCATCCCCAGCCTGGCTGATAAACACCTGCTGGAACGTACGATTTTTATGCAGGATGGCGCTCCACCCCATATTGTTAGACGCGTGAAAGATCTCTTGCGCAGGTCGTTTGCTGATGATCGTGTGCTCAGCCGCCACTTTCACCATGCTTGGCCTCCCAGGTCCCCAGATCTCAGTCTGTGCGACTATTGGCTTTGGGGTTACCTGAAGTCGCAAGTGTATCGTGATCGACCGACATCTCTAGGGATGCTGAAAGACAACATCCGACTCCAATGCCTCACCATAACTTCGGACATGCTTTACAGTGCTGTTCACAACATTATTCCTAGACTGCAGCTATTGTTGAGGAATGATGGTGAACATATTGAGTATTTCCTGTAAAGAACATCATCTTTGCTTTGTCTTAATTTGTTATGCTAATTATTGCTTTTCTTATCAGATGAAGCGCCATCTGTCGGACATTTTGTGAACTTTATTATTTTTTTTTTGTTCTAATAAAACCCCATGTCATTCCAAGCATGTGTCAATTTTTACCTCTCTATCTACATTATTCCGTGATTTATTAATTTTTCAAATTTATACTGACTTTTTGATCACCCGGTATATATATATAACCGAAAACAAATATATAAAAATGGGAGTTTTGCTATTCCTTTCAAATTAGATTTTTAATTATCAAAATCAGATTTAGTATTTGTGCTTTGGGAATCCATTTTGAAGTTATAATTTCATTCATAATATCTTTAAAGTCATACAAAACTTTTAAATCTTGAACAAATCCATTTGCTCTTAAATAAACATTTTTTAAAGATTTTTTGTATGCTTTCTTAAAATAATTTGTTACTGTATATGTAATTCTACATATGTTAGTCTCATTTGTGTGAGGTAGAAAAATAATTAATTCTTTTTTCATCAGGCATTTTTCTAGCAGATAACTTGAAAAGTGGGCATGGCAGTTTTGTTTAATCTGCTGTCCTGCATCAAAAATTGTTTCATAAGTTAATAAAAAATGCAGGTAAAGCTTTGAAATTTTGCAGGCATGTTTAGAATTATTCAAGGTACTACATGAGAGAATAAAAAAAATATCAATACTTTTTTTTGTGTACCATGTTGCCTTAAGACAATTAAGAAACTCAATAACTGTTGTAAATACAAAACATTGATTTAAAAGTTGTACATATCCACTATCTTTTAAAGAGCTATCCAATAATACAGTATTTGAAAAATAATAATATTAAACATAACTAAAATTACATTTGCAAATAATTAGAAAAAATGTATTTAAATAACAAGATGGTATAAATTTCAAATAATTATTTTATTCATACCTTTCAAATTCCTTTAATTTCTTTTCTTTTCCTAATAAAATGGCATATATATCCATTCCTTTCGTATTTAATGGATCTAAGCAGTGGGCCTATAATAATGCAATATGATTAGCAAATTTTAAATACATGCTTTTTTTTAAAAAAAACTTTTCAATGAAACCAGAAAATTATATATTTCAAATTAGATTTTCCTTTTTATAGAAGAAAGTAACATTTTATTTAATTTGATCTGACATTTTCAGCTCATAAAAGGGTTTCTAAATAAATGAAAACAGAAAATCATTTAGTTTTTTTTAAAGCAAGATTATCAAAAAATTATTACAGGCATAGAAATAAGTGAACAACTTTTTCTAGTTGAAACAAATGATTTTTACAGTTTTAAAATGATACTTTTAATATACAGCTAAAAAAATTTTCTTTTAATTCTGACAAATTGGGAAAGAAAAAAGTAAATTTCTATTGGTACATTCAACAAGCAATTTCTGTTTTAATTTTAAACAGGTTTTACATCTTCGTTCAGATCATCGTTCGTTTAGATCATCAGATCGGTTTAGTTCTTTAATCCTATAATGATTCAGTCTTTCAATGATACAATAAGCATCCCTCATTTAGGACTTTGTGTAAAGTTCCATTAAAATTCAAAACCTCTGCAGGCCATTATTCTTCTGATGGGGAATTTAATAGTCACATAAAGCAAAATAACAGAAATAAGATTTTTATTTTTCATCCATAAAATATTGTTTTGTGATTTTTACTGCCACATAATTATAAACATATTTATATCCACTTAAAAAAGATATGTTAAATCAAGGGTGGGAAACTTGTTTCAGGTTGCGGGCCACATTGTGGGATTGATTGATTGAATATTAACGTCGCACTGTTCAGCTACACGAGGGCTTTTGTCCATGTAATTTTGAACTATGGTCAAGTGGCGTGGACGACACCTGAGCTGGCACCCCCTCTCCTAACTACAACACCACACCAATGGGAGGACGTTTCAGCTCTCAACAGATTTAATGCGCATCGCTGCCCTACACGGCGGGTCTTTAGTGGTACTGGGCTCGAACTCGCAACAAGGCAAGCCACAATCTGATACCTATACTACTCGGCTACTGCGGCTGCTACCACATTGTGGGAGCAGAGGATACCAAGAGGCCTAACTTTTTTTAAATGATTGTATTCACTATAAAAAATAACAAAAATAAGTTAAATAAAATTGTGGCAGTTTTATTCAATTTATTCATGGTGCTCATTTAATATAATCTATAGCACAGCAAGCACATTTAATTTTAGAATCAGTTTAATGAGATAAATGTACCGTCACACTTTTCTCCCAATTTTTTTTATTTTTAAATCAGGAGTGACATAGCTTGTTAAGATTCTCCTCACAGTCTGCAAGTTTATGTCAGCAAACTTGCATCTATATTTATTCTTGTTGATCTTCAAGCAAGAAAAACTTTGTTCACACACACACATACATGTCAACTAAAATATAAGGAACAATATCCCAGCAAATTTCTCCCTCCCCCTCAATGGCTGCATATTGGCAAATGAGCCTTTGCAGTCACAGCAAATCCCCAAATGTGAAAACCATTTAATGATGACATCCTTTGCTACCAAATTTTGACACTTGAATTAATTTTAATTCAAGCTCTCGTCAGATGCTAAATATTGCAGTGATTCTAATTTTGTGGAGATTACCAGAACCAAATTGATACTCAAGGGATCTTTAACATGACACATAATCATATGAGATATATATCTGAGATTTTTACATCTAGAAAATCTATCTACTCCAGCCGGAATCAAACCTGCAACCTTAGGTTTATGAAGTGGGCACACTACCTCTCAGCCATTGAGCCCTCTAATTTCTTTATGCATGGAAATTTCTCATTTGACAGAGTTGTAAAAGTCAATTACCATATTTTCCTGTATACAATCTGCAGTGGCGTATTATCCGCAAAGCCTTTTGTTCGAGTAAAAAAAAAAAGTATAAATCCGCAGCAGTTTTTACGGCGAATAATCCAAAATATAAACTGCCGATAATTAGTGTCATAAGATAAAAAATACACAATACAATTAAAAATAGAAGCAAGAAATTTTACAGAAAATTTTTTTTTTGAAACGTCTTTTTAAATATGTATAATATTTTTTATGATAATTTCAATAAAACAAAAAAATTCTTTGCTACTGCCTTTTATGTTTTGAGTTGTTAATCAAAACATTCCACACGGAAAAAATCTTTTTTTTAATTTAGCAAGTTAACAGCAAAAAAATTAAGATTGAGACTGCTTTCCTACTGTCTCTTTCTATTAAAATCCATTTATTTATTTCTTCCTCTAATTCTGGCCAGTGAGGATTTCAGCGACGATCGGTGCTTCCCGATCTCCAACTTCGGTAGCCTTCTCTATAACTTTTAACTAGAAGTTTGCAGTGTAACTTAGCACTTTTGCTTCAACATGATGAAAACTTTCAAAGGACGCAATAGCTCTAGTCAAGAGAAAATTGGAAATGGCGCCTGTGACTAGTAAAATGTTTTTTCCTTCTGAGGAATCAAATTTGTTTTTGAATGTAATTGGACAAAAACTAGTTACGGCTGAAATACGTCATCCGAGTAATGAAAGCGCCATCTATTATTTATTTTATAAAACATAAACGGCATTTCTTTCAAAACTTTATTATTAGCGTTTCTGATGGAGAATGTTTTTTTTTTTCAGATAATCTGCGGTGGCATATAATACGCACAACGAAATTTGAAACTTTTTTCACACATAATCCGTGGATTTCCTTCACAGTGATCTATCTGACTGCAAGTCAGTAAGTTCAAGCTGCAACTCTTGAGGAGACATATCAATATCAGTAGTAATGGGACAACAGAGCAATTTGAATTTGAGCTAATTTTTTTAAAATTCTGAGATCATGTGACCTTGTCCTACAAACTCTGTAAATGATATCTACGTAGAAACGCTTTCAGGTATTTTGTTTTCTTATTAAAGGAATTCTTTTTTGTTAATAGTGTAAAATACAAGACGAATCTTTGATCGTGAATGGGGAAAAAATCTGGATTCAAAGTGCATTTTCTAACTGTCTTGGTGGGCTGAAAAAAAAAGCTTTGCAGGTTGCATGTGGTTTGTGAACCACTATTGGCCCACCTCTATGCTAAATACATGTCAATTTTTCAAAGAATAAATGGAGTATAGAAAATTGTGCTAGTCGATAAAGCATATGTTATCGGCCAAATTATCAGAATGTGTAATGCCACTAAGGAACTAAATTTGATATAGGAGTGCTACGCGCATAGTGCTCTTTGGCGGGGTTCCTTAATTGCACAAAGCAGCGAATGTTGTTGAGTTACATGGCGGCCTAGCAGTAACATATCATCAAGAAAATAATTGTAAAGAACAGTTTTGAAATATATTTCAAATGAAGAATATCGGAACAGATTAAAAATAACCAATGTCAATCAATAATGAATATCAATGTAATATAATAAAAATTACATATAATAATAAATTATGTTATATATTATTATCATCTAAAATAATTTAATAATAATATTCATATAATATAATCATTATCTATAATAATGCTCATATAATATAATTATTATAAATAAACAACATTTGTAATATTTATAAAAAAAGTAAAATAAAAAATAAGTGCTGATAACTTGCAATATTCCAAAAACTGAGTTCCTTCAATGAACTTCATCAAACAAGGAACGTTCAAAAAAGCATTAATAAAAAGTAAAATAAAGTGGAAAAGTGCGATTTGTTTCACAGCACTCATTTGTTTAAAAAATTATCCTGGTACTCATCAATGCTATTAGCAACATCCACATTCGAAAATAGCACAACAGAACACTGAAATTGGCTAAATTTTTAGAGAAATCGAATTAAAATCATCTGAAATTAATAGGGTTGCCACAGGGAAAAAACCCAATAAAAATTCACTCTAATAAACGTTATCCCTATGGCAAACATATTACAACACGATAAAGATATCAAGGTAACCATATTGTAATATTAGCAAACATAAGCAACTTGGAATGTAGCACTCCTATATAAAATTAGCACCCCATAAGGAGTTACACATTTGGATAATTAGGCCATAGATATGTATAATGAAATAGATCCAGTGTCACAATGTACACCCCTGCATTGCTGGGGAGCCCCAAACCTGACATTGCAGGGGAGGGGGATTCTAGTATTTTCGGTTATGCCACTGAGCAGATAAATATTTTTTATTAATTCATCAATATTAAATTATATCCCACATATTAAGTGATTTTTAACGATATTCTACAAAGCATTTTACAAATAATTTTTTATGTAGTTTGCAGACATTACAATTAAGTGCCTAATTGTCACAAGAAATTAATGAAATTTTATTTAATATAAATTGAATACTGAATTAGTGAGTCATCTTTTAAACTTACTTGATTATAACAGCATTTATTTAATTGATTTGCAAAATATAAAATAGCAGCAAATCTGACAGCATAAAAATACAAATAAAATAATTTTGAGAAACAATAAAAATTCAATTTCTTTTAAGTAGGAAAAAAGTCTTTTAAATATACTGCTTTCAAGCATTTATTCTTTACATTGCTTTTAAAAACATCTCAATTTAAAACACATTCTTACATATGAACAATATCATCTCATTTACTTACATGAATGCATTTAAACATAAGAATTCACTGTTGTTGAAAATTTTACATTTAGCAAACAATATTACACATAAGTAATAGATTTCACATGTATGAATTATATATGTACAAGTAAACATAAAAGTATTTATGACTCAGCTAATTATTTAATGATACTTAAGGATATCATTTTTTTAAATGTAATATTTATTCATACACAAAATGGGGTGAGTGTTTATATAAGCAAATGTAAAGAACACACATAATAAAATTTTCTTAGAAGCACAAATTTTTATGCAAAACAGAAAATGTCAAGTCATTTTATACCCTCTCTAAAACAGCCAAAGCATTTTGAAAGTCCCCATTGTAATAGTAAACTTCTCCAAGAGATACAAGAACATCAGTACTATCTCGAAGATGAGTCTGAAAAACAAAGGTTTTTAGATACAAGAGATATTAAAGGAAATTTTTATAATACTATTACATTTTTAATTTAGAGATAACAATTTCTCTCCCTGAAAAGCATAAAGCCCTGTATTTCAATACACAGCTAATTTACATCTGCCATTTTGAAGGAACAAATTTGGAAGCCTCAGAAAATAATTTTAATTTTAAATAATAAACTGCTGCCAGGAATTTATCTCGTAGAATATTTACATTTTTTTAAAATCTCTTATCCAAATTGTTATGTGTAAACACCCACTGCACACATTTATGGAATCATATACATTGAATTAGATACTTTTTGAACTACATATGTGTGTATGTATAAAACATGCATTCTTGAAAGAACAAGAAACAGAAATAATGTTTATAGTAGAATATCTATCATGAATGTCCAAATGAGACATATACTACTTTGACAAGAGTCACAATTTTAAAACAAACTTTCAGAAATAATAAGAATACAAACTAAATAAATGAGCTTTTAAAAATCTAGAAAGCAGAAGAAAAAAAAAGCTCTTTGAACATGAGTCTTCCCCCCCCTCCCACTCTTAAAACATTTGCCAATAGTTAAAGGACAGTAATCAATTTCTAATTTATTTAACAATGTAATAACGTCTTGATGTATGGGAGTGAAAATGCTTGTTGGCAAGGTCCAAATGAAGACAACTCCCACTCCGGTAAGAAACCTTTTATTTTGGGGTCGACAGCAGGACAGGTACAGGATTACATATTTGTACACACACGTACAACAAGTCAGCACAAACTCAACTTTTAACAGCACAAACTCAAAACTACTGACTAACTGAGGGTGGAACAAACAATCTACTAGTTACAACGTCCTCTTTACGGTTACAGTTATCTAACCATTACAGTTATAAATACAATCTGTTACAGTCTCCCTCTCCTCCATGCCTCGGCAAGGGGCCAGGAAGAGTCTTTCTTGGTCTGCCTCTTTTACGAAGAGGAGCTAAAGGCTTAGACGATGGACCTTGATGAAGTCACAATGCTGAGGTGTGATAGACCCCAATAGGAACATCAGGATCCTCAAGATTGGCCACCTTAAATGTAGTAGGAGATCGTTAGCTGAGAATCACATAGGAACCGTCTTGGTGTGGCATATATTTTGACGTTCGTTGTCGAGCAGAACTACTCAATGGATGTTTATTAACCCAAACTGTCACCTACGATGAATCTGTAGCCAGACGTAAGGTGTTTGTCAACGTATTGCTTACGATAATCTTGTTTTCAATAAGGTATTCCCAGAGGTACAGGTCTATTCATTTTAGAAGAGCTATTAGGTAGGCTTGAACCCAAAAGTGATGGTGACGAGGATAAACAGTCTCTTGCATAGTTACTCTTTGCTGAAGTAGACTGAGAGAAAGGAAGAGGTGAAGAAGGTGCACCAGTATTTCTATACATTGAAATTTTGGAAGGCATTGAAACATGATGATTGTCTCCAGGGTAGATAGTGTTTGATGAAGGGAGTAGGGTCTCCCCCTGGTTCAAACACAGTTCCGTACAGATCCAGAAATTCACCCAGTTCATTTCTCCTCTGCTCAGGTATGAGACATTTAATTTCATCTTCTTGCAGCAAGCAGGTATTCTCTTCAAGATCGGGTCGGCTTTGGACTTCCTAGATGATTAGCTCCTTAACAAAATCATACATTTGACGGGGTGTATCACAAAAGAACCAGTTTTGTGTATCAGATTCAGAATGATGCCAGCTTTTTGTAAAAAACACATTCCCAAAAGTGTTCTATTTCCTTTAGCATAAGGTAAAGCTATAAGTGGTGTACGGATAACACGTCCTTCAAGTCTTATAACTACACTGGTTGTGTACACTTCTACTTCTGACTTATGGGCATCAGCAAGGGACATAGAGAGTTGGGTCTTCTGAAAATTGACTCCCTCTCTCTGTAAAAGGCAGTATAAAGTCTCTCCAGCAATGGAGTGTCTAGCTCCACTATTGGCACATGCAGTTCTCCATATGCGATTGACAGCTAACCTCAGCACTGCAAGTTGATTCAGAGTTGAGGAGCATGAGTGCAAACTAATGTTGCCAAAATTTACCAAATCCCTATTCGCTATTGGTTTACAATTTGGACATCTGGGTTTTGTAACACCTATCTTACTGTAACCATAACACGACATTGGTGGTCTCTCTGATTTTTCATCAGTTTTCAACTTATCATTTCTGTTGAAAGATGACGAGGAACCTGATTTAAATCTGCCATCATGCGAGCTTCTTTTCGGAGCGTAAGATTTAGATAGGTACTCTCTTAAAAGGGCCCCCTCAGGGGCTCACCTTCTTTAGGTGAGTACGGGGTTCACGCTCCCGAGGTGCCCTAGTGATCTTTTCCTTTTCCCTAGGGGTTTACTGTCTTTGGTAAACACGGGCTTCATGAACCCGGGAAACCCTAGTGATCCTTCTCTATTTTCGGCCTTCTTTCTTGCCATTCAAATTTGCCTTTTCTTCTTTTCACGTCCAGACCACAGACCTACAATGAACATTATCCCAACTTAATTCTTTTCTAGTAAAAAAATTGATATTTTTTACTCCCGCGTAATATGGTTTACATTTTAATTACGTTCATTTCCTTTGATTTGAATAAATTTCTTTCAATGTTTTGCTTTTGTTGCTTCTTTTATGTTCGATTATTGATTTTTTGTGTTCAACTTATTATCTTTATTTTTCTGCCACGAAGTCCTGTGGCAGACCAGGACTGAGTGGAATGAAGTTGTGTCTGATGTTTTTTTCACTTTTGGTATGATGACATAACGGACTGCTTCCTGGGAAATCTGGCACTAGGAGCGGGTTTTGAACTTTTGAGGACCTTTGGACTAGTGAGGTGGGGTCTTGGAGGAGGCGACCATGTAGAGGGTACCAGAGAAAAGCTGAGTTTTGCGTCTCAGGCCGCCAGATAGTACAGGAGCCCGGGACAGCCTAACCAGCATGTCCTGGCTGCTCTATCAGCTGGTGTATAATCCCGCCTGTCTTGTAGTTCCAGGTGGTGCCTGGATGGGGTCCTGCATTGCAGAGCGGGGGGCTCTCCCGAGGCCACTACTGGTTGCTGATTCTAGGGCAAGCCCTGCCAAACTGGTCCTCTGAAAATCAAAAGGAATTCTCCTCCTCCTTTCCAAAAAAAAAAAAAAAAAAAATTCAAAATAAGTCAAAATAAGAAAAAATTCAAAACGCATCTTTTAAAACCCCCCATCCCACCCTTCCCAACTAACATTGATCAGATTGCTACGCATTGCCGTTTTTGATTCTATCGATATCTAATAATGATATGACAAGAAAATCTCCCTTTGCGATTCAAAAGCTATTCAATAAATAGGTGGAGATCCTAAATCTGTTAAAAACTACGTTCGGGTGATTTATTACTTGAAACTGTATCTGCTTTGCAAACAAAATCTTTTTTGTTGGCAAAAACCTTTTTAGATTGCCCTTTGACAGCGAGTCCTCACAAATCTCTTAACTCAAGCCGAGGTGTCATCTCTGAACCTGACCTAATATGCACTCCTGAGGCTGAAATCCTTGAAGGATTTTCAGGACAGGGTGTAATTCAGGTCAGGAGAATCACTATAAAAAAAGATGCTGAAGTTATTCCTACGAAACATTTAATCTTAACATTCAATAACCCAAAACTTCCGACAACAATAAAGGCTGGTTATTTGAACTGCAGGATCCGTCCCCTACATACCGAATCCTCTGCGCTGTTTCAAGTGCCAGAGGTTCGGTCACTCCCAAACTTCCTGCCGCGGCCAATTAACATGCTCTAGATGTGCTTCCGTTGGGCATTCTTCCACGGATTGTACTCTAGAGCCCAAATGTGTTAATTGTACGCAATCTCATCCTTCCGATTCAAAATTATGCCAAAAATGGAAAATAGAAAAGCAGATCCAAGAAATTAAAATCAATAAAAACATATCTTATTTTGAAGCAAGCAGATTAATAGTTCCTCAGTTAACCCAAACGTATGCTCAGGCTGCTAGACCTTCAACTCTATCCACAGCTTCCCAAACAGATCCAAATCTATCAAACATAATCTGTCCACCTTTACAATGCCTAACACCCATATCTTCTAAAAATCCATTGCCTGGTACCTCGTCTTCAGTTTCTACCTTCTCCACGTCATCTTCATCTACTCAAGACAATCTACTTCCTTCCCCATCTGGTATACTACCAACAATACAAGGTGAATCTTTATTACAAATACCCATCCCTACTACTACTACAACTACTTCCCCTGGCAATAACCTGAATACTTTAGTTTCACCTTTAGGAACTGAATCCCATTCTCATACCACTCCTGCTACACTTAATTCGGTTTCAACTGAAAACTTTCCTGAGTCTGTCCCTAATGAATCCAATAGTGAACATTCTACAGCAGCTGAAGCCCAACAAATTGTAAAAGAAAATCAAGAAATAGAAGAAAACGCTCAAAAATACAGAAACCAGATATCGAAATAAAAAGGATTCCACATAGATCTCGAAATGCAACACCTACAGAAATAACAACTGATATGATAACTTACGACGTGGAGGAGGAGGAACTTGAGCAAGATCCTTTCATTCTTCCTGAAGGTTATTTACGAGCACTAACTCCATCCCGATACAGGAACTATAGAGAATAATTTTTATACCATATATTATCTAACCTTGTTTAAAACTAACCTTTTTCTTTTTCTATGCTTTTATCTCTGGATATGGTCTGACTTGGTGGGGAATTCCCCACCAAACTTTGTTTCTTTGTATCATTGAAGACGGTTTTAAATAATTTGTATTTTAATTTTTTTAAAGTGTAGTGTCAAAATGTTTTATGGGATATATTAAAATCATTAGTTTCTTAACAAATGTTTGGCGCAGCATAGCCAAAATTGGCTCTTGTGCCATTAAACCAAACACTCACTCACTTAAAAGGGCAGTTTTCTTTACTGGAGTAGTAGTATTTCAAATGTTGCAACAGACGTCTAATTTGTCAGCCAATTCAGAAGGTGACACCCACTCAGACCAGTCATCTACGAAATGGTCTCTCACTTTGGGAGGTAAACACCTTTTAATTTGATCAGATAAGATCAAATCCTTCAATTGGTTGAAGTTTGTGATTTTCAGTTCATCTAGCCATCCTTTGAAACAACTTTTTATTTCAAAATAATAATTTCTCCAAGTGCCCTCGAACTTTTTTATGTTGACGAAAGAGCTATCTGAATTTTTCCGCAGACAGCTTGAATCCGTTCTAAAGCATTTTCCTGACATGCACAGTCCTGTGCTTCGTAATCCGATTCCCTAGAGATGAGTGTGGCTATGTCACTCGGCAAGGCTCCAATTAGATAAGCAACCCATTGGCTATCAGGTACTTTTAAAAATTTCAGCTGTCTCTCAAACAGCTTTGGAAATATCGCCATGTCATCTTCTTTCGAGTTGAATCTGGGAATCAGCTTCTTTAATTCTAATTTCGGCTGCTCAGAGATATCAATGTCATTACCATGTGGAACTGCACTTTTTTGTGCTTCCAGTTGTAGTTTCAACTTCTGTAACTCAAAATCCGTTTTGGATTTCCTTCTTTCCTGCTCTGCCACCTGTTCAGCTAACTTACTTTTCTCTACCTGTTCCTCAATCATGTTCGTGAATAAATCCTTTATAGAATTTTCCTCCAACCCATCGGCACTTAAAATCAGCAGTTTAATAACCAAAATCCATAAATCTTCTGCCACAACAAGTCCCATTTCCCAAGCCAATCTCCTTAGATCCTCCTTTCCCTTTGTGAGGGCCATTACGTTATATCAAAGATTTCAGTTCGGGAAAAAAATTTAAAATGTCCTCTTTCTTTCATAGTTTGCTCAATACAATATAATTATAGAAATACTTTCATAAAACGCTCAATCTAAGAGCTAAATTATTAAAACACAGATAAAAAGATATTCAGTAAAGGAATTATTAAAAGATAATTTGTTCTGAAATCGATTAGTTACTCAATGACTAATAAAATAATTATTGAAATACTTTCATAAAACACTTAATCTAAAAACTAAATTATTAAAATACAGATAAAAGATATTCAGTAAAGAAATTACTCTTCTGAAATCGATTAGAACACTCAATGACTAAAACTGTTTTACATTCCTGCAAACAAGATAATTTATAAGAACAAAATAAATCTCATATGAATACAATAATCAACAGAATACACCAAAGAGAAATATAATGAAAAGATTCTATTTGATTTATATTTGAATTGAAAGTATGCATTAGTCATAAAATGAAAGCATTTCCTTTTAATATAAATGAGTGGATTTATGACCCATAGACTTTCACTTGAATAAGAATACTTCAAATAAAATATATTGCTCAATTCTATCACAAAAGGTAAAAATACTAATAAAATAAGTTTCAGTTTAAATGAAGATTACATATACATGTTCTATCTAAATAAAGTTATCAATAACGCAAGCAAGAAATAGGAAATTCACTATATTATGCAATCCATATTTAACAAGAGGTAAATTTTAAGCAGTAATAATCGAATGAAATATATGTTAGCAATTGCACACATTAAAAGACAAAATGACTTTACAATTCAAAACTTAGCATTGGGAATAATTCTATACAGGAAACATTTCTTTAAAAAAAATGCAATACAATCATACATAGAAAATAACAAAGCATAAACCTCATTTTCTAGAATTCAAATATTATATGGCTATTTACCACTCTGACCATAGAACCCTCAAAGCGAATGAAATAAACTTCCTGAAAAAATTCTATCAGAATCTGACGCACGCATATTCAATTTGCTTTCAAAATAAACACAGCATATTTCAATAAAGTACAAATACAGCTACATACATAAAAGTTACGGTTTCAATTTGCATCAAGAATAAAAATAGAATCATGCCTCGTTTTAAAACTACAATAATGACGTAAAGCACTGGGTATACTAAAACATTTGAAAACTATATTCAAATGTTTAAATTTGTCACTTGGACAGTTTGCAATTTGAAGTATTCCTTAGATTTAATATTCCAATTTCAGGAACTATAAACATTCAAGATGTGTTGACCTCCTTGGATTCGAGATGGATCCAATTACATTAAGTCACAAAGGGGATCAAGGTGATCCGAGAGTACCCAGAGTACTTGATTGAAGTAGAATTCAAACTACATTAATTTTGACGGTAAGTCAAAAAGAGCAAGGTGATCAGTGCTAAATATTTGAAATTAATAAGTAAAAATTATTTATCACGTGATAAGATCCGCTGTTGGCCCCACGTTGGGCGCCATTCTGTAATAACATCTAGATGTATGGGAGTGAAAATGCTTGTTGGCAAGATCCAAATGAAGACGACTCCCTTTTTGGGTCGACAGCGGGACAGGCACAGAATTACATATATGACACACATGTACAACAAGACATTAACAGCACAAACTCAAAACTACTGACTAACTGAGGGTGGAACAGACAATCTACTAGTTACAACGTCCTCTTTACAGTTACAGTTATAAATACATTCTGTTACAACAATAATTAAAAATTCATGACATTATTAAATGATTTCAGAATACAAATACTATTATCATATAGAATTTAGAATTAGTGTTCTTTAATTTCCTACAAATAGATCACACTGAGTACATAGTCAGCAACCTTCTCTTTTATAAATACAATTTTTTTAAAGAATTTTGTTTCATAATATGGTATAGGTATTACTCAGTAAATGTTATCAAATTAGACATGTTTCAATTTCATTGAGATATACCTATCTCAATAATTTTTTTTTATTTCTACAAGAACCTATTAGCTAATATTTTAATTTTTTACCTACACATTGATTGATTAAAAAATAATGTGACCAATTTCAGAGTATCATAAATCTTTATTAAATTAAGTGATTTACATGAAATTTTCAACATAGTTTCCTTTAGCATTGTACACTTTACGTAAACATTTAGGCCAAGCCAAAAGAGCTTTTTTGATCATTTTGGGGATAATTTTTCCAACTTTCTCCTTGATTGCTTTTTGAAACCCTTGAAGTGTTATTATTACTTTACATCTATTTAATTGTTTTTTTATGTATTCCCATAAAAAATAATAGCAAAGAGCACAGTCAGGGGATGATGGTAGCCATTTCTCAGAAGGAAGAAAATTAATTTTTTTATCTTTCAGCCATTTTACAGTTGATCATGTAGTAAGACTTATTGAAAAATCTTGGTGAAAAACAAAGTTTACTTAAGAGTAAAGAGGTTTATTTTCTTTGATCATGCATTTCAAAACTTAATTCTGATAGTATTTAGCATCAATTTTAGCCTTTGGTTCTATAAAAAATGGTTTTGTTAAGCTTTGAGAGGGCATTCCCATCCATACCATATCACCTAATGGCCAACTTGCCTTCGGCAAAGCAACTGCGTCTTTGCAACGTGTTTCGCGTGAAATATATTGTATCTTTGTTTTGCCAGTTGTAGATAACAGATGAAACAGTGCTTCCTCAGAAGTTAACCATATTTTGTATCTACCTTTGCATAATATTAAACACAGGGAGCAAAAACGCTTTCCTCATTTTTCTATGGTCTTTGCAGACATTTGATGACTGAATAGTTTATTCACTATTTTATAGCCAACTTTCTATATCTGATAACAAATTGTCAATTGCAATACCTACAGTTTCTTTGCTAAAGTTATTTGATACAAAGAGAGATAGGTTTTATTAGTTTCTTTTTTTCTTAATTATCAAGGATTTTCTTTCGTCCACATTTTTTTCCCTGGAGCTTTTGATTACCAGACAAATTTTATTTATCTTTGAAGTTCAGATAGAAATTCATTAAAAAAAAATGTCTTTTCTGATTTTTAAATGCTTTATTTGTTAAAGAATTTCAGCAATCATCCTTCAAAAGCTTTAAAATTTCATTTTGGGTTTGAGGACCTAATTTCGGAGCCATAATTTATTTCCTCTAACAAAAATAGAATGATAATTTAAACAATTCACTTTTTAAATAAAACTGGTAATAAAGCAATTAATGATTTCCATAAATAGTTATATGCTTTTAAAATTGGTCACATTAATTATGAATCAACCTGTACACAGTAATTACAATATTTCGAGATTTAAAAAAATAGCAAAAATTCTCATTTAATAAAACACAGCAATAATGTTTCTCAATAAAAAAAAATTAAAGCAATAGTTCATAGTATGATTAAAGATCTAAATTAACCCAAAACTTTAAACTTGGAAAAAAAGGGAAGATAAATTTATATTCTAAGCTACATCATTAATTAGCACAGGCATTTCAAACATGAATTAATTCTTGTCATTTTTCTCTTACCAAAAGTATATTAATATCTTAAGTTCATTAAAAAAAAATGAAGATAGAAATATTATGAATAATATACGAATGCAAAGTTTTTATTTGTTTCATATATATGCATGTCACCATAAATAGCCAAAATCCATTATTATGCACACTTACTAGTAAAAAAAGTGAAGTATCTAACAGAATCTGTAATCTCGTGTTCTTACTAGACCTCCAAAGTGTGAACTCATTGTTATATCTATACTCACAAAATTAAATTTTAATTTGGATGTATAAGTCTCTCACTGTGCATAGCTATTTTATCAAAGTAGGTTCAAAAATTGCATATTGTTTCATTACATATTTTAAATCTACATATTAAATCTACATTTTAGAGTAAATATTCAAAAAAAAAATTTGTAAAAGAGTTTTTATTTTAAAATATAGACTTAGATCATCAAAATATGAACATAAAAGCATAAGCGAAAACATAAACGAGAACAAAATGAGTTGCACAGCTAAAAAGTCGGAAAATATGCATACCCGTGGAAATCGTGGGTAGCGCAAATTTTACTACATCTACATTGCCTGTGGAAATAGCGAAATGCGCAGCAAGAGGATTAAGACGATTTTAATTATAACCTGTTCATACTACATATATAACTAGTAAATAATTGAATCATATAAAACTGACTTCTTGGATACAAAATAAAACACTGCTTGTAAGACTAGTCTGTATATATCTAAATTTTTTCTTACAATGTCAAACACTCTGATCTGGTGTGTCGATTGATAACACTTAAGAGAGTGAATTGTATATAATTCAGTTAAATACTGCTATATGTGTAGTAAGAACAGGTTCGAATTGTAAACTGTAATAAATATCCAAAAGAAAATTTTATTCTTCATACTTACTAAACTTAGAATAGAGCACTTATTGTCCCTTGTAAAAATGAGAAATTACAAATGCCCTTAGATACTTTGTTTTTACTAGTAAGTATATATAATAACAAATTTTTGCAAAATAATATAATTTACAGTAACATATATATAATTAATATAAAATAACCACAACTTTAAAAAATTAGTAATATTATGTAATGGTATAAAAAATCATACTTTCATATCTATTTGCTTGAATGAAGATATAGCCATTGAAAGTTCTTTGGCATGTACATGGGAATGACCTTTTAACCACAGAGATAACCTATGAATCAGAAGATGTATAATGTAATAATAATATAAAACATAGCACACCAATAATTATTTAAAATAGATTGACCACACACACAAAACTAACAGGACTATGAGCCACAACAGATTAAACAAACATCAGCCCCTCTACACAGAGGGTCTTCCGTGCACTAGGGCTCAAACTCATGACACAATAGCCACAAGTTCATTACCATGATTACTAGGCTACCATGGCCCTGATATGTCAAGTGAGTGAATATTGACATAGCACTATTCAGCTAAACAACTTTTGTGACAGATCTCATAATTTTTAACCATGGTCCAATGACAAGAACGACACCTGAGATGCCCCCTCCAAATTTCACACCACACCAACAGGAGGACATTTGTGCCTCAACATATTTAATGTGCACCTGCTCTCTTTGCACAGCAGGTCTTCAATGGTACTTGGCTTGAACTCATGGCATGCTAACCACAAGTACTTTACCTTGACCACTAGGCTACCCTGCCTCATGATACATCAAGAAACACTTAATAGTAATAAAACAAAATTTTCCAAAATCTAATAAAGAGTAACTTCCAAAATTTTCACATCTCGGTGTAGATATTACATTCAATATATGTGAATTGTTTCTCTTCCTCACTACTACTTTATATAAGAATATAGCTCAAATAAAAAATACTACTCTGTCTTTTTAGTCATTTCCATATTATTTTGATGAAAACTTTAGAGAAATTCTCTTCAGATACAAGAAGTTCAAATCATTTTAAAATGGTATCTTCTCAGTTTATAGACATGTAAATGGTAAATGTACAACTTATGCAGAAAGATAAAATTTTAAAATATTTCAAAGATCACTTTTATTGATTTCTAACTGTATAAAAAAAAGGATTTTTAAAAGCATGTTGAGAAAATATTTACAAATTTTAAATGCTGTATCTAGCTTCAATGGTCATCTTAAAAAATATTTATTAAAAAAAATAATTAATTAACAACATGAAATATAACATATAAATTCACAATTTAATAATAAACAAAAATTTTGAAATTTCACACAAAGAAATCGTTACAGTTAAAATTTAATAATGACAGAAATTGTGCAAAATTTGCCTTGAAAAGGTTAAAGGTTAACATTCAGTTACATGAATGAATGTTTAAATTAGTTGAAAAATAAATAAGAGAGAAAATGCATTCCATGTCTTTTATTCAAGTGACTTCAATCATCCAATCAAATCAACAAAAATTACACTTCACACATAACATACTATAAAACACAGAAAGTTCATTCGGGTTTTTTAAAGATTTTACTTTGCATTGAAATAATCACAAGGATGTTCTCTTTTACTTAGCATAAATACTCATCAATGATGACCATGATACTTCAGCACTTTAAATTTAGTGAAGTAACATAAGGAGCAAATGTGGAAATAATTTTTTAAGAAATTTTTAATATTTGTGTGTGAGTGTATTTCTAGAAAATTGGGACAAATATTATTAATTTTAATAAGGATAGCAAACTGAAAAAATATAATGAAAAGTAAATCATTTACAAATATTTAAATTTTGTTGTGCAATTAAATAAGATAAATGAAAATTCATAATAGCACACCTATTAAAAGCTTCCTATATCATATAAGATTAACTAAGCTACTTAAAAAAGCAAAATAATTGTGACATATTGAGTTTGCTTACGAATACAACACTCTTTGTTAACATAATTTAATTAAAAAATATATAATTGATAGTTCTAGCAAAAAAAAGATCAAGAAATAAATTATTACCAATCCATATTTGAAGCATTAAGAGGTCCACTTATCATCAGTGCTGCTACCTCAGCTGCTTTCACACCCAAATATAAAAGACCTTGTGCAGCATCCATAGCAAAAGGACACTCTCTAAGAATATACATACATATGTTACAGATATAGAAAGTGCTGTTTGTATTTAGTATAGAAAATTATGCAAATTATATAAAATATGAATATAAAAAAACTGTTATAAATACTCTTAAAAAGATAGCTAAGATTTTTCTGTATTATCATATATTTTTTTTTTTTTTTACAAACAAGTTCAAAAATATTTAATAAAATTTAATATTTGGAAAAGTTAAAGGACAACACAAGCAAATGCACTTAATTCCCTTATTTAGTGAAATTAATGAAATATAGTGCATAAAAACAAAACATTCAAATTTAAGCTGCACTTTTTACCCAATGTCAATGCTACTGAAAATCAGGCAAGGTTTAGAATCAAATGCAGAAAAATTCATTGGAAGGGGAAAATTAAACACAATACTGGCGGTTAAAGCAATTACAAGTTCAAGTACAGTTTTTAATCCTGGTAAAATAAATTATTTAATTTTTATTAGTCCTCATTTTAATTTTTATTAATTTTGTAAATATTGATAAACCTTTTTACAATATTTTTTATTTATTTCACAAAAACATGTTGAGAATATTGGGTTTGACTTAGAATTGAATAAATATGGTAAAAAAATTCATCATTAGAAATAAATATTGTAATCTAAAAAATAATTAATGGAAACCTTATTAACATTTAATTTTAACACATAGAAGAATAATGAATGAAATATATATAAACAAGTACCAAATGTGCAAATTTATTTTTATCATAGTATGGAATTTATATATAACATATACCTTAAAACTTCCTTATAGCAAGTGATTGCAACTCTGTCATTTCCATTAAGAAGATGATTAACCTTAGCCAATGCCATGTTTATACATGCATTTCGTTGTTTTGCTGGAATACTCTCCAACTACATAAAAATATAAACATTAAGAACTTTTAGAACCGGCAATATTTATGTTTTAGTTAATTAAATAAATTTTATTACCGGAAAATAAATACTTTTTGATCATCCATTCCCTTACTTTAAGCATTTGAAATGTGAATAAGTGAGTGAATACAGGATTTATTGTCGAAAGTTTTCAGAGGCATTGGAGAATTTCTGATGATTTAAGAGTCGTGATCCCCAACTCCCAGGTTGGCACCATCCCAAGGATCCAATGGTACTGGGCCATCCAAGGAACATTAAATTATTTCCATTTTATTTACTGTGGTGTGGATTTTTCGGGTTTATGTGACTTTTTATGAAAATTACTTTATATTCCATGTTAAATCATTTTATATTGATTTTTTTGGTGTAACTACATTTTATTCAGAAGGTATATTTAAATACAATTAAATTAAAATCATTAAATCAAAATAATCTAAAATACAAACAGTCAATGTCCCCTTCAATGGCCCACTGTAAATTATCAAACGTTGACCGGTCCGGAGCAATACAAAGGTTGGAGAGCACTATTTTAGGATATACACATAACAATCAGATCATGCATGTACATAGTATGTATAATAATGCATGTGCATAGTATGTACATAATATGTATTTCCTTCGTCACTAATATTAATGATACATGTGTGACGGATCTGTACGGCACTTTATCCCCAATACTCTTAGGCGTCTTTGGGGATTGTAAATTCGCGTATATTTCCAACCAGCTCTAAAAGAAGAAACTGGGATATGCAAATTAGTCAAAGTATTTAAGGAGAGTGCTGTAAGTTAACAGTAGGCTATTACGCCAAGAGATAGGTTGACGGTATTCTAAGAAGATTCAAGTTGATTGTGCGATTAGTTTCTGGCTGATTATCAGGCAGCGACCTACATTTGGAAAGTTTGAGCCGACTGGAAAGGAGTGAAGTAGTAAAAGTCAGGTGATATTTAAATTTCAATTATCGGATCATAAGAGTAAATATATAATGTCAGTGATAATTTAATGAATGCTAATAATTCAAATTACATGTATCTCTCTATATTCTTATTCTGGTAATCCCATTCGATATTGAGTTTAATAGTTGATTAGTATCATATTTTGTGATTTAATTTAATAGTAAGGGTCAATCACATTGATGCAGACATATTGATTAATCTTTGTAATTAGAAGGTTGATAATTGATTCAAGTGAATAAATATAATTTGTTATTGTAAAAATGCCTGGTCGTTCTTTGCCTCAAAATCAGTCTTGGTGTCCAGGGTGGAATCCAGGGGGATTCTCACACATGTACAAGTTCTGTTCATATATTTAGCAACATGCTAAAAAATCAATACAACAGGTTTTTTGAGCTTTTAATTAAATAGCAATATTTAGTCTAAAGTAACTTTCAGTACGGGGGGAGGATGTCAGTCACCCACTCATGGTACTCTATGTTTTTGTTAAACAACTGTATTTGGCGCTCTGTACAGCCTTCTTACTTCGGAACACTGTGGGAGGGAAGATTTCGTTCTTTAATGGAAAGTCTCATCCCTCGTGACCTGCCTAAACATTTTGGTATAGCTAAATTTAGAGTTAAAACTAGACACTTCCTAGAATTATTACTGGACTAGCCCTTTGGGAAAGCTAAAGACAAGTGCAGAGACCATTTGGTCTCTTGTTCTGGACATGGCGACATATAGAAGTGGTTAATGCCGTTTAAAATCAGCGTAACTTTGCTACCCATTATAGACTGATGGAAGTCATGCCAAGGTCTGGTGAAGGATTAAAAAAAAGTTTTCTGCATTCTGTTTCTTGTTATTCTACTACTTAAATGTCATTTTAGACTTACATTAAGATAGCTTTATTTTACAGTGATACAATATCAGTTGCCAGTGGATTTAATATAATTTTTGTTTAATTAATTTTACCTCTAAGTAGTAGCTTTCTTCCCCAAAAAAACATTTCTTTGTTTTAATGAATTGGAATGTGACCTATCAAATAATGAGAAAGAAAGCACTGGATATTTTCAGATATATAGCAGTTCATTAAACAGAGAAAATTCACATACTGTGAAGCTTTACTTCCTAAACCGATTTTTGCAGAAATACAATGACACAAAGTTCATAAAAGTGTCAGAATGTGAGAGTCAAACTGATCTGAAGATAACCATATGCTTTTCACATAATTTACTTTTGAGAAAAAAATATATATGGGAGAAATTTTCTGAAGAATTATTACTTGTTAACAAGTATGATTATCTCTAACTCACAGCCAAACTTGATTTAATATTTCACAAAACAAATAAAAACAAAATGAAATTTTTAAAAAAAATATTACTAATGTAATTATCTATAACACAATAACTTTTTTTAGAAAAAATTTAATAATGTAATTACACATTAAAATGAATAAACAGTCAATAACAGTTGAATATGACCTAAAATTACCCTTTTAAAATTATATCATAACAAAAATAAATCCGAGATAAAAAAAAAGAAATATGAATTAAAAAATTTATTAAACTTTAATTTAAATATTAAAACTGCAATATTATTAAACTTTACTCAGACTTTTCTTCAAAAAGAAAATTCACTACCATTAGGAATGTGAAAATTTATGGAGTATAACAATATTAGTATTTCTTGTTTAGTTTCAGGTATTAGGAGAAACTAAGAAAATTTAAGGATTTTTCATCCCTTCCCTTACTTGCATTTTGAATTCCCCAAAATTATCAAAACAAAACATTATTAATACAGTTTTGTTTTTACTCTTTTAAAGTCAATGTTAAAACAAATTAGGCAAAATCATTACACAGAAATATGATTAAAAACATTCAGAATGCATTAACTATTCAAATGTAAACTTGCACATCCTTAAAAAATACTGTATTACATAATAGACATAAATTAATTGATATAACGATACTTACTATAGCAGCAGCTTGTGAGTATTGTCTCAACTGGACAAGACATAAGTGTGTTTTATACTTAACATCAACTTCAGATGTGACTTCCTAAAAATAACACAAAATCAAGATTTAATAACGTATATTTACTCATCTAGATGTATTGAAGTTAATATTTTCAAAAATATACAAGTCTGTGCATGGGAATATTGAACAATTTCACTATATAGAAAGTTTAAAAAGCATACTTCCAATAGTGTCGATGACTTTTCCAGAGGATAAAATTATCTATAGCAGGGGTTGGCAAACTTTTAGCTGTGGTGTGCCAAACCAATCTTTTAATACGATTCAGGGTGCCCCACAGTAGGAAAGAATTGAAACAATTCGATTCCCGCAGCAATATACACAGAGTTAGAAAATAGAGGTCAAGAATACAGATTTAGAGTTTTGTTATATATTAACTATGTATCATTTAAAGATATTTATACATTAACATAAACGGCATAAAATCTAACTATTTCTTCAGCATAAATAAAAAAGATAAAAGTGTGCATTTATTATGCATTATGTATTTTTTAAACATATTTATTAAAATAAGAAACAAACATAATATGTAAGTATTCCTTCAATATAAATAAAAAAAAATTTATGCAAACCTTGTATAGTATACGCGATTTTCTCTTCAAACACAAATTTCTCCAGCAATGACATCCAACAATTTAAAAGAGTTGTTGATTTGTCACGTCATTTTCCAAATTTTTTTGTAATTTTATATAGTTTTCTTTCGACAATTCTGAAGATGTTGATTCAACAAGTTCCATCACCAAAATTATTAAATTCCCTCCACTCACAAAGTGAGAAATTTGTAGAGTGATATAGAGTGTCACTGAGAATTGTTACCCGCGCCATAGTTTGCCGATGCCTGATCTAGAGAGTACCAGAATTTCTTACACTAAATTTGAATTAATAAGAGATTATGCTTGATAATCTAAGAGATTACAGATTCCTGAGATACACATTACCAATAAGATCATTTCTTGAAAAAAATAAACGCTTATGTACAAGGGTGAGTCAGAAAATAAGTTTCCTCTGTCAACTGTGGTCAGATTTGTGTATGAAAGTCAAAACATAGAACAAGACCTTAAAGATAAACCATAGCTTTATTTTTCAACATAAGTATCAAGTAAATTGAGACATTTATCACAATGCTTGATAAGCTTAAAAAAATCCTGCAGGTAAACTCAGGGCTTTGCATACGGAAGAAGCACTTACTTTTGTGTGGACTTTTTGAAGGTTGGAACCATCAATGCTATGTGGTATTGTGACACCCTGTTGAAATTGAAAGAGGTCAATTCGGAAAAATTAACATGGGCTTCTCAAATCCGGCATTCTGTTGTTGAATGACAATGCAAGACCACACTCGGCGACAGCAAAGCAAAACCACATTGAAACTCTTGGTTGGGAGCATCTACACCATCCACTATACAGTCCTGATCTTGCATCAAGTAACTTTCATCTGTTTCTGGCTTTGAAGAAGAATCTTGCCAGAAGTTTTTTTGAGAGCAATGCTGAAGTCAAACAAGACATTGTAACGTAGCAACTCCCAACACAGCGATCGTCATCTTTGTTGGATCCGACACCTACACCTGCATCTTGCAGCTGCAGCGCTACCCCTTTTTGACCCCCGAGGAATCGAACCCCGTCGACCAGAAGATGAGTGGGAGAGATGCTTTGAACTTATACAGGAGCAGTGGCCAACGAATCCTCCTCTCACAAAATATTGGACTCTAACAATCTTTAATTAAGCTTAATAACTTTAATGTATCATTCAATAAATAATATTCAATAGTTGTGACATAAATAAATTCCATATTTAAATTAACCAAGAATACGCTACAGTTATATTTTCAAACGTTACAACATTAAATGCTTCTTCCGTATGCAAAGCCGAGAGTTTTTCCTGGAGAGCTTTTTGAAGATTATCAAGCAGTATGACAAATGTATCAATGTATTTGGTATTTATGTGGAAAAATAAAGTTATGTCTTATCTTTAATACCTCATTCTACGTTTTGACTTTCATACGCAACTCTGACCGCAGTTGAAAGGGGAAACTTATTTTCCGACTCACCCTCGTATATTAATTAAGGTCTATATAGTTCTTTAAAAATAAATCGACCAATAATATACAATAATTTTACTTTACGGCTCACTATTGCTTCACATATTACATTAACTGATTACAAAAGCATAACAAGAATGTAATATAATCAGACAACTTGTCCAGATAAAAAGATATACTATATAATTATATATAAAAGCCCATTTGTGATTATATACTATTACAAAATAATATAGCATAGCCTACCCCTGGAGGAAATGGTTGTGCTTTTCCTTTGGTTTTTGCTAAAGATTTCCTAAATTGCAGAGCTTTCTTAAACATAGCCTGAAATGTATTAACATGATTTGATTACTTTAAGTACAAAAAGAAATGCAACAAAATAAAAAAAATTTTATCATTATATCAATTGTAAATTATGTAGACAATAAAACTCCAAGATTGTTACACATAAGTGGTTTTTAAAAGGAAATCTTAAAATAAAAAAATGGTAAGCTTCACTAACCCATACTATACACCATACCATATTGATTATACCAATTATAAATCACATGTTTACAAAAATGGGTTCCAATAAGGAATGTATCCACAGATTTAAACTCTGGGATCACTCTGGGAGACATCTAGTGGCATAAGCTTGTGGAACCTCCGGTTCTATCCATCCAACCCCCACTACCTTAACAAATCAGGCAAATGACTTCCAAAGATTTCTAAATTCTTCTAGATATTGTTAACAAAATTAGCCAAAATTAATCATGCACCAAATGTATACATGTGATGTTGCAAAAGTTTGATTTTTGCTCATTTTCTCCCTCTTTTATACAAGGGTAAATATCTTTAAAATAAAAATGTTGGCTATTAGTTTTTACATGTTTTCTTAAAGAATGTCATCATCCTCCACATAAACTATGAATTCTATTCTAGTTGTTTTTTTTAATGGCGAGTTTCAAACAGGAACCTTAACTTTTAGAGAGTCCAGTGTCTAACACTACCGGTAAAAATAATGCATAATACTAAGGACAGACTTTGTATACTAATTTAAAAGATAACTCGGTGGTGCAATAGCTCATGAGGGCCAAGGCCTGTGCCAATCTCAGTATATGGAACCTTGGGCTCTGAGGTGCATGAGCAGATGTTCTGGTCAGGTGGTCAGTCTGAAGCAAAATCCCCAGTGTTAAATTCCCAAGAAAGCTTGGTACTCATTTATCGATCCACTGAAAGGATAAAAGGCTGAGTCGACTTTGCTCAGTCCGAGAGTTGAACCTTGGATCTGTGGTGTGGAAGCGCGATGCACTACCACTCAGCCACTAGGCTTTAAAAGAAGATAATCAAACAAAAAACAATGCTAAGCTCAGATAGTATTTTGAAGGGATAAGCAGAATATGCAACTTGGCAGTTATTGGACAATATTTTAAAATATATTTTGAACACTATAATGAAGAAATAAAAAAGCTGTTTACTTATCATCAGAATCAGTATGGTAGACAGTATATTAGGTTAAAGTAGTTTGAACTCATAAATATAGATCTTTATTTTCAGGTTCTTTACCTTGAATTACAAATCCAAAAATACTATCTGCTACAATTAACTGTACAGTTACTTATTTTATTTATTTTATCTAAAATATCCCATAAATAGAATCCAATTTCAAAAATATATAGATCTCCTGACCTAAATCTGCTAACCTAATTCCTTTCTTGAAGGTGACATTTCTAACTCACCAAGAGGGTATTTCAATGCGACCCTTCAAAATCGTATCCAAAACACATTTTTATTTCTTTGCTAGGATCTTTTTTTTTTCTGAAAAGCCATTTCAACTGCATCATAAATTTATTTCTGTAGATTTTCAATAACAAAAGTGTGTCAAGCTGCTCTTACTGACTGATACATTTTAACTTTAGTTGATAAAAAGGCACCAGAATAATATTTCTCTTTTGCTTATTTTTCATTACAGCAGTAAAAAAAAAGATTCAGAATTTTGTTTATTTTTTATAGAGGATCAACCACGACTAATATTAACCACTTGTGATTTTTTTAGCCTGATTTCATAGTTTAGAATTAAAACCAGAATTGCAAATTAACATATGAAGAAAAACATTGTACCCCTTCACAAGATTATATTTCCTTTTGCAACAAAATTTGCTCAAATGCCATTTGGCAAAACAATTGTCCCAGAAATCTCCAATTATTAAAAAAAATTTCAATCATCTACAGTTAAAGGGCAATCTGAGTTATACAATTCGGAATAGAATATGCAGCTATTTCGGGTCATTTTTAAAAGCATAGCAGCTATTGAAACATTTTGCTCAGGCAAAAAATTATTCTTACTTTTAATTTTGAAACTATCATTATTACCAGGCTTTTTAATCAACATTTCATGCTCACACAGGCTTTCATTACTCAAGAAATTAGATATTTTGTAACAGTAAATCTGTCCTTTCTTAAGAATTTCAATTAAACATTTTAAAATAAATGGTTTATCATCCTTATTACCATATCATTCTTTATGTTGTGCCCTGCATAACATGTATTCTTAGGAAATTTCCTGTAATAACATAGGGTAAAGAATATTAATCTAAATATCTGAAGCAATTCTTTTAGAGACTTCTACTTCTACCGTATCATGCAATTTTCTTAGAGCTGTCAAAAATTAGATGGATTTTACAGATTCAACTTGAATTAATTTGTTCATATGAGAACTAATTATAAAATCTTACTATGCAAATCATTCCATATAAGGGTAAATATTCCAAAAACTTACAAAAAAAAGTATTAACTTTGACAAAATATTTGATAAAGCTAATATTAAATACTAACCTCTGCTTTTTTGAATTCTTTCAAATTAAGAAGAGCATCTCCATAATACACAAAAGTTTGGTATTTTGTAGAATATGTCAACACTTCAGGATTGCTATCACTGAGAGTCAGCACCATATTGGCCTAGATTTAAAAAGAAAATAATTAAATTGGACACATCACATGATATAAAATCTAGGTTCTTCAAAAAGAATGCCAATCAGCTAAAAATTAAAAATAGTGTTTAATGGCAAAAGTCATGCCTAGCAGTGACCAACAAATTCAAACATGAAAAGGGATGAAAAAATTAGCACATTACACACGTGCACTCTTAAAAGGATTTCATTCTGTAAAGAATACTTCAATATTAAAAAAATTACTGGTGATAATTTTACATTTTTCTTCAAACTGAATATTAAAAATTATATTTTTGTCAGTTTACACAAATTCTTATTTAGTGAAATATATAGTATTTATAAAAATGTATCAAACTTAAATTTTTTCACTAACATTCCATTGAATAGCCTTAAGGTTTATTTTTTTAAAAAATATATTTAGCAGTTATAAAATAAACCTTACTATTATCACAGAGACCAATGCAGAAAAATGTGTTTCTTTTGTTCAAGTGAAGAGGTTTTTTTTTACAAATAAATTTGAATGAAAAACATCCTAATATTACGTGAAATGTTTGCAGTAGCCAGAATACGAAAATATTAAGTTGGATGAACAAATATGGAAAAAAGTTGTTTATAATCAAGGTGCTAATTTGATACAGAGGTGCTATGTGCCAAGTTGTTGTTTATGTTCACCAAGATGGGCGATAACATTACAATATGGTTACCTTGATATTTTTATCATCTGGCATGTGGTTGCCATGGGGATAAAGCATATTAGACTTAATTTTTATTGTTTTTTCCCCCGCTGTAACCCTATTAATTCCAGACGATTTTAATTTGACTTCTTGGAAAATTTAACCATTTTTATTGCAATCATTCTTCAAGACAGCTGCTTTAAGTCTTCCGTTGTACTTCGTAGTATTTTTGAATATAGATTTTTAATACCATTTGTGAGTACCAGGATACTTTTTTTAAAAATTAAGAGGCCTGTGCTTTTAATTATTGCTGCCCATCTCGCTTTTAAACTTTATTTTAATTTTTATTAATGCATTTTTAAAAGTTTCTTGTTTGATGCAATTCATTACAGAAACTTGCAGTTTTTAGAATATTGCAAGTTATCACAGCAAGTTTTAATTTATATTCGTTATTAATTTTAAACATAATTTATGCAATTATTTTATTTATGATATAATATAAGAAATACAATTATTATTATATGTTAAATATATTACATTCTTTATTTGTAATAATTATTTTTTTGTTATATTTATTTATAAATATTAGGGTTCAGTGGTGGAGTGGTAGCATCTCGCGCTTCCATGCCACAGGTCCAGGTTCTTTTCCAAGGCTGGACAAGGTCGACTTTAACTTTCATCCCCACTGCAGTGGGTTGACAAATGAATACAAAGCTTGCTTGGGAACTTAAACACTGGGGGTCAGGCTTCAGACTGACCACCTGATCAGGACATCTGCCCATGCACCTCAGTACTCAAATATACTGGGAAGGCACAATAGGCCCTCCCCTCATGGGCTGTTGCACCACTGAGTTTGAGTAAGTATTTATACATATTATTACATACTATGTTATCTATTTATAATTATTATGTTATTTAGGTACTTACATATTGTTGCAACCTATTGGCAATATTATATGAAATGAAGCATATGGTTGCCAATTCAGAGCTAGGGTTTCTTTCCTGGGAAATCATAAGATTTCTGAATTTTTTCTATTCCAGGGAATTATAAATTATACTTCATTCCCGGGATTTCCTGGGAATTCCCGGGATTTCCTGGGAATCGAGCAGGACTTCAATTATCTATGAGGTAGCTATTTTTGACTTGACTGTAGATTTAAATCTTGGACATTGTTATCTGACCCTACTGTGACAATTTGCAATCGTTCACGTCAAACTTCCTGGATGAAAGAATGTTCATTACCCCAACTGTGGGGTAAGAGTGTAATATGAGAAAGAAAGATTAACGCTTACATTGGATTGGTGAGAATCTTTCCAGCTAGCCGTGGGAAGGTGTATTTTGTCTAGATCAATTCCTGTCTATCTATGTATCCAGCTACATAAACAAGTATTGGGTTTTTAAAACAATTGCATTTCGTAGCCAACCAGCACTATCTAATCAAAGTTCCAAGATCTTGATTTATGCAGAAAACCTAAGAACTAATACTTATTTTTTAATTATTTTAACTATTATTTTTTAATATTTTTTTTGAATTTTTCAGATACTTGTTTTTATTATGAGCTATTTAATTGAATCAGCAATTTGAAGAAGGGAATGAACAAACAAACTGTTTGGGGTAGAATATTTTCATAAGTAATCTCGCAATTTTTCTTATTTATTATTTTCTAAAACTAACTTTCATACGAGATTTTTATACAGTTGGTGATCGATTAACGAACACTTTCACAAAAGATTTTGTGTGTTCGGATAACAAATACTTTCAAGAAAGATTTTTTGTGTTTGGACAACGAACACAAAGTCGGAGGTGAACAGGGATACACCCCTGAAATTATGGAGGAAATTTTGACAACTGCTAGAGATCTGGAATTGGAGGTGAACGAGGATGACATAGAAGAGCTCATAATGGGACATGAAGATGAACTGACGACAGAAGAACTCCAAGAAATTTTGAAGGATGAACACCAAGAAACACAGCGAAATGTCTCCTTCTGAACAAGAGGAAGACAAAAGAAGACCAATGCCGACATCTGCCATTAAAAATCTTTCAAAAAAGTGGGTGGATGTCAGAGTAATGGTCTTAGAATGGCACCCAAACCAAGCTGATGTCAGTAGAGTTGGGGATCCTTACAACGACAATGCTATTAATTACTTCTGGAAAATCCTGAAAAAGAGAGAAAAGCAATCGACATTGGGCATCTTCTTCAATGTCCCATAAGCAAAAAATGAAAAGGACTGATTAATATGCAAGACTGTATGCATATGTATTATTTTCTAAAAACTTACTAAGAAATTATAATTTTTTAAAATTTAATTTTTAGGGTCTCCAGAACGAATTAATCGATTTCACTTAGAAGTCTATGGTGAATCGATGATCGGTTAATGAACAATTCGGATAGCGAACATAGTCTTGGAACGGATTATGTTCATTAACCGATCACCCACTGTATAAATATTTATTTATATTTATGCAACAATAATATAGCTATTCTATAAATAAGAAATTGATTATACAAATAAAATATCTTAAATACAATAATTAGTATTTTTAACATACATAATCAGCACTTCAGCAGCAAATGAGTATTTATTAATATTTATCTCTCAGGAGCAACAATAGAGAAATAATTGATTCATGTTTGATTGGTTAGTTTTTAAATACATGTGAGTACGTAAAGGAACATAAATTTTAGTAATTATTTTTCAAATGTGAATTTTTTTCCTCGAGATCTTTATAATTTACAAAATCTTTCATTGTAACCTTTTTTCCATGCCATTACCAATTTTTGCTTTTAGTGCAAAAAGTGATAAGTTTCAGTAAAAAAAAATACAACTTTTAATTTGGAGAAAGATTTTTTGGTAAAATCCTAGGAGGACCCACTGCTGTTTTTGGCGCCAAAATTTTTTCGCCAAAAAACGCCAAATTGAAGGTTTTCAAAAAGGCGTCAATGACGAAAAACTCTTGGGAAGCGCATGCGTCAGCGGGGGATGAAATGGGCGTTTCGCAAAGGTGAAAACGAATAAATACATTAAATTAATCATTATATAAAGAAAAAAACGGAGAAAGCAATGAAATTCATTTTTAAAAAGCATTCTAAAACCAGTGTGTACAACATGATGTACATTTTTAAAAAAGGACGAAAGGGACGTTTCGCAAATATAAAATCGAAGAAATACATGAAATCAATCATTTTAAAAAATTTTAAAAGGCACTTACCTTACGCTTGCATTTCGTCATGTTCCATTGGTGGATACACCCTTGCGATGGATGCAAGGAATTCATGAAAATTGTCATCCACCAACTTGTGACCTATTCTTATTAACTTTCAAGTCATTCACCACGAACGCATTCATGCTCTTGCCAAACCAATATCTCGTCAAACGCAAGATAATTATTATAGCAAGTTTGCTTTCGCTAAACCAAGTGCCCTTTCTCGCACTCCGAACAACGTCGTAGCGATTATCTTTCGACTGGTTGCGGCAACGCCATTCGTAGCCGTCAACCGTTCCCTTTCGTTCTTGCAAACGCATATTTTTTTTAAACCTCAGACATTCATAACGAGAAGCAATTAAATTAGCTTTCATACACCATTCTAATGTCTCTTTCTTCCCCTTTGAGCCCAGGAGCACAAAGAAACCTGTCGTAGCCTCACTTTCAATTAATTTCCTTTCACACGCCATTCTTAACAACAACCGGTGGAGAGCAAACCTTCTCAAACGAAGTCAAAATGACGTTTTTCGGAAAGGCGAAAAACGTTGTACTTTTTTAGGGTTGCCATTTTTTCGGTGATTTGAAAATCCAAATTTTTGGATGAAATGGAAGGGTTACCATATTGTAACCTTTATCGCTCAAAATTTGGCGACAAAAAAATTTGGCGACCAAAAGTGGGTCCTCCTAGGATTCAACCGATTTTTTTTTTCCTTTGTGTTTATGATAAAAGTTGAAATTAAAAAATCGAGACAGTAACTGCATCTGCAAAATAAAGCTAGTTGACATTTATTTATTATAGACTAATCAAATTCTTTTGTATTAGATTTTCTTCTTTCTTCAGAATAATTATTTATTCCCTCAAAATACTTTTTTCTGTAGATTTCATTAAAAATGTTTTTAAAAATTATGTATCAAAACATCAAGGGAATTTTATTGGAGTACAAAGGCAGATTTTAAAATTTCTGTTTGCCTCACAAAATTATACTAATTTTGCAGGGAGCATGGATGGAAATATATTTGATACACTATTTACTCTTATAAACCTTTATCAGATTTTTTGATAGTTATATGACATAGATATTTTTAATACAAATACAAATGTTAAAAAATCTGAAAATTAATCAGTCGAGGCTGAATCGAAAACTGAAGGAAAGAAACGATTTTTTCAGAACTGAAGATATATAAATATTTAACTTTTGACATATACAGTCTTTTTATACTTCTATATTTGATTTGCTTCTTTAGATTTATAGCATTTTAGTGTATATATATATCAGTAGAGCACACAAAAAATTTTCAAAACATATTCTTTTGATTTTGTCGATTTTGTAAACAAAAAACAGTAAAAAATAAAGTATTGAATGAATAATTAGCATTAATTAATATAATGTTAATTATAAATAATGACTTAAATTTTACATATTATATATATAGGATTATCAACAATAAAAAAAAATTCAAGGGCTATCGGGAGAGGTGAACCCAAGGAATGTGCGCCACTGATATATATATATATATTTATATATATACAGGACATTTATTTAACAAAGTTGCTAAAACCAGAAAAAAAGTTCATTATGTGGAAAATTTATTAAACAGAGATTCATCTTTCAATATTTTTCTGTTCTAGGCTCCAGAAAAAAATTTGCAATCTAGAGAGATTTGTAAAATTTAGGTTTGACTGTAAATATATATAAATTTAATAGAACTGAAACGAAAAATATAGTTTCAAGTTCTGTTCTGAACATAAAAATTATAATTATTGATTAATTGTTATGTTGATGTAACACATACAAATATTTGGGATCTACTTATTTTTCTTACAATTTATATAATTCTTTCAGATATAAAATATAAATATAATCATTTGAAATATGTCTGTCTCAATTCCAAAGTCCTTTGCTTGGCAGTATTTCATTAAAAACAAAAATGAAGAAAGTGGAAAATGCATGAAATGTAGCAGTATTTTGAAGTGTAGAGGTTGGTCTACAAGTGGTTTGCTTTGGCATTTACAAATTCAGCATAATATATCAAAAGCAACACAATCTATTTCATCAGAATTACAAAATACTGAAATAAATAAGAGAAAAATTGATGATATCAGAATTATTACTGAACCAAAAATAACCTTATTATCATATTTTCTTAAAGAAAAAAAGAAACGCTGGAGGAAATAGTAAGTAAACTTCTTTGTGTAGATGGATTCACGGTAAATACAATAACAAAAAGTAACTTTATTAGGAAGTCGTTACATGATAAAGGTTATTCCTTTCCTGCAAACCCTAGTGATGTTATGAAGCTTAAATATAAACACTGTAATTTGATTAAATGAAATTTCATTTATGAATGAAATTTCTTCAAAGTTAAATGTAAGGCTTCATTGTAGCTTGAAGAGTCTACATTGCTTAAAAATAGATGATATATTTGAACATAAATGTTCTCTTCAATGAGGGTGAAATCTTTAATTTAGGAATGCTAAGAATTAGTGGAAAATTGTGTTAAAGCAGTTGAGACTAAACTAAAGGAATTCGGAATCATAACAGAAAAGCACATAGTTGTGTGTGTTACTGATGGTGCTAGTATGATGGTTAAGTTCAGAAAAATAATTAGTTGCGAGTATCACCTGTGCTATGCACATGCCATGCACCTAGCAGTGTGTGATGTGCTTTATAATAAACAAATAAATTTGGGGAGATAAATTTGGGAGAAAACATAGTTGAAATAGAAGATAAATTGCATGAAGAAGACAATGATGAAAATGAAAAGCTAATTGAAGATTTAGACAAAGCATCAGATTTAGAATTTGAAAGTGGTGTAGGAACAGATGCTTTGTTCCATATCACTTATGCAGAAAAAAATTCTAAAACTAACATAAAAAAAACTATAAAAAAGATTAGAGATGTAGTAAAATTATTCAGAAAATCACCTCTTAAGAATATTTTACAAAAAATATGTTAAAGAGGAGTTTGTTGGCAATGCTTGAAAAATTTTTAGAAATAAAGTCAGCAATTTTAAAAACATTAATTGACATTAAAGAAGAATAAATTACGGTACAATGTAGAGTTTGAAACTGTGGCTACAATTGTACCAGGCTTAAAGCCAGTAAAAATTAGCTCAGAATAATTATGCAGTCGAAATGCAACTTTGCTAACTACAGAAGGTGTATTTTCTGTTGTTATTGGAGAATTGAATGAACAAAAATTTAGAATTTGCAAAACATATGAAACATTCTCCAATTCAAAGAATTAATGAGAGACGCAACATTAATATAATAGGATTAATGCAATACCTGAATTTTGGGAGAAAATACGAAGCAGCTGCAGTTATTGTCAACATTTCGTGATTGCTTAGTAAAAATTGTTTGGTTAGACAAGCCCAAATGATAGGGACAAGGCTTTTCTGCGAAGAAGAGGAATCAATATCCAAGTATTTACACTCAGAAGAGAGCATGGAGATTTTAAAAGAAAAACCTCTGATGTAGGACGAAAAATTAGAGAAAATGGAACTAATTTGATATCGAGGGTAATTGCACCAAGTGCTGCTTGGCGCGATAAGATCACGCCTAGCAACGTTTGCTGTAGTTGGAGTGGAATCCAATATGGTGGCCTAACAGTAATTTAATGATACAAAATAATTTTAAAGAATTGTTTTGAAATACATTTAAATGTATTTCAAATAAAGGTAATAGGAAGAGATTGAGAATAATCTAGATCAAGCAATAAATAATGAATATCAATAATATGTAATAAAAAGTAACATGTAGTAGGAATAGTATTATAAGTAGCATATAATAATTTTATAATATTATTGCATCAATTATATATAATATTCACATAGTACAATTTAATAACAGTTATCAGAAATAATAATCATATAATATAATTTAATAGGAATTATAAAAAAGAATAATCGGCAAATTATAACAAAATAAAAAT
This sequence comes from Trichonephila clavipes, assembly GCA_019973935.1. Lineage (NCBI taxonomy): Eukaryota > Metazoa > Arthropoda > Arachnida > Araneae > Nephilidae > Trichonephila > Trichonephila clavipes. The sequence continues at coordinate 544,496 of BMAU01019687.1, forward strand.
AATGCATCTGCTCCATAGCTGTAATTAAACAACAAAAATAGTTATAAATAAATAACATAGCAATTATATATAAATAAGAAAATATGTAATAATATTTATAAATAAATGGAAAAAAACAATTATAAATAACGAACATTAGATGATTATTAAAAAAGTAATAATTGCATTTTTGTATTAAATTATGAATAAAATTATTACATAATGTATGTTAAAATTAATTACGAATTCTAATTACAAAGCAGTGAAAGCTTGTAATATGAAACTTGCACTGCAAGTTCCTTCAACGAATTGCATCGAACAAAGAAGGTAAAAAAAAACATTTTTAAAACGTAAAATAAAACAAAAGTAAATGATTTATAACCATAATTAAAAGCACAACACTTATTCTTCTAAGAAAAAAATATTCTAGTACTCACTCATTTTAGAAATATCCATACTCGAAAATAGCACAGAATTATACAGAAGACGCAAACACTAGAAAAATTATACTGAAAATGGTTCAATTTTTACAGAAATTAGACATTATTAAAATCATCTGAAATTAAAAGGGTTACAGCGGGAAAAAACCAATAAAAGTTATTTCGGTAAACTCCTAGGAGAGCCCCTACCCTTGGCGCCAAACCGGAAAAAGCGCCAAGCGAAAACGAAATGGCGCCAAGCAAACCCGACAACGGTGACAAGTAAATATAGCAGTATAAGATGGATGCGCAATGAAAATACATGTAAGCAATACAGAAATTTAACATTTAAGATAAAAAATATAACAACAGCACTTACTTTCTTATTGTTGATCCTTCCTAAGTGGAGGGTAAAGTGTAACAACTGCTTTTAAAAAATTCTGGAAAGTCTCGTGCTGAGTGAGTGATCGCGCGAGAAGGCATAAATACTCAGCGAGGTAATGGTCGAACATGCCTTCTGCGTGGCTGGTGTGATTACGGAGAAAAAGTTTTATTGCCGATTAACTTACTATTGGAAAACCACGAATTCTTTCTTATACTTCTGCAAACATCATGCGTATTCACACCTTTTTTTCGACATCTCCATTCAAATCCATCCAAAACAACACTCTTTCGTTCATTTAATCCCATTTGCTCATTACATTTAGGACATTCATAACTTGAAGCAATTAATCCTTCTTTCATACACCATTCAATCAATTCTTTCTTGCTTCTAGCATTCAATAACGTAAAAAATTCTAACGTGTATTCACTTACAAGCGCAGCCATACTTTCAACCCGGTGCCCAACAACAAAATGAAATTTGAAATGCGCGCCCACAAATGACGAAAATTCTAGAGAAAGTTAGGGTTGCCATATGTTGTATTTAAAAGCAAGGTTACCATGGCGGCGCAATTATCGCCAACCAAAGTAATTCGCGCCAAGGGTGGGGGCTCTCCTAGGAGTGAACCGTTATTTCTAATATATGTTATCCCCATGGCAATCACATCGACAGACGATAAAAATATTAAGGTTATATTGTAATGTTATCGCCCATCTTGGCAAACATAAACAACTTGTCGCTATTACCCCTGATATCAAACTAGCACCGAGAAAAGAATTTATTCTAAAACAAAAGTTTCATATTGTTATTATAAAGGTAACCATATTGTAATGTTATAGCCCATCTTGGCGAACATAAACAATGTGGCACATAGATCCATGATATCAAATTAGAACCACTTTTTTTTACAAAGTTAACAACTGGTATCACTATGAACTCTTTCTTTTTCTTCATTATGATAATAAAAATTACAAACTGACCTAAAATTTGTTTAAATGTTCAATTAAACTATATCTGATAAACAGTAATAGATAACAGCTAATATGAACTAATTTTTCTTGAAGGTGTCATCTCATTATATTCACAAAGAGGCATGCATTATTTTATAACATTTATATCAAAATTCATAAAAAAAATAATTTTTTGTTCACTACATCTTATTTCACCCTTTTAAGTAGCTGACAGAGAGAATCTATCCCAAATAAAAAGGATAGTAATATTACAATTTGGTACTTGCACATTATTGTAACAATGCCAACATTCAAGATAACTCACTAAGTTGGCAAGCCTGATTTCGCATGTGTCGTACACACTGAATTTGCAACCATGTGCTTTGTTTCATATAATGTGGCCAATATTGTTGCAATAAAATGTAAGTACCTACAATTTATTTATGACATTTAAAATAAATATGTGTAATACTAATGGATAAAGCTAAAACAGATTTGATGCCATTTCATGCGCAAATTAAGACTAAGATACATATAGTGAAATATGTTTAAAGTAAAAATGCTTAAGACAAAATATCAGTTCACACAAAATAATACTGCAGTCCCAACAAACTATTATGTATTTTCATGTATTTTGTTTCTCTTAACATGAAACGAAAAAGTTTGGTTCCTTACATATTATCAACACAATCGCCAACTCTATTAATAACTCATCAAGTTGGTGACACCAATTTCCTATGTGCTGAATTGGCAACCAAATGTTTCGTTTCATATAATGTCGTCAATATGTTGCAATAATACACAAGTACCAAATTTTCCTTTCTGGGAATGAAAAATAGCTGTATTATTGGAGTGTCCTACTACATAATCAGAAGAATTTGTTGTAGATGATAATAATGTAAGTACAGCTCCAATTACGGCAGTTCAAGACATTTTGGAGTTTATTCAAAGCTCAAAAAATATAACTGATGCAGATTTGGAGGTCAAAAATGAGATGAATAATGCAGCTCCTGTTCCTACAACATCTGAATTGAGGAACATCCTGAAAATTATGCACAGTTATTTAGACGCCCAATTCAAAGATGAAATGAATAAAAAAAATGGACAACATCAAACAATTTGATGCTAAAAAAGGCAATGCAAAGAAATTATCAGATTGTTTTCCAAAAACTCAAATGTTTTGTCTTTAACAAAAAATTGAACATTTTGGTTCAAGTGTAGTATATAGGGGGCACTTAGCGCAGTCCTTTTTTTTTTGACGACTAAAAGTGGTCACCAAGGTACTTTTTTCGGAATTATTTATTTTAGAATTTATTCGATATCTCACCATGACATTTAGATGAAAATCGCCAAATCTTAAGAAAAATCGTCAAATCAAAAAGTGATCTATACCCTATACTACACTTGATTAATAACAAGTTTTGGACAGAATATTTTAATGCAAATATTATAATGTGTGTGAGAAAATATTACAAATTTAAATAGTTCTTACCAAAGTTACAACACTACCGTGCAGTCCCTGATCGTATATCGCTTTCAACTGTTCGAACAATGCCATGGTTTTGTGATATTTTGTTGCTTTAGAAAAGACGAAAATATGAAATTCAAAATGTTTCCTTTTTCTACCAGAGAAAAAAATTTATTACTCTCCAATTCTTTCTTCTCACAAAATGTAAACAGGAACTTTCAACAGTTATTCAACTTTTAGAAAAATGCACTAACAAGCTGTTATCAAACTATAGCTGATTGGTTGATTGATACAAATGTCAAACTTTAAACTCACAGGAGGGCTACTAGCGTCGGACCTCGTAATATCGTTGGGTGGATGACTTGAGTACCCAGCTCTTTCGAGCCCTTTGTTAAGATTAAATGCTTTAAAGATGAAATAAAAGTACTGGAGATCTTGGGAATATAAAAATTTAAAATAGCAAACTGCATTAAAGTAGAGAAAAATAGTTTCAAAGTCGTGCAGAGCACCGACAGGGCCGGCTCTAGTAGTTTTGCCGCCCCGGACAAAAATGGAAAATGCCGCCTCTCTCTTAGAGAAATTTTTTCACATAGATACATACCTATAAAACTTGAATAACGAATATATATATATATAATTTTAAACCTTGAGAAATAGAAAATAATTCTAAATTATCCAAATATTTCAAATCCTTGAAATAATAATTATCTGTTATTATTTCAAGCGAGTAAAATGAAGAGAAGGAATTGCCCATTCCAGCAAGCCAATTTCTTCGAAAAAAAGTTAACTGATGGTGGGGGTCATAAGTGTTTATTTTATATAAATATATAACTTACAGTAGCTACACTCAAAACTAAAACAAAACATTTTCTGTGGCTCTCCACCAAAAACTTATTACCTTTGTCCTCTTTTTGGATAGTTGACACCAAACATCGCATAGGTGAAAGGAATGTCCATTGTGACCTTACTCCAGGATAGGGAGAAAGATTCTAGTGAAAGATGCGTAAAAATTTCAAAATTCCTTATTAAAATATATTCCTGCCTCGAACCCTTCAAGTTTCAACATAAAAGAAACCTGACATTTAGCATACAGAGTATAAAAAATAAAGAAATAAAATATCAAATTGGTACCCAATAATATTTCTGAAAATATATCAAATTTTCTGTAACAACAAAAATATAATTTTTTTTTCAAATTCGATCCAAATGCCGCCTTTAAAATTTGCCCTCCCCCGGGCAAGGGTCTGATTTGTCCTGCCCTAGAGCCACCCCTGGCACCGAAAATGAACGCAGAATCTCGATCTTTGGGTAATACAGGATTTCCAGCAACGAGATTAATACTGCTGCTGCCACCACACTCTCCAAATTTCCTCAACACATCCGAGGGCTGCGGTAGCCCAGTGGTCAAGGTATCGGATCGTGGCTGGTCTTGCCATGAGTTCGACCCCAGAGCCACGAAAGACCCGCCGTGTAGGTCAGCAGTGCACGTTAAATCGGTCGACAGCTGAAACTTCCTCCCGTTGATGTGGAGTGGTAGTTAGGAGAGGGAGGTGCCAGCTCAGGTGTCACCCACGTCACTTGACCATGGTTCAAAATTACGTGGTCCGCCGCCAAAGGCCCTCGTGTAGCTGAAGAGTGCGACGTTAATATTCACTCACTCCCCAACACATCTCCACCGGAGGATTTTAAAACTCAACATATTTCATGAACACCAGCAAATCTAAAACGGAAGGTATTTAGATGCATAAATCAAAACCACGAACTCAACAGGAATAATGCCAATCATGATGATCATTCCGCTACATTGACCTTGTAATAAAAAACTATAAAAGAAAGTTACGAAGAAAACAATGAGAAACTTTCTCAAGTACTATGAAACTAAGATAAACAAATGAGCGTGGACGTAGATGCAGCGCCGGTTTATTCATTGAGCGCTTTGGGTCCCGGATAAGCTGGACTTAACCAGGTTTTCTGGTTGTAAATTACGATCCACCAGTGCCAGGGGGCCTGTGGATATCTTGTGTCCAGGGCCCGAAATGAGCTTAAATCGGCACTGCGTAGATAGTTATATACTAACAAGTACTGTGGAGAGTGAATGTTAATGTCGCACTGTGTTCAGTTGCTCGAAGGCTTTTGGCGACGGAACTCGTAATTTTGAACCATAGTCAAGTGACGAGGACGACATCAGACCATGTTTTAAAATTACGACTCTCCTAACTACCACACCACAGCAACGGGAGGACGTTTAAGATCTCAATAGATTTAACGTGCATCGCTCCCCTACATGGAGGGTTTTAGCGGTTCTAGGCTCGAACTCACGATACGCCGCAACGAGTCCATTACCTTGACCACTAGGCTACCGTGGTCACAATGCTGTGGAGAAGAAATGGCTAAGATTACCAACCGTTGAAACAAAATTTCACAAATAACATATGGGAGTAATTATCCAATGAAAAACCCCTTTCATGGCTCAGAGTAGCCTCGGTATCCTTGAGGTCAAGGTAACAGACTCGTGGCCGGTGTGTCTCGAGTTCGAGCCTAGTATCGCTGAAGACCTGGCAACTAGGAGGAGCCGTTGCGAGTAAAATATGTCGAGGTTCAAACGTCCTGCCGTTGGTGTGGTGCGGAAGTTAGTAGAGAAGGTGTAGCTCAGTTATCGTCCTTGTCATTTTACCATTATTCCAAATGATGAGGTCTCTCACCAAAAGCCTATTAAGTGCTTGTTAGTAGCACTCAATTAATAGTCATCGTGATTTCAAATTATTAAGTTACAAAAAAATTTCATACGACTTTAGTATCTACTGGAACATTTGTTATGCATGTCTATTCGATGCAGTTAGTATAGCAAATGGTAGTATTTGCTACAAAAATGCCCCGTTTTTAGAAAAAAATACAGTTTTGTTAAAGTTAATTATATATATTAATAAAGGTAAAAAATGTAAAAATACAAAAACTGAAACATAAATTACGAGAATCATTTTAAAAATTATCATTAATTACGTGAATTTAAATAAAATAAGTTCAACATTCATTAAGTTTAACATTTATTATTTCTTCGAATAAAACTAATTTGGATTCTCTAAAGCATATTTCACTGATTCTGAAACAGCTCAACAAGTGCAGCCATCTAGTGGCACAAAAAATAATGAATTATTGTTGTCCTCACATTACTCTCTCACCAGTAACTGAGTTACGATAATTAGCAAATCAAGGTAGAAGTTTGCCATAAGTAGAGGTACACACAAAATTCAATGTTATCTCTATATATTATATATTACACTTACAACTCTTCTGCGGATAATTGTCTTAAAGGAACAAAGTCAGTTAGCAAGAACTAATTCAATTATCCTTGCATATACTAAAGAGAAATGCATACAAAAATATACATACAAATATTCAATGACATTACTCTGAATCATATTTACATATCATACTGTAATGTTAACACAAAAGAAATGCAAGATACATCAATTAAATCTGTTGATGCCGCGTTAAAAAAGTAATATAAAAAAAATTAAGTCAATTCTTCCTTAGATCAACAGAGAAAATTTTTATTTTAGCTACTTTTTATTAAATAGTTAATATTGTTACGCAGATCCGAGGGTTCGAGGATTTTATACAAAAACAATCACAAAGAAAAAATAATCAGTTCTTTAAGAGCAATGCGAATTTATTATCGAAAATCCAATCCTTTCAATACAGGATTCATCGGCAATATCCACAGGGTAAATATCCGAAGGTTTTCACACCTTCAACAGCAATCAAACACTATAACAGTGTTTAAAAATACACGTAAGTAAAGATTATTCACAAGCACAGCCGAGCTAATCGCTAGTCAAAACAATCCTCACTACTCGCTGGCTTAATTCAGACTCTTCGCCGTACCAACGAGCATCCTTTTTAAATGCGCGACAGAAACTTCTAGAAATAAAGGGTGTTTTTTAGAGGTATAGAACTTTAAATCGCAATAAAACAACGATGTATTATTCGATTGACATGAATTTTTTGAATTTTCATATGAGTCGATCCTTGAACCTCAACTCATTAGAGCCCATTGGTCCATAATCCGCCAATCGTCCACTCACCCGGTTTCTTCACAAACCAGCAGGTGTCCGACACATGCTCCGACGGCCAAGACGGAGTAACATGAACCCCTTCGGCCCACTGTCGTCGTTTTACCACCTTTGAGGACAATTCGCCATTGTGTATGTAAGGTGACAGTCAGCTGCCTCGGAAGCGATCTCGCCCACAGTAGAATTGCCAGACAAATGTTTGTCTAGTCTAACTGGCACCAAAGTCCAGAGGCTAAATAAGCGATCACAAAAACCAGCAGGTGTCCGACATGAACCCCAGCTGAACCCCGTGCCCACGTGCACCAAAACTCAGTCTAGTATTGTCCTGAAAGAGTGAAACTCGTTTCGAAAGGAGGACGTCACAACTTCCTTCCCCTAAAAGGTCCATTTCACGGGACTGCTCTGGTCCTAGTTGGATTTAGTTCTTAGAACTCACACACATAAAGATCGTCCCATCAATGAGATTGATCAGGTCAGCAATCCCGGTATTAAACACTATCAAAAAATAACATAATACATGAATCAAAATTTGCAGAAAAAAAATGTACACTTTACACAATTAGGACTTAAAATCCGAATCTGGGATTATTTTTTCCATTTCTTAAAGTTACATTACACTTTAAAATTTAGGGTTTTAAAGAAATTAAATCAAATCATAATATTTCTATAATTCTAATACATCAAATCGCTCATACAATTGTGTTAAATATCTGCGAGTATACACAGTACTAAGTGACACAAAAGATTTACCAATACACATAATTTCCTTCCACCTTACACACAAACCAACACTCATACTCATACAAATATTAATTCACACCTAGCACAAATCCTAAGAATTGCTCGTTCCCATCTACTTATTCCAACGGTGTTTCCAACGATATTAAATAAACAAAATAAACACCTATAAATTCTAAGCTTTGCCAACAACATTAAAAAAATTTTTAGATTAAGAAGTTTAAACTAAGACTTTTTAAATTTAATTAAATTATGGCTATCAGTAAGCATCCTCACAACCATTATAACAAGTTATTCGCAATTCATAGTATTGTCTTCCATTACGTTAGTTATTGAGGAAAATTAGACACTTTAATTGGGAATATAATTAACAAACCTCATTAGCTCATGCAATGAGTTTAAGAAATCTACATTATGTACACGGAACAAACTTGCCCATGGATCTAAATTACCTTTGGTTGGTCCGACTTCCGACCCAACCCTACTCAACCATTTTAATACAAAGTCAGTTTGTTGACCCACGATGCCGCGTTGTTCTTTCTTAGAAAACTTTCCCTTTTTAACAAAAGATAAGTCTCGGCTCGCGTCACCTGGTTCAAATTCCTATAGTTAATACATTTAATACGAGGGTATGGGTATCGGTTCACTCTTCCTAACCAAACAACGGGCAGAGTACGGTTTGACTGCCTCATCCCGTTTACACCTATATCTAAAAGATACTCTGTATCCTCTCGTAGTGAATTAATTAACATCTGGGATGAACAACAAGTTTTGATTCTAAATGGCTTTCCCGTAATTAAATTAATATCCTTCTGCCTTAAAACAATTGTCCCAGGGTCGGGTGAAACCCCTTCTTTCTATATAGTGATAATCATTCTTAAGTAGCTACTTCGATCAGGCGGTAATTCAAAATACAATTGACTTTCCCTTAAATTACCCTGAAAGTCAATATTCATAAATAGCTTTACCGAATAGAGAATTTCGGAATCTTTCAGTATTCCTTCTGAGCTATACTCCATAACCACATTTGCCAATTCTCGCTTCCAACGGTAGAATTTTATTAAATTAAGACGATAAATGGTACTGCGATCTCTTTTCCGGGTAAATCCATCTCAGAATTAAATTTCGAACCAATGTTAGACCTATTATCCGTCTCTAAACTATCCTTATAAATCTCCCTTGATTCTGAGAGAGGCAATCGCATTGATAACCCGTCTTCCAACCTTTCCGCACATCTGCTTTACACATGTTTCTTTTCCCCCTTTTAACTGCCCTGCTTTCTTAGCTATTGTATGATTTCGAAAACTTTTCCGATTCATTGTTAACTGCTTTTCACAACCCCCTCGCAGATATTCTCACAAATCAATCCTTCGGGGTTCGCCACTCCCTTATCTCTTTTCAATTCAAAAGAGCCACTCCAATGTTATCCGGATTTATTACCCGCTGTGCACCCATCGCCACAGTTCTGACCCTTCCTTCACATACCCCTACTTTCATTTTCACTTCACAATCACTACTTCTATACACATTGATTTTTCCCCTTTTCTCACCCTTAGACCTGTTATTCTTTTCTGTTCCTCTCATTATTACTTCAGACAGGGGGGAAACGTTCGTCCATCTCACTGGGGGTCACAATTCTCATTTTCAAAATCACAATACGTGGCGTTCTTCACGCTTTTATTAACTACCGGGTTAATTAAAGGCCTACACTTATTAACCGGTTCACTAACTTCTGCGGTACGTTTTTCTGACAAAACACAAACATTTGCGAGATTGTTAATCCTATTCCATGCCTTCAATTCATTTTCATTTAACTTAGTTGAGCTCTCAGTCTTTTTAACTCAAATTCCCTAGCTAGTCTACGTTCCTCGAATTTCTTAATTTCCCGTGTTTTTCACGTTCTTCCCGTTTTTCCTTCAAAATACCCCACAACAAACATTTAGCTACTTCCTCAGTATAGTATTTACTTTGACAAATTCTCTTCTTAAATTCCATCTTGGGTAGAGTAATATCAACTTCTATCTCTAATTCTTTCGCAACTTCTAACAATACGTCTTTTCTTTCTTTTAACAGAAACGCCATGATGCAAATACACACAAAACCAAATCTAAACTTAATCGATACAAAAATATCACAAAGACTCAAGGTAACCTAACAATACACTAGACCTACTCTTAACAATATTTTGCACATATGCGCAAATCTAACCAACACAATAAGCTACACAACAGTGCACTCCAACTCAACAAGTATAACTACCGTATACTAAATTTCACAAATCTTTAACCACAACAATACCCTACTCAATACTGTGCCAACAAAACAAGTATACCTACTGTATACTAAATTTCACAAATCTAAAACCACAACACTAATGTTGCACATTTATACACTTCATACAAAACTTAAAAATCCCTCTAGTCTCTTATTGTTTACTAAAACTTTACCTAGTCTTTATATTCCTTATTTAAAACATTTTACATACACAAACAATACTCGGTTGCTGCCCCGAAAATAATCTCAATAAAAAGACTCACCTTCAAATTTGTGGAGGACACACAGAAACACTCAGGAATTCTGGCACTTGACGCTTCGAAATCTGGAAAATGGCACTCCCAGTACAGGCAAACAGATATTCAATGATTCCGTAGGCAGGAACGGGAGATGCTTGAATCATATACTTCTCACAGCTGGGGACACCAGGAAAATATCTCATAACAGGCAATTCCAAAAAAAAGGTGGGCACACTTCATCATAACACTTGTATCCAGCACTTCTCACAGCTAGGCACTCCAAGAAAACATCTCATAGCAAGCAATTCCAAAATACAGGCGGGCACACTTCATCACTAGCAGGAACGGGAGACACTTGTATCCAGCACTTCTCACAGCTGGGAAATCCAGGAATTAGCCGTCATTCAACTCGTCTCATCACAATCGCACACGGCTGGCATTTTTTTCTCTTTACTTAAAACTAAGGATTCGGGCATCTATTTACTTAAAATGCCGGATCACCACCGCTGCCACCAATTTAGATCTTGCTGTAACGTCGTCAGAAGGTAGCGTGAAAATAAAACATCACAGCAAAGTTGTGGGAGTAAAAAAAATACTTTTAATTTTTTCCTCCAAAAGGATAATCGAATTAAATTAGTTTATGAAGTTGATAGTCTCCGTGCCTAGCCAGTATGGTAGCCCTGTTTTGATGTCGCTCTCTCCACAGCTTGTCTCGGTACAGTTCGCAAGGCGTTTTTTACTCATTCGCGTTTCGGATTCCTGGTCAGCATCACCGAACAAAACTCTGGGATTCTCCTCTCCGCTTCCTAAAACGACCAGCCCTTGTCTTTTCCGAGCTCTTTTTCCTTCTTTTTCTCGTTCTCTTTTTCTTTCCTCCTCTCTCCCGGTTTTCCAACCTTTTAAAACATCAGGGGCAGTCCATTTCTCCCCCTCACGTTTTCTCATTGGTGGGCCCATATGAGTCGATCCGTGAACCTCAACTCATTAGAGCCCATTGGTCCATAATCCGCCAATCGTCCACTCACCCGGTTTCTTCACAAACCAGCAGGTGTCCGACACATGCTCCGACGGCCGAACCCCTTCGGCCCACTGTCGTCGTTTTACCGCCTTTGAGGACAATTCGCCATTGTGTATGTAAGGTGACAGTAAGCTGCCTCGGAAGCGATCTCGCCCACAGTAGAATTGCCAGACAAATGTTTGTCTAGTCTAACTGGCACCAAAGTCCAGAGGCTAAATAAGCGATAATGAACCCCAGCTGCACGTGTACCAAAACTCAGTCTAGTATTGTCCTGAAAGAGTGAAACTCGTTTCGAAAGGAGGACGTCACAACACGTTTGGTGACCACCTAATTTCACGTTTTGGACCTGTGAATTGGCATCCAAGATCTTGTGATTTAACACCGCTAGACTATTTTCTGTGGGGCTATGTAAAGTCATTGGTCTATGTGGATAAGCCACAAACGCTTGACCATTCGGAAGACAACATTCGCCGTGTTATTGCCAATATACGGCCACAAATGTTGGAAAAAGTCATCAAAAATTGGACGTCCAGATTGGACTACATCCAAGCCTGTCGTGGCAGTCCTATGCCAGAAATCATATTTAAAATGTAATGCCACAAGATTATCTTTCGAATAAAAAAAATTCATGTCAATCGAATAATACATCGTTGTTTTATTGCAATTTAAATTTCTATACCTCTAAAAAAAACACCCTTTTATAACCGCTCGTGTCATTGAACGTGGCACTAGTGGAGAGATCTACTACTTTCTAGAAGATTCCAGAGGGTTCCGAACTCGCCAACAAGGTCGCCATTGACGCCAAAATGGTAGCGAAATTGATCGCCAACTTGGTCGCCAAAAATGATCCCAACTTGGCTCTAGCACCAAGATTTCGCGAAGTTCTCATTCAATCGCCATTATAACGTAAGGGACGGCACTGCTTGTGAATAGTACAATTTTAACATGAAATAAATATAACATAGAGTAATATAAATGCATTAAACACTCACATACAAATAATTTACACTATTTACACAAAATTCGCAACAATATTAATATAAATATGTATATACATAAGACAGAATAACAACATTAAGTGGTAATTAATCTTTATTAATTATCATTAAAGTATCGTATTGTGATCCAAAACAATCGTGTATATAAAATTTCAGTAAACTGAATGCTATAAAGCGTGAGAAAAAAAACCTTTTCAAGTTTTGACACAAGTCGCCAAAAATGATGCCAACGTGGCTGTATTTGCAATTCATTAAATAATTAGTTTTAATCAATTAATTTTTATTAATTATAACTAAATTATTCTATTGTCATCCAAAATGATCATGTATATAAAATTTCATTTCAATTGAGTGCTTTAAAATGCATTTTATTAACGATTGAAAATTCCCCACCAAGATAAATAAATAAACAAACAAACAAATATATAGAGAGTATGAATTAATAGTAGGAATTGAAAAACATGCATAAGTTTATCCATACATATACAGTGAGCCACAAAAGTGTTCGTACACTTGCAATTTTTTATAAAATTTAATGTTTTCGACTAATAAAAATTAATATATTGTAATTGTAATTTTTTATATTTTCAACTTGTTCTTACTGGAATGACATAATTAATTTTTTAAAAATAGTATAACTATTTTTTAAAAAAATTAATAATCAAAAAGTTCCAAAAAAATTACGCCACAAAAAAGTTTTCGTACACTTAACAAAAATCTCAACTTAGCTTTAAGTATTGTATTTCTTTCTTAATTTAGTACTTAGTAGGATATCTTTTAGTGTCCACAACAACTTTTAAGGGTCTTGGTATAGATTTAATCAATTTTTCGTAATTTCTGCATCGATTTTCCTCCATGCTTCTGTGATTAGTTTTTACTTCATATTATGTGTTTATAGGTCATATTTTCTTCTTTTTTAAAATCAAATTCTCCACAAATATGCTCTACCGGGCTAAATAAAGTGATTGAGAGGTGTTTTCAGAATTTGGGAACAGTTATAGAGACACCAGTGGCGTACAATGAGATCAGTGCACTTGGCGTCATTACCCTGTTAAAAAAATAAGTAGTCTCCAAAATCCAAATTTCGGGCGGATAATTTAAAATTTCTCTTTAACATAATTAAATAGAGCTCATTATTCATAATACCATGAAAAAAATACCAAATGACCTAATTCTGAGGCCCATTTACACCCCCAAGCCAGAACACTTCTACCTCCATGTTTTATTGATCCAACTAGATTCTTGGAATTTAGTTTCAGAAAATTCGAAATTGACAGCAAATTGATTCGGATGGCAGACAATTCAACAATTTTAGTTCCGATTAACCTATAATAGCTTGTAAATGAAAAAATAAGGAGTTTAATCCCATGAATTTATGTGGAACAAGAACTCCTTCACTTTCATGCTTCAGCATGGAAGTGAAGGAGTTCTGGCGTGGAGGAACTCTCTCCTCTTGATATAAAAAGGACGGAACTTCTAATATTTTCTAATAATGTCTAAAATTGAAGTAGAATAACTAACTTTTTGCACCCTCGTAGCTCAATAACCAAGTAGATTTCCGCAAAACCAATTTTCAGTGGATTTCTACTCCGTAAAATTAAAATAAACATGCGTGACAAAATTCAAGTCTAAATCTAATAAAGTAAAAAGAGAATTTTTACTATCAATACTTCCATAACCAAGTTGAGAGTCAATTTCCATAAGAATCGTTCTTAGCTGATTTCAATTCAACAAAAGAAATGTGCAAACCACATTTCATTATTATAGTCCTTGTAGTTCGAAACTGGGATTTTTTTTTGTCAATTCGTCTCAGTAACACCCACTCCTTCCAGTAGTCAATTTCCGTAAAATCCATTTTTTAGAGGATATCTATTCAACAAAAGGAACATGCTTAACGAATTTCAAGTATGTGGGCCAACAATTCAAAAACAGGAATTTTTCTCTAAAAACTCCCCTTGATTCCTCACAACCTCCTTGGAAATCGATTTTCGCAAAACTCTTTGTTAGAAGAACTCTATCCCATGAAAAGAACATACCCACTAATTTTCAAGTAGGTAGGACTAATATTTTGAAAATTGGAAATATTTATCTATTACACCTCTCAATCCCCCGAAATGCCCCCTGGGAGGTGATTTCCATGAAACTTATTTTGTAGCGCTTCTCTACTCTATGAAAGGAATTTGCTTATCAAATTTCAAGACCGTACGTCTAATAGTTTATAAGAGGAAATAATTACCTATAACAATCCGTAATTCTCCGCAACGCCGGTTGGAGTCGAACTTCATAAAACCCATTTTATAGCAGATGTCTTCTCTATGAAAGGCATCTGCTTACCAAATTTTAAGACTGTACATCTAATAATTAAAAAAGGAAGTAATTATGTTTAACGCCCTTTAATTCCCCGAAACACCACTCGGGTGTTAAATTTCACAAAATCCATTTTGTAGCGAATCTCTAGTCTATGAAAAGAATCTGTTTACCAAAATTCAAGACCGTACGTCTAATGGATTAAAAGGGGAAACAATTAACTATACCACCCCTTAAGCCCCTGCAACGCCAATTAGAGAGCAATTTTCACGAAACCCATCTTATAGTGGTAACCCATCCATAAATGGAATCTGCGTACTCAATTTTAAGATTTTTACGTCTAATAGTTTAAAAAAGAAAAAGAGATAATTACCTATAACGCCCCTTAATTTTTAATTCTCCGTAACGCCACTTAGGAGTTGATTTTCACAAAACCCATTTTGTAGCGGAACTCTACTCCAGGAAAGGAATCCGCTTACCAAATTTCAAGAGTGTATGTCTAATAGTTTAAAAATGGAAATAATTATGTATAACGCACCTTAGGCCCCGCAGCACCACTTGGGATTCGATTTTCTCAAAACCCATTTTGTAGTGGATCTCTACGCTATGAAAGGAATCCTCTTATACCAAATTTGTAGACTGCACGTCTATGGAAATAATTAGTAATAAAAATATAAATAATTATGCATAACGCCCCTTAAGCGGTCTCCACGCCCCTTGTAGGTCGACTTTTGTAAAAACCATTTTGTAGGGGATCTCTACTCTAGGAAAGGAACCTGCGTACCAAATTTCAAGACTGTACATCCGATAGTTTAATAATGGAACTAATTATCTATAACGCCCTTTATACCCCCGTAACGCCCCTTGGGGTTCGATCTTCGCAAAATCCATTCTTAGCGGATGTCTACTCCATGGAAGGAATCTGGCTACCAAATTTCAAGTCTGTAGGTTTAATAGTTTCGGAGATATCGTGATTAATCAGTGAATCAGTTGGTTAGCGAGTGATTCGCTTTTCTCCTTTATGTATGTAGACTAGCTGTTACCCGCGACTTCGCCCACGTGGAATTTAACAAAAAAGTGCTTATTCAATTCGTAGAGTTTACGAAAACTTAATAATTATGTAAAAGTAAAGAAATACTTGCTATAAGTATAATGTCTTTCTACTACTTTGTGAGTCGATGTTTCTTTTTTGTTTTATTTTTTTTTCTTTATTTTTTGTTAACTTATGGTTTTTCGTATTAAATTTATTGAACAATCTCTCTATATACAATATTAAATTTAATGAAAAAATCTCTTTATATACAATATTAAATTTATCAATTTCAAAATAAATAAAAAACTGAAATATTTTCATGAAAGAAAACCTAACGACGCGTTTAAAATTGATTTCGAATTATTACTTAACCCAGTGTTTCTCAAACTTCCAGTATGGGCGATCCAATTTTCAATCGTAATTTTCACCGCGCCCCCATACAATAACAATGCATTGAATGCAATAATAATGTACTTTAACGCTAAAGCTACAATGCGATCTAAATTAAAAACCGCATAAATTATCAAAATAAATATTAAGTTTTGCATACAGTTTTGTATGTGATAAGCTCATGTGGAAAAATCACTAGTAATTATTAAACCTGCTCTTAACTTAGTATCAAATATAATATATTGTACCGTACTGAGTGTGTTATACATTTATATATATAGTATATAATATAGTATATCAAAGCATATATGTATGTATTTATAAATGTGTATTTTATTTTTTATTATATCACAATATATTTTTTTTGTTTCCTTTTACTAAATTCGTAATTTTTAAATAATCTTTTATTTTCGACATGCTCGCACCCCCCTTGTAGGGTTATCATGCCCCCTAGGGGGCATGCCCCACAGTTTGAGAAATGCTGACTTAACCCCTTCCAAGACCAGCAAAAGGAGAAAGAAGTATTTCCCAGTTTTGAGAATATACGCACGCGCGGGTCGAGCGAATTTCCCGGTTTAAGCCTAATTTCATTTAAAAATTCATATAAAATCTTTAATGCAATCAGATACGCTAAAATTAGAAATTTACTATCATTTATAATCTAAATAAGCAGTGCAAAAATTTTTGCTATGTTTAATATAATTATAAATAACCTTCGCTATATATGCTTATAATTTTTAAAATTGTGATTGTATTTTAAACATTTTATACTTTTCTGAAGCCTCAATCCTTTATAAATAGTGTGTAAAAGATTAAATTTAAAAGAACTATACCTGTTTGAAAATTGTTTATATTTACAGCCCTCCAGAGAAATGTAACACCCCTGGAGTTTTTTAATAAAAATTTGAACACAAAAAAATATTATACACTTTATGCTTAAAATTTGTTTAAAACACAGCCCAGTTAAAAATATGCAAATGTAATTTGTATTTGTTTTGTCGATCACTTTAAAACATAAAGGAAAATCACGATATGTGTAACGTACTTTTTTGAAAATGAAACTTAAGTTTGAGGGCATGAACAACTTCTAGATATAAATAGCCCTAATAAAAATTTTACTCTTTTTATAAATTGTACTAAATTGTTGATTCTCTGTAAAGATCTTATGAAAAATATACTTGCAGGATTGTCTTACAAATTAATTTACGTCGATATCACAGGTATTTTCTTTTAATTTTGTAAAATAAAGGGAGTTCTTCAAATGCTGGCATAAAATTGTGAGTACTTATTCAAAATAGAAATAGAAATATATGCTGCTTCGAACTATTTATAGTTTTCACAGGCATTGGTATCCCGTATAATAATTGTGTGTAATGTTTGTTGTTAGATTATTCAAAGCTGTTTCCATTTAATATATCACTAAAAATAAAATATAGTGGGCCCAGTGATAAATATTAAAATTTATTTGGCCACCTATAGTTTGTAAAAATTTTAACCATAATTTAAATAATGTAAACAATCGTACAGAATTAATTATTATGATGCATTGTACAAACATTTAAGAACGAAAAAAAACATTGTTGTGAAATAAAAATGTTGTGTGTTGGAGCTTAATAATGTTAAAAAAATTATTTCTTGCATATTTATTGTTTTGTAATCAACGAGTGAAGTTGAAACTGGTGATCGCAAAAAAATCGTTTTTAAACGTCATAAAGATGTCGGATGTTATTTTTATTATTGTTTGTTTTGTTGCATTCCTTGTGGCTCCTTTTTGAAATATTTGGACATTGCAAATTGCCATTTTGCTTCCATTTGATCCCTTATTGTATTTTTATTATATATCTCAAACTGAAGTCACGCAATTTAAAAAGAGAAAATCAAAATACTGATCAAGAAATGGATATTTCTCTTACGGTTTCTCAACTGGAAGAAAAAGCTGAAAAGTGTTCTGTAATTGCTGATAATAAGTTGATCGAAAAATTTGAAGATGTTGGAGTGGAAAACACCATAAAAGGTCCAATGAAGTCAAATACTACTTATAATCAGAACAAGGATGGAATTTTGAATAGAATTGATACAACAAGAACATTTAAAAAGTTCTCTCCCTTAACAAAACGAACCAATATTTCTGAAACATCGGAGCACATTTCAGCTCCTTCCGCTGAAACGACTATGATTGAAGGCACCAAATATACGCTTTTTGATAACAATGCAAAAATATTTATCATTAACAACGATGATTTTGAAGAGGAAGAGAAAGAGTTGAAAGATTATTTTGATTCAGATTCAACACACACACACATCCTCTTTCTATAATCCAAATTTTAAAATGGGATCCTACCACGATGCTTTTCATTTGAAACCAATTTCAATGGATGCATCACCAGTTTACAGTACAGATGAAAATGACTTCATTGACAACGCCAATTTTTATGAGAAAGAGCAAGAATTGAACGATATATTTAGTTCAAATTCGGTATCCACTTCCAATAATCTAAATTTCGAAATGGGATCCTACAACGATGCTTTTCATTTCAAACCAATTTCATTTGACGAATCATCGATTGACAGTGTAGATGAAATTGATATAATTGACAATGCCAATTTTGGAGAGGAAGATAAAGAAATGAATGATATAACTAATTCAAATTCGATATCCTCTTCCAATAATCCAAATTTTGTACTGAGATCTTACAATGATGATTATCATTTTAAACCAGTTTCGGAGGATACATTACCAGTTAACAGTACGAATGAAAATGAAATAATTGACAACGCCAATTTAGAAAGGGAGGAGAAAAAACAGAAGAATGTATTTAATTCGAATTCGGCATCCACTCCCAATATTCGAAATTTAGTAACGGGATATTACAACGAAGGATTTAAATTTACACCAACTCCAACGGTTAAATCACCAGATACTCCTACGGAAGAAAATGCGAATGAAAATACTGTTGATTCTTCCCAAAGAAAAAGTGTTTTTAAAAAAATGAAATCGTTTTTTAAGAAGGTTGTAACGCGTAAAAGGAACAGCTTTTCATACAAAAGATTTTAAATATATATACAAGACACATATGGCACACATGACAGACAACTCATATTTCTAGCAACACATCATAAAATATGTCATGTTATAAATGTCCTCAAATGGCGTTTTATGCCAGCTATAAATTAAAATGTCAAGAGAAGGCCTGGATTTTCCCCTCGCATTGATATTCGTAGCGAAGACCTGAACTATAATTTGATATTAATACGTCAAGCGAAGGCCTGGACTATAATTTGATATTAAAACGGCAAGCGAAGGCCTGGACTATAATTTGATATTAATACGTCAAGCGAAGGCCTGGACTATAATTTGATATTAATATGTCAAGCGAAGGCCTGGACTATAATTTGATATTAATACGTCAAGCGAAGGCCTGGACTATAATTTGATATTAATACGTCAAGCGAAGGCCTGGACTATAATTTGATATTAAAACGTCAAGCGAAGGCCTGGACTATAATTTGATATTAATACGTCAAGCGAAGGCCTGGACTATAATTTGATATTAATATGTCAAGCGAAGGCCTGGACAATAATTTGATATTAATACGTCAAGCGAAGGCCTGGACTATAATTTGATATTAATACGTCAAGCGAAGGCCTGGACTATAATTTGATATTAATATGTCAAGCGAAGGCCTGGACAATAATTTGATATTAATACGTCAAGCGAAGGCCTGGACTATAATTTGATATTAATACGTCAAGCGAAGGCCTGGACTATAATTTGATATTAATACGTCAAGGGAAGGCCTGGACTATAATTTGATATTAATACCTCAAGCGAAGGCCTGGACTATAATTTGATATTAATACCTAAAGCGAAGGCCTGGACTATAATTTGATATTAATACGTCAAGCGAAGGCCTGGACTATAATTTGATATTAATACGTCAAGCGAAGGCCTGGACTATAATATAATATTAATACGTCAAGCGAAGGCCTGGACTATAATTTGATATTAATACGTCAAGCGAAGGCCTGGACTATAATTTGATATTAATACCTCAAGCGAAGGCCTGGACTATAATTTGACATTAATACCTCAAGCGAAGGCCTGGACTATAATTTGATATTAATACGTCAAGCGAAGGCCTGGACTATAATTTGATATTAATACGTCAAGCGAAGGCCTGGACTATAATTTGATATTAATACCTAAAGCGAAGGCCTGGACTATAATTTGATATTAATACGTCAAGCGAAGGCCTGGACTATAATTTGATATTAATACCTCAAGCGAAGGCCTGGACTATAATTTGATATTAATACGTCAAGCGAAGGCCTGGACTATAATTTGATATTAATACGTCAAGCGAAGGTCTGGACTATAATTTGATATTAATACGTCAAGCGAAGGCCGACTATAATTTGGCCTGGACTATAATTTGATATTAATACGTCAAGCGAAGGCCTGGACTATAATTTGATATTAATACGTCAAGCGAAGGCCTGGACTATAATTTGATATTAATACGTCAAGCGAAGGCCTGTACTATAATTTGATATTAATACCTCAAGCGAAGGCCTGGACTATAATTTGATATTAATACGTCAAGCGAAGGCCTGGACTATAATTTGATATTAATACCTCAAGCGAAGGCCTGGACTATAATTTGATATTAATACGTCAAGCGAAGGCCTGGACTATAATTTGATATTAATACGTCAAGCGAAGGCCTGGACTATAATTTGATATTAATACGTCAAGCGAAGGCCTGGACTATAATTTGATATTAATACGTCAAGCGAAGGCCTGGACTATAATTTGACTTTAATACCTCAAGCGAAGGCCTGGACTATAATTTGATATTAATACGTCAAGCGAAGGCCTGGACTATAATTTGATATTAATACGTCAAGCGAAGGCCTGGACTATAATTTGATATTAATACCTCAAGCGAAGGCCTGGACTATAATTTGATATTAATACCTCAAGCGAAGGCCTGGACTATAATTTGATATTAATACCTCAAGCGAAGGCCTTGACTATAATTTGATATTAATACCTCAAGCGAAGGCCTGGACTATAATTTGATATTAATACCTCAAGCGAAGGCCTGGACTATAATTTGATATTAATACGTCAAGCGAAGGCCTGGACTATAATTTGATATTAATACCTCAAGCGAAGGCCTGGACTATAATTTGATATTAATACCTCAAGAGAAGGTCTGGACTATAATTTGATATTAATACGTCAAGCGAAGGCCTGGACTATAATTTGATATTAATACCTCAAGCGAAGGCCTGGACTATAATTTGATATTAATACGTCAAGCGAAGGCCTGGACTATAATTTGATATTAATACCTCAAGCGAAGGCCTGGACTATAATTTGATATTAATACCTCAAGCGAAGGCCTGGACTATAATTTGATATTAATACCTCAAGCGAAGGCCTGGACTATAATTTGATATTAATACCTCAAGCGAAGGCCTGGACTATAATTTGATATTAATACCTCAAGCGAAGGCCTGGACTATAATTTGATATTAATACGTCAAGCGAAGGCCTGGACTATAATTTGATATTAATACGTCAAGCGAAGGCCTGGACTATAATTTGATATTAATACCTCAAGCGAAGGCCTGGACTATAATTTGATATTAATACCTCAAGCGAAGGCCTGGAATATAATTTGATATTAATACGTCAAGCGAAGGCCTGGACTATAATTTGATATTAATACCTCAAGCGAAGGCCTGGACTATAATTTGATATTAATACGTCAAGCGAAGGCCTGGACTATAATTTGATATTAATACGTCAAGCGAAGGCCTGGACTATAATTTGATATTAATACCTCAAGCGAAGGCCTGGACTATAATTTGATATTAATACCTCAAGCGAAGGCCTGGACTATAATTTGATATTAATACCTCAAGCGAAGGCCTGGACTATAAATTGATATTAATACCTCAAGCGAAGGCCTGGACTATAATTTGATATTAATACGTCAAGCGAAGGCCTGGACTATAATTTGATATTAATACCTCAAGCGAAGGCCTGGACTATAATTTGATATTAATACCTCAAGCGAAGGCCTGGACTATAAATTGATATTAATACCTCAAGCGAAGGCCTGGACTATAATTTGATATTAATACGTCAAGCGAAGGCCTGGACTATAATTTGATATTAATACGTCAAGTGAAGGCCTGGACTATAATTTGATATTAATACGTCAAGCGAAGGCCTGGACTATAATTTGATATTAATACGTCAAGCGAAGGCCTGGACTATAATTTAATATTAATAACTCAAGTGAAGGTCTGGATACTTATTCATCTTAATATTTCTATATAGCGATTGCCTCAACTATTTATTCCTATTAGTATTCCTAGCGAAGGCCAGGACTATTTATTCATATTGATATTTCTAGCGACGGTTTGGACTATATTTATTTATACTGATATTCTCTTAGCGTAGGTTCGGACTATTTATAAATATTGATACTCCTAGGGAAAGGCCTGTATTATTTTTTCGCAGAATGCCAAGCGAGGGTTTGGACTCCTATTTCCTATTGGTAACATCGCAAAGGAATTGAAAACAATTGCATTATAATATCTCCAAGAAGGTAAGACATTTTGTTTATCGTTACCATAAACCAATACCGTGTTGGTTGTTGTTTGATTTTAACAACTATTGAGAAAAACTCAACTGCTACATGACAATAACATCTGAGTAGAAAGTATAGAGTGCTGTTTGAATGTAACATCTCAGAAGATGATATAGACTGCTGCTTGGGATTGTGACATCTGTTTACAAGGCTTGGAATTGCTACTTTAGAACTGCCAGAAAATATTTTAAACTGCTACCTCTACGGCTGGATCATCCGCTACTATGACCCTTCTTTCACTTGATTTCAGCCGTGTGCAAGGCTGAAATCATTTGGAATTCTGGAAGGATATTTTCCATTGGGAACTCCTGGATTGTTTCAAAAGTTTATTTCAATAGTTCTATTTTACATAAATATCAATAGAATAATTTTACTACAATAGTGAAAATTTTGTAATAGCCTTATATATTACTAATAATTTCAAAATAAAGGTTTTGGCTTTTCAACACCTTCTATGTGTCATTTCTTTTGACGTGTGATTCTTGAGAATTCTGTAGTTTTCTTTTCTGTAATAATTAAAGCAAACTGTTCTTTTATGTAACATATTTTTTGTAAGTGAGATACAAACGCTTGAAAACATATCTATGCACCCAATTCTGTATTCATATGAAATTTTTTACGATTACACGTTATTATGATTTAACATGAATTTTAAAAAAAATCATCCTCTTTTTGGACTGCTTATTTTGATTTAACTTGATTAATCCAAATTTTAAGGCAGTTTGGAAACTGCAACGGAAGATTTATAGATAGCTGTAAGTTCTTGGATTGTGGGGCAAGAAAATTATTATTTTACTAAACATGAGAATAAGGAACGAGCTAGGAAGTTTCTACGGGGTCTGACGTCATGAATACCTCTTTAAAGATAATTATACAATGGCGTATAGCCAAGACAAAAATACAATTAATTTTTTAATTATTTCTTAAACCAACTAAGGCATTGACAGCATAAGAAGCTAATTCTAATTTTGTTAAAGAGATTATAAAAAGATTTTTACCAATTAGCATGTAGACAATAACCAAAACATTTCTATTGACAGCAATAATATCGAAGTCTTATGGAAAAGTAAAAGTTTATGATCAGAAAGTGACAACGCATTAAATATTTTTATGTTTAACTCATATTATTTGCTAAATTTGTCTGTTCTTTTATTAGTGCCGTATTTTTTAAAAAATGGTAATTTATTTTGTATGATGCATGTACAAACTTTATGAAAACATGATTAAGACATTAGCATGAAAATTCAAGGTTTTCTGAATTATTTTTTCCTCATTTCCTATGACTTAAACAAATCTTCTATTTTCCCATAATTGCAATGTATTTTTAACAAAATTTTTCATGTAATTCTTGGGAATGTATCTATCGTGTAAAAAGAGAATTAGTTTTATAAGATATTTTACTGAACGTTTAGTTGTAGAGGGAGATGAGCATATAAGAATATACACTGATGGGCCAAATTATTATAAACATCCCTTCAGTATAATATTGTACCACCTTTTGGCCTCGATACTGCGCAGATTCATTTTGGCATGGACTCAATGAGATGTTGGTAAGTCTTATAAGGCATCCGATAACACAAACTTCCCTAATGCCTTTAGATTGAATATTAATGGAATCAGCACCCTGATGCCCTGTTCGAGAGATCTCATCCCACAGATATTCGAGAAGATTGATATCTGAGGATAGGTAAAGAAGGTAAGGAAAGGTAAGATCTATGTCACGCGCTTCGGACCATCTGCGGACAATTCCAGTTGTACAACAGGGAATTATGTCCGTCTGAAAGTATCTGTCCAAGGAAGGGTTCACTTTTAACTTAACAAGATGTACGAGTTCAGCTTCATTCCGTATTAAAACGATGGGCACGTACAGGTCAAATTCTGTAATTACGAATGTATTCGTTTGGAGAGATTTGCTTTACGTCATCTGAAAGAATGCCTAAAATTATTGTCTGAAGTGCTATTGGGTATTTTGATCGATCCAAACTTCTTCAAATTGTGATTTGATTGAATAATTTTGATGAGCATAGAGAACAGAGAAACTATCAGATAAGATTAGCAGATTTTTGTTTGAACAAGACAGATCATCTAAAGCTTGGCAAATAGCAAAGCTTCAGCTGTAAAAATAGAGTTATTCTGTAAGCAAAAGAGAGATTTTCTGTTATACCTGCTATAGATGTTGTTTGTTCATTTTTCGAGGCATCGGTAGCTATTATATGGAAATCCTGCTCAACTGTTTCATCGAATAAATCCCTTATAGCTTGAATTGGTAAATTTTTATCCTGAAATTTGAAGTTATTTGAATATATTTTACATGGAAGAAATGAAAAGGATGTTATTCTGGGGATTGTGGTGATCTGATTACTATTAGCATTTAGGGATTGTAGTATGCTGACAATATTATTTTTATCCTTCTTTATAATTTTTAAATTCAGATCATCAGGATTATTGCTATATAATGGAGAAAAAGTTTGAATGGAGATTTGAGAAAGAAAAAAATTATTTGCCAGTCTTCTGATTTTGTCCGAGAGAATTTCTTGTCCAGCCAGTTTCATTAATACAATATTTGGTGTCCATTGTGGGAGACCTAGTGCAATTCTGAGAGCTTTGGTTTGTATTACATTAAAAGGCTTCAACTGATGGTCAGACCATTTATTTATTATATGACATGTGTAAAAAAAGGTGCTACAGATGCTATTATTGATCAATTGAAAAAGATTTTCAGCTCTGGGACCAAAATGCTTATAAGCCATACCTTTAAGAGCATTGAGTTTTTTCAGTGCTTTATTTTTCATTTGATACGTGATATTGGTATTTTGCGTTTCGAAAAATATACTCCTAAATATTTAATAGAAGTTTGCGATGGTAGAGGGGTCCCAGCTAGTAATATATTAGGAAATGAGTGAATTCTTTTGTTCTTTTGTCTGGGCTTAAGCTCAATTTCCAGTAATTACACCATTGGTTAAT
This sequence comes from Trichonephila clavipes, assembly GCA_019973935.1. NCBI lineage: Eukaryota > Metazoa > Arthropoda > Arachnida > Araneae > Nephilidae > Trichonephila > Trichonephila clavipes. The sequence continues at coordinate 570,397 of BMAU01019687.1, forward strand.
TCTTTCTAAAGTATTTTGTAATTTACGACAGATGATATCAAGTGATTGATGAGAGCAATAGATAAATATGTCGTCAGCGTAAATTGAACACTCGACTCCAATGTTTCAAAAAAGTCATACATATAGATAGTGTATAACAATGAAGACTGCCTTAGGGGAGTCCCTTAGACAGTGTTTTTTTGGATGAAAGGCAACCCCTCCATCGAATTTGCAGCGATCTGTAAGACAAAAATTCATGCATCCAAAGCGTTATTTTCCCAGTAATACCAATTTGTGAGCATTTGCAAATGAGACCATCTACAATATATACACGGAGTCATAAGCGCTCTTTATATTTAAGCTAATCCCCACGAAGTATTTTTTTATCCAACTGTGCGTCTGTTATTGCTTTGTAAATTATATAAGTTGCTGTTCTGTTATCTTTAAAGGGAACAAATCCATAATGTTGTTGATGGAGTTTTTGTTCTGTTATCAGAAAGTAGGTAATTCGATTGGCTAAAATTCTTTCAAATGTCTTGGAGAAAATCGATGTTAAAGCGATAGGTCTATATGAGGAGATTTTGGTTTTATCTTTACATGGTTTGGGAATTGGAAGAATTATAGCATGCTTTTGGGACTATTGAATTATCAAATATATCCGTTGAAAGAAATTTAAAATTATCACACGTTCATTATGGTTCAATAGTTTGAGGAATTTAGCCGGGATTTGGTCTGCACCTGGAATTGTGTTCTTAGCAGATTTTAGAGCTCTATTCAATTCAGATAAATGAAAGGGTTCGTTGATTAAATTATTATCTTGGACAAACAAATCCAAAGGAAGCGGCTCATGGATAATATTATTGGATGCGAAATTTTCTGCAATGAGTGTTGCTTGAATCTGTGGATGATATATGATTCTGTTATGTATTTGAAGAAAATTCAGTGTTGACTCAGGATTGTTTTTCATTGAAATCTTCTTTAGAATGTTATAGAATATTCTCGGGTTAGAAGCGTTATTACATACTGTATCCCAGTTCATCTTTTTAGCTTTTTTAGTATGAAATCGGAGCCGCGGCTGTAATATTGCTTATATCGAATCCCCAATTTTGGAGAAATTTCCTGAATGACCTTTTTTCGGAAGCGTTTCTTGAGTTTGTAAAGGGGTTACGGCATACATTATTCCACAAAGGAGGGAAGGTTCTATTAGAGATTTTTATATTTCGAGTATTATTTGAAATTATTTTAGCAATTTTGTCAGTGAGATTATGATTGTAATCGTCTATCTTATAAAGACTGTTGATTTGGCTTGCTCTATTACTGAGGGCTAATCCACTTTTTATGGCTCGTTTAATCGGGTTATGAAAATTAAAATCTGTAATAACAGGACAATGGTCACTATTCTAGGAGCTGCTTAAAATGAAAGTATTGCTGTATCCGATGAGACTTGAAGAGCAAAGAGTAAAGTCCAGGAGAGATCTAGAGCCGACATTACTTCTATGCGTTGGAACATTAGTATTGAGAAGAATGAAATTAGAATTCGTTAGCCATTCCACAAAGACTTCGTACCTCATAACGCATTAATCAATGGCTAGCTCGGGCTCGCCGTCACTAGCTCGTGAATCGATTCCAGGGTTGCTGTAGCCTAGTGGTTAAGGTCACGAACTCGTGGCCTTCATGTGTTGAGTTCGAGCCGCAGTGTTATTGAAGATCAGTTGCGTAAATGGGCTGATGCACGTTAAATTTGACAAGACTCAAAGTCTTCCGGTTGGAGTGGTGCGGTGGTTTGGAGAAGGGTGACAGGTTCATGTCGTGTACTCGTTTCTTGAACGAAGCTCAAAATTATAATGTTCGTTGCCAATAGATCTCGTGTTATTTTGTAGTGCGACGTTAAAAAGAATTCTCTCTCCTCCAGAATCAATATTGTGACCGTTAGCCAGGTAATCATGGACCGAAACTCATTACGAGGATCGCTGTATGTTAGGAGCGTAGCTAACACCATATTAGTGATACAGGGCCCCCAACATTAATAAGCAAAAATAGTAACATGTTAAGGGCCCCCAAAGAAGGGAGACCAAAACATTTTGATACGCGGCTAGCTATGCCAGTGCTGTCTGTCTATTCTTAGTGTCAGCAAAGACCATCATGTGTTGGGGGATGTGCATTAATTCTGTTGGTCTACAAACTCCTCTAGTAACAGAAAATGGTGAGAAAATTTGAGGAAAAATGAAAAATTTTCGAAATCTGTGAGTCGTCCATTAGACGCAGGGACGTAAATGAACGGAAGAGGTATGTGTGTGATTTTTAATCCTCGTCTACTTCAAAAAAGGGACCTGAAGCAACAATTTTACATTTTAAAATCACTGCATTGAAAATATGTATTCCTTTATAGAAGCTTTGTATTAGAAAATTTTAATCAGCTGAGAATAATGTATATATACGAGGGTGAGTTGGAAAATAAGTTTCCGATGTCGACTGTGGTCAGAGTTCTGTATGAAAGTCAAAACATAGAATGAGACATTAAAGATGACATAACTTTATTTTTCCACATAAGTACCAAGTACATTGAGACAGTTTGTCATGCCACTTGATGAGATTCAAAAAGCCCTCCAAGAAAAATTCATCGCTTTGTTTACGGAAGTAACGTTTAACGGCTATGGGCGAACGACGAAACAGCAGGTAAATGCGCAAGACACCGATACTCCATTGGTTAGAGGTCAACCGCGATCAAACAGTTAGACTTGTAAAAGTGACCTGGGCTCCTTAGATCTGGCGTTCGGTTGTTGGATGACAATGCGAGATCACACTCGACGATGGCAAAGCAAAACCAGTCATTTCTTGGTTGGGCGTGCCTACACCAACCACCATACAGTCATGGTCTCGCACTAAGGGAATTTAATCTGTTTCCGGCTTTGAAGAAGAATCTCGCCGAAAAGTGCTTTGGAAGCAACTCTGAAGTTAAACAAGTCGTTAAACATTTTTTCCATATGCAAAGCGCTTAGTTTTTCCTGGAAGGCCTTTTGAAGCTTATCAGGCGGTATGACAAATGTCTCAACGTACTTGGAACTCATGTGGTAAAATAAAGTTATTTCTTATATTTAATGTCTCATTCTATGTTTTGACTTTCATACACAACTCTGACCACAGTCGACACATTTTTCGACTCACTCTCGTATATAAAACCTCTGACACTAAAGTACGATGAATAGTCCTGTAACATGAACGTAGATGAAATATTAACGAAAAAAAAGTATCCTTCAAAATAGTCCCTTCCCATAACTATGCAACACTGAGATCTGCTATACATGTCCTGGAAACTTTGCAAGAAGTCTTCGTTTGGGAAGGTGTTCAAAAGCCAGCTCTTTCCTTTCAAAGCGAGTTTGAGACTTGGGAATTGATGAGTACGGTGGATGTTCAATTTGTAGCATTCTATTTTTGGAAGGAACTGTGACGATATTGGCTGTGAGAGGATGAGCATTGTCGTGAACAAAAAGCCATGAACCCTGTTGTGTGTAGTTGGGTCATACCCAACGTTTTTCTCATCCCTAAATACTGAGTAACGATTTGTCACACGGTTAATCTGCAGTTCATCAGCTAACATAAACACAGTTCATCGACGATCTTTCGTCAGTGTAACCGGTTTTCCACTACGGGTTTTGTCAGAAACACTTTCCCGGCCTTCTCGAAAACGGGTGTACCACTGGTACACACACTTCATGGACAGTGCTTGATCTTCATGAACACGTACCAGGATCGCATAAGTTTCTTTCAGTGTCTTGCCAAGCTTAAAACAAAATTTTAAGAGTTCCTTCATTTTCCTGTTATCAGTTAAGAACCAACGCACTGAAGAAGCACTTTGTTAAAAAAAGTCTTACATGGAACGCCAGCGACGCTCAACTGAACACCGGTGGGGGCAGATGGTCAACACCTGCCGCTATGTATGTGCAGCATTTTGTTTCTTCATTGTAGCCAAAAGAACCGTTCTCACTTCATTCACCGAACTTTATTGTCAGAGGTTGAACATATATATTTGTCGAAGAGATTCTGTATACTTAAGAACAGGGGAGCAAACTTTTTTGCCTGTTGGAGACATTTCATACTTATAAAACCAATATTCCAACCAACCAATTATTTAATTTGGGAAAATAGAATTGAAGAAATGAACTGAATTTTTAAAGTGTGTTCAAATTTTTCTCTTGTTTAATTATTGTTGTACACAATAATGATTATTTACTTTTCAATAAAATAAATATATAATAAAAAAAATGCAATAAATACTTTTTTACTTAATATAATTTTATAAAAAAAGATTAGATATAGTTTCAATAATTTTCCTTGAACCAGGTAATGCATATATTGTCAATTTTTAAAAACAGCTTCAAATTTTTCGACTTTTTTTTAATTAACAAAGAATAACATTTTATCATTTGCTTTATTTTTTTACCGTTATTTTAACTAATGTCAAAGTTTATGAGAATATATTTAATTGAAAATTTTGTAATACTAATATTTGCTGTTTATCACACTAAATTTATATTATTTCAATCAATGTCATTTGATTACAAATGTAATCTCTGCATACTATTTTGTGAGGATTGATTTTACTTTTTAAAAAAATAGGCCTCACTCTCCGTGTGAAGCAACTGTTTTACGAGGAAGATGATGCCTAAAGTGGTATTTCCTTTTTTGAACTTCTAAACCAAAATAATTTCAAAATAAGAAGATATCAGGCACACAATGCCTGTTGACTCAAATGTATTCTGTTCCCTTTTCATTTATGCAGCTATAAAGATTATTTTCAAAATTTCAAATGGTTATATTTTGAATCAGAATTCTAAGATTATTCCCAAGAAATATATATGAAATCATTTTTTTGCAAAAAGTAACATGCAGCATACAAGTTCGGGTGCAAGATATTTGATAATACCCTTTTTTAAAAAATTTTAATACAATTCAAAAAATTCTCTCTTTCAAATAATAAACTAAATAATTTGGAATAATAGAATGGAAAAATTACATTTACAAGTTTTTTCCTTGCCAAAAGTATAATTTAGTATCCCTCACACCAATCAGTCATTACTGAAAGTAATGATCTGCAGTAATTAAATGAACACAAAAAATTCTCTCTTTCATGGTTTCAGATAATAAACTAAATATAATTTGGAATAATAGAAGTTTTTTCCTTGCCAAAAGTATAATTTAATATCCCTCACACCAATCAGTCATTGCTGAAAGTAATGATCTGCAGTAATTAAATGAACACAAAAAATTATATTGTAAAGCTATTAGTTTAAATTCATATAAATATAAGTTTCATAAAAATCTCTGTTTTTGTGATATGACTGCCTAAAACAGAAAAGATTTTTCCGCTTTTGGTACAATTAAATCGATAATTATTAACATTAATAACTTTTGTATAATGATCTTATTTATAGAAAAAATGTACTAGTTTGCTTTACTTTCTTTTACTGTAGCTTATACATGTACAAGAGATTTTCGAATATTTCTTGAATCGGCTAACGATTTCAATATGCAATTCTAATTTCGTTCAGTGTAAGTTAATGTCGCTCTTTGAAGCTACATGAGGATTACAATATATGACATTGTAACTGGTATTTTTGAATCACAGTTCAATGACAAGGATAGTGCTAAAGCTCATACCTCATTTACCTAAGGCTACATGAAGAATGCGAGATTCAATTTAATTTAATATGCAGCATATTCCAATTCGAGGTTTAAAATACCTCTGATGAACATATTAAAATTGGAGTGGCACCACATTGTTTTTTCAGACGAGTTCTGGTTCTATGTGCAGCATCATTATAAGATGTATCTGCATCTGTAGGCCTCAAAGAAAACACACATGGCCTATTAGCATTCGCTATCATCAAATGAGCCCTACACCTGGTATGTGCATCCATTGAGTGCATGACACAAACATCTTTTTGTTCCCATCTATCTGAACAACTAGCGTCACATTTCTAACATCTTAAAACCCGTGTCAATGACCAAGGTATTGAAGAAGACATCTTTTAATACCTGAATTTCCATCAGAATCAATTGGACACCGAAGTCTGTTTAGTTTGTTCTCCTTTCTGCAGGGAATTGGAAAATTTTTCGTGACTTTCAATCATTTTCCTTGGTGGTTACACAGAAAAGGTTTTAAAAGTTCTAGGTTAATTAGGAGAGACTTTACAGCTAAATATACCTAGAACGTCCACTGGTGTCATTTTGACACCAAGGCACATCATTATAAATAGCTGTCGTTCAGCAAAAGATAGTTCACTAAATAGGTACCATTAGTAAAACAAACTTCTGGAAGTAATATTGCACATTTATTTGAATGCAATGTTATAGGGGTCTCAGTGGAAAGGAGTCAGTTATAATAAAATTGTTGTGTTTAAGTGTTTCGTTACATAGCATTTGCTTATCAGCTCAAAAAAATTTATTCAATTTTCAAACCATGTGCAGAGCGGTGACTCATAGAAAAGGTTAAAATTACTAATTTCAGTCTGATGAAATTGCTAATTTGTTGCGAGAGCTTTCTGAGAATGAATCAGATGGTGCTTAGCTGTCTTATTCTAATTTAAATTCTGATGAAAACATAGGATTGAGTAAAAGTGACTACCAAAGAATTTGAAGAAAGTGCAGATGAAAAAGATAAAATTCCAGTAAATTCTGATATGTATGTCGTTAGGGATGACACACAATGGATACCTCATAATAGTAATGTTCCTGGCAGATTTGCGACAAAGCAGTAGTTCAACAAGCTTCATGAAACATAATATCAATGTCAGTTTTTTTTACAATATAAAGGATCATAATATATGATAATTACAAAAAATAATGTTGAAAAGTCTTAAAACTAAACCTTACTGAACAGCAGTCTTGCAATTATTTAGTTATTACAATTATTTTATATCATGGTGTCAAAACAATATCGGTGGATGCTTAAGGTAATTGAAATCCCAGACGTTCTCTAGTGTTTAAAGATAATACATGATCTAATGTTGTCCATTCTGTCCTGAGCTACCTCAACACAGAGTGTTCAACTGTTGCTCATAACCTTGAATACCAAATTATGTCTGAATACTTGGATGTAATGTGATCATTGCTATACACATTTCTCTCAATTTTACCACAACTGGAAGCAATGCAGGAATAACTTTTAAGAAGGCATGTAAAGCTGGTTCATCATATTGTGCACAATATTTACTCAGGACTGAAATCTAGACCTTTGCATATTGTTTTCACTCGAGAAATATCCAGTTTTATATAAAATTCATTATATGGGCAGGTCAAGATTTCAGAATGGACGAAAACCGCAACACTATAAAGTCTTCAATGCCCAACCAATTGGTACACAAAGAAAAGGCAGGCCAAATCTTAGATGGATTGATGGCCTAGAAAAAGATTTCATAGTTTTGAGAACTAAGAATTGGAGAACACTAGCAAGAAGAATGTTGGGCAGGAAAAGGCTACTTGAGGAGGCCAAGGCCCACCCTGGGCTGTCAAGCCACTGAGGAAGGAAAGAATATAAGATTCAATATACTAATGATGTTAGTTCTTCAATTATTTATTCAAAGAATGAAAAATTGACAGTGTTCACTTCCACTTCTTCATTCATCAGTGGTTTGTTGATCAACAGCTTCTACCAGGCAGGGAAAAAATAACATGTGCATTAGGTTTACCTCCCAGAATTCATTCATGAAATATTATGATGTAATATTTTCTCTCAACATCCCTCTAAAAATTCTAAAATTGACTAAAACAATAAAATACTATTTTGCAAAAGAAGATAAAATATTAGCAATGTGTCATTGCAGGTTAATCACCAATTTTAGTTTCCTTTATATTCGTGAGAATATTATATGGATTTTATTTGGCATCAGGGTTTTAATCTAATATTTATTTTAATAATATGTCATGACATTCGGATGTACTTCATTATTTTTTTACTTTTCTTTTGGACCCTTGTTCTTGATACAAAGAATTCTAAATATGTTTAAATTCCAAATAAAATAAATTTTTGCTCAATGTCTCAATTTATATACTTCAATGTTTTTTTATTATTAATTGTTACAGTTGTAATAAATTATCAAAAAAGTACAAGGACTTGAATTAGTTTATGGAGTTACAAAACGCAACATATTTTGTTTCACTCTAAATATTTCAAACTTAGTTTCCAAAATTCAAATTTCTAAATATCTGCAACTATAAATATGTTCAAATTATCATTGGTGGCTTAGTGTATAATCTTTTTAAATTATTTCATCGACAACACATCAGTAACAAGTTAATTTTAAATTTAATAACAAATTGATTACATTTTCACTAGTTCATGCACAAAAGATCTCTGATCACAACAGAACAAGTTTTCATAGCAGCATCCTCTATACTAGTGGTCTTTAACCCCCAGTCCGTGGATCAAATACTACCGGTCCGCACAAGAAACATTAAATTATTTCCCTTTTATTTACTTTGGTATATTTTTCTTGGGTTTGGGCTACTTTAAATTCTTTATCAAATCCCTTGACATTAATTTTTTGAAGTATCTATATTTTATTCTGAAGTCCCAATAAATTAAAACAGTCTAAAATATAAATCAACATCCTCCTCCTCAAAGGGCCACGGTAAAATTAACAAACGTTGACCAGTCCGCAGTGATAAAAAGGTTGGGGAACACTGCTTTATACCAATTGAGTTCTATGGCATTTAAAAATTAATATTGATGAAATTTAACTGTTTAACAGCTGCCGGTGTATATTTCTGTCTAGCTCAACAGGAACTTTAAGTGCTCCAGATGGATATATACATCCTTCAAAATACAATTATTTTCTTTGTGCTGCTATCAGTAAAACTATTATGAAGGCCTTGGAATGCAATAAAATGAACTTGACAGTGTTTGCAAAGGATTCACTTATTTCAGAGAAAAATTTACTTATTTTTAACTTTTTTTCTCCCCCCCAATACCCATAAGCGCACACTTATGTGAAAAATAGTGGCTTTGGGAAGCTAATCGCATAACTTTTAATTAAGCAGTTAAGGGGTTGAAGCAAAACCCAATATATTTATATTATAACTATATAATACCTTAGATTCTTCTAAAAAAGAATTAAGTCCCAAACACATTTACCAAAAATAGATATTTATTAAAAATGAAAAAGATAAAATGACATAAAAATGCATGATATAACAAAAAACAATCTTTTGAACTATTTCCTTCACCCAAATGCTAATGATGCATAAATTCAATTATGTTTATGTAAATTATTTAAATAATGGCAAAAACACATCAGTATTAATGACACAGTTGGGCAGTGAGATATATTTCAAATACTGATGAAAATACACAATCACTGAAATGCACCATAATTATGATGAATCTTCGGAAGCCATTTTAAGTTTAGCAAACAATGGATCATTACTTTTTAAAGTATATGTTAGAGTAACATCTTGATAATATGAGGCACTTAACTCTATATTGTTGATAACACTGTCTAACAAATGAGCTTTTTCAAACTGACATCCAGGCACTTGTTTGTGAATACTTGTAAAATGTACATGCAGATGATAATATGAAGGTTGGTAATGTAAGAATATTCTTAGCTTTTCATGTTGAATGTTGTATTTCATTTGTATAGCATCCTGAAAATGAAAACATATAAATTAAAAATGTTTTTTCTAGATTAAGTATATAATATTTATAAATATAGCTATTTTTCAATCAGTGTCCTATAAAAGAAAAAACTGTCTTCGTATAATCCTTTAAACCAGCGGTTCTTAAAACTTTTGATTGCTGTGGCCTCCCTTTATGTGTGTCCTTTTGTGGACCCCACCCCTAAGATTTTGAGCATCCTTCCCGACTTAATACTCTTAATCAAAATACAAGTTCTAGTAGAGTTTCCTACATTGGGGACTATTTAGTAATCTAGTCTAGTATGGCATATCTTTCAATTTTTCTAACAAGGCCTTTCAGACTCTGTAAAAGAGGGAAATCTCAATGTTACATGAGAGACTACGTAGACCCCCTAGAAAGGCAATGTGGACCCCCAGGGGTATACAGACCACAGTTAAAGAACCACTGTTTGAAACAATGAAATTTCTTATGCATAAGAATTTATCAATTTTAAATATAATTTATTACAAAAGAGAAAAGTGTTAATTATTATGTTTACTGATTTTGATACAATTTTAATCTTATTCAGCAGCAAACTTTGGTCTAACTTTTAGTAGAATTTACATGCCATACAAATTCGTGAAACTTCAACCTATATCACAAAAAATTGTGACTCCTTGTTTAATTAAAAAATATTATTGAAGCTGCACAAAAAAATTATAAGAAAAAAAAATTTGACCATAAATAATAAGATAATTTATAGTTATAATATTAATGTATGTATAGACATAAAATAAAATTTTAACATTAAAAGAGAAAAAAAAACCCTTTTTGAATCATTAATATTAAAAAATAAATTAAAATTTAAAATATTAACTCATTATTTTAAAATATGAGTAAAACATTTTTCAAAATATTTTATTTTAATAAAAATAAAGAAATATATTAGTCATATTCAATGTTTTCAAATTCGGCTTGCATTTTTATTTTCATCAAAAAATATATGCAAGCTAATTTAAAAATTAAGTGGTGTAGTAATTTTTAAGAGGAATGTTACAAATACTTGGCAATTAATTTTTAATACAATAATTTTCCATAGCATTGTTGGCGCCTTCGAACGTAATTTGCGACTTCAGGGTTGCTAGAATAAAAATACGTATTGCGCCATTTTAATTATAAGAACGCTGATGCAACAGATCGAATGAACATGAAAGGCTTGATGCTTTGGGCAGAGCGCTTTAAGCGATTTTTCTTATTAACTCTGTAAATAGTCTTTAAATGTTGGTGTGTGTGTAGTGTAGTGCTGTGAAGTTATGTTTAGTCATCAATAAACTTATTCGTATACCAAGGGCTCTTCAATTATCAGATACATTAAATCAACGATACAGTCCTCTTGCTCTCCATTGAATTCTCGACAACAATAGTCCTTATCAGTTTAAATATCTACAAAAATATAAAGGATAATTTTGACTTACAAGGCCTTTATTTTTAATATTCTTCAACAGAGGAAGATGAGATGCATTTAAATCCCTCAAGGAATTTATATTTCTTTTGTGACAAATAGCAATGAAGTAAATAGCACTCTTTTCGCTTTCATCCCATTTCAGATCGGGCAACAATATAAAACCCAACTCTGGATCTGGATCTTCAAATACTATTCTTTCAGTCTCACTTTTATGTTGTAATATGTTGTACACCCACTACAAAATTCAAAATATTTAGGAAATACATAATATAAAACATAACTTTTTATTTAGAGTTTTGTTAAAAATTTGAACACCACAATATAATTTATTTTCTAATAATATCAGTTTCAAAACTCTTAAAAAAAATTAAACATATACAAAAAAAAAAGGTATTGAAAAACAAACTTCATAAAATCATCTTATACTTGCATTACTATGATGGAAAAAAAAATTTCAATTACATTTTTCTATAAACACTATCTATAATTTTTTGGAGATATCTGTCCAGAAAAAAAATATTTTCAAAAATGAAAATTTATAAGCAAAAATGTAGTTTTGAGACCAATAATAATGATTCCTATTCATATATATATAATTTATATTAATTATACAACAATTAATTATATAAAACATTTTTTCCACTTCTTAATATCTTTATAATTGATATACATATGACAAAAATATGCACAAGGAAAGCCTGAATTTACAACTCTTGAAAGATGGGAGAAAAGGACTTTTAAACAAATAATACCTTAAAACATAATAATACCTTAATTTAATACCCAATGATGCATAATAAAAGACAAGACCATAAAGTAACTGGACAAATTAAAGTGAAATAATAAATGGCTAGAAAAAAGAGAAATTTCCACTCCTCATTAAAGCTAGTTTAAATTGTTTTGCATATCAAAGTACTAAAATCATTCTCAGAGTGGCAGTTTATTAATGTTGCTTTATAAAGCAATACTAGGGTTATTGAGATGGACTTCGTAATTCAGAACCTCGATGAAGTGATGAGGATGACACCCGAGCTGGCATCCTCCTAAAAAATATTACACCATACCAATGGGAAGACATTGAGCCAAGACAGATTTTACATTCATCAGTCCCTCTACATGGCGGATCTTAAGCGGCAACAGAACTCGAACCCATGACATACAAGTCATTTTCAATTACAATGAAAGAGTTTATAAAAATTTGAATCAGGATTGAACTTCATAATATTAGATTTGTTTATGAATTAGGTAAATCTCCTACTATAATGCCAAAGATATTCGTGCAGTACATGGTGACAAATCAGTATCACATGTATGAATAAGTGAGTGAGTTAACATTAATGTCACACTATTTAGATCAGTGATTCTCAACCTTTTTTTTTTTTGTTGCGGCACATATTTAACGATTTCAAAATTTGGCGGCACACAAAGAAAAAGATAAAAATTATTTACTTACTACAACACACTGCATAAATAGTTTATGACAAAATTTTAAATATACGAAATAAACTAATATATACTACAATAATAACTAAACGTTTATTAAGGGATTAATTACAAGCTAATAATAAAAATATTTTTAATGCGAAATTTGAGCTTGATGTTTTTTGATAATTTCATTTATATTTGGTCGTAAAAATGACAATTCTACTCTATCGCGTCTTCTACATTTAACAATCTTGATCTTTTTTTAGTTTTAATGTTGGCTAATGCTGAAAATCCGAATTCACACAAATAAGATGTGGAAAATTGTAATAATATGTTTAAAGCTTTTTTGGCTATCATTGGATAATCGCATCTGATGTTAATCCAAAATGAATTAATTGATTCTTCTGAATGTTTTAAAATTAAATCTTGATTATTGGAAAGCAAAATGAGTTCTTCCTCTTCATTCAAAGTTAAGTCAAATACAGAAGTACACGTTATGAGAAATGGATTACGAAACCAATCAAATTTCTTAATATCTAATTTTGGGAAATAATGAATAATTCTCTCCTCTAATGTTATCAAATGATCAACAACAATTAATTTAATATTTTTATAACTGTCTTTAGGGACTGACTCAAACTTTTCTAAATTGCCTTCCTGAGCTTTATTTTTCCATAAAGTTATTTGTTTTTTGAATCCCACCAGCTTATCGGTTGAGTTTAAGATATTTTCGTTAGGCCCTTGCATACTTGAATTGATGTTGTTAAAAATAACAAAAATGTCTGATAAGTAAGCCAGTTTAGTACACCATATTTTATCTTCCAACAAATGAACAAATTCATAATTTTTATTTTGTTCAAAAAATATTTTCATTTCGTCTTTTAATTTCAGCACACGAGATATAACTTTTCCTCTGGACAACCATCTTACTTCTGTATGGAGTAACAAGGATTCGTACTTGGCTTCCATAGCTTGGCATAATTTACTAAATAATCTACTTTTAATGGTCTTGATTTGATATAATTAACCATTTTAACACATTGTTCCAGAACTATTTTCAAATCTGATGGCAAAAATTTTGTAACAAGTGCTTCTCGATGCAAAAAACAATGGGTCACTAATATATCCTCATTCAGTTCTGTAACATGTGCTACAAATCCTTTTAGATGTCCAGTCATAGCTGGAGCACCATCTGTGCAAATGCCACAATACATGACTTCCAAGAAACTTTAATTTCTTCTAAATATGAACTAATTACTTGAAAAATATGTTTACCAGTTGTAAAATCAGGTAACTCCCGACAACATAAAAATTGATTAATATCATTTTCGTGAATAAATCTAACGAATGCAATTAATTGAGCATTTCCTGTAATATCTGTTGTTTCGTCGACTTGTAGAGCAAAATTCGAATTTGCAAGAGTTTTTGCAGTATTTTGCTCAATATTTTCTGACATATCTTTAATTCTGCGATGGATTGTATCATTTGAAAGTGGTATTTTGCAAATATCAATATCAGCTGATCCACCAATCATTGTTTTTACAATTTTGCGACAAGCAGGAAATATAATTTCTTCAGCCAAATTGTGAGGTTTTAAGTTAACAGCAATCAATTCAGCTATTTCGTAAGAAGCTACTTGAGCCTTTTCAGACACACATACTTGTTTTTCAAAAACTTTTACTTGCTTAATTTTTGATGATAAAGACCTTTCAAAGTAGCTTTTATCTTTTGTTGAAAGCGAAGGATGATTAGTCACCAAGTGACGTTGGAGTTTGCTAGGAACCATAGCACTATTTGATAATTTAAAACCACATATCACACACTCGGGAACAACTATGTCATTTTCCATTGTAGAGGTAAATCCAAATTTCAAAAAAATCATCATTATATTTCCGCTGGACAACGTATTTTTTGAGCAAGAAGTATTTTTACTTGTGCCGGGGTTGGCTCATTAACTTGGTCCCTAACGTTATCATTATCACTATTATCATCATTAAACTTTCTTCTTTTTAACCATTTATCCATTTTCAGAAGGATCTGCAAATAAATTAATGCAAAATATTACTACATGCAAATAAATTAATATTAAACCGAATCACATACATTTGCCAATTTTAACGAAAGAAAAGGTGCAGTAACTACTATGCAACACCTTGTGAATCCCAACTATCACTAAAACAACACGTTTTGTACGCAGAAGTGGCAAGTGTGCGCCGACTTGAGACATATTCCTATTGCTATGCACGCCGCTTCATCATAATTTGACACTAAGAAAAACGCGTTGCAAAGCAAATAATAAAATAATTTATTTTTTGTGGATTTAAATATATATTCATGTTAAAAATATTTTTCTTTTTAAATGATATAATTTAATAATATTAACATTATTATATATTTGCAAAATTTGGCGGCACACAAAAGTGCTGCGGCACAGTGGTTGAGAATCACTGATTTAGATACTCGAGGGCTTTTGTGGTGCAGACCTCCTAATTTTGAACCACGGTCAAGTGACGAGGATGACACCCACACCCAAGCTGCCCCCCCTCCTTTACACCAACGAAAGGACATTTTGAGCTCAGACAGATTTAAAGTGCTTCACCCCCAACACTGTGGGTCTTCAGCAGTACTAGGCTCAAACTCTTGACACACTGGCCATGAGTCTGTTACCTCGACCACTAAGCTACTGCAGCCACATATGTATGAAAAAATACAATTGCAGGGATGAAAATATTGAAGGATACATTAACTTTAGTTCACCTTTAACTTCAAGGAATGATGCAAATGTTATTTTTTAGTAGAAGCTGATAGATGTGTACAAATTTAACTTTTAGTCATGCTTAGGGTAACAAAGAAAGCTGTGTGTTCATTTTGATTGAAATCTAAAAATGAGAAAATTTGATGTGAAGATTTATTGGCTACTGCATGACCAAGATAGTTTCTCAAAACATATGATAAAGGAAGAAGAGTATGTGGTAATGAGCTTATAATGATAGTGACAAAATATATAGTGAAAAGATCCATCTTCAAAACAAAAAAACATAGTTACATATTTACCCCACACTAGTGATGTATTATTAAATATTATTTGTATGATGAAGAATGAAATTTTCTAAGGGTCCTTAATGGCATGGGTTTAATATGTAATGCCAAAGAAAGATTGTACGTGAAAATAAGTTTAAGATCGTGTTTGTTACATTTTTCTCCACTTTCAAGAGATGCTGATCCCTCACGAGAAAATTACCATTTCAAAAATGAAATGTTCTCAATCTAAGTTTTGTTACCAGTTGAATAAAATTATGTTTTTTAATTGTGGTAACATATGCATCCTTAATGGAAAGAGAAATCAAAACTCAAGTAGCGATACCCATTTATCGATATTTATATAATATTAGTATACTTTGATTTCCCTTAGTATAACGATATGTAAATTCAGAATTCTAAATCGATCTGAAATTATATCAAACAGATTTCACATTGAAAAACTTCTTATTTTCAATTCTGTATTATATAAGTATTACATCTATCACAGTAATGCCCATTAGAATGACATTTAAAGAAAAAAATGTTCTAATCAGTTTAACAACAAATATTTTTTCCTTTTCTTAATATCTTTATAATTGATATACATATATGACAATAACAAAAATATGCACAAGGAAAGCCTGAATTTACAACTCTTGAAAGATGGGAAAAAAGGACTTTTAAATTTCAATAACTATTTTTACAAATGAAATTCATTCAAACTAATACATAAAAATATTTAAGAACAAGTTTCTTGCTGATAATACATGATAAACATTTCTATCTCATATAGGTTTGATTTTTTAATTCCTTCTTGGCCAGTGTTGCATCTTGCACATTCGGTGGTTTTATGCCCATACAATCAGCAATGCATGCCATGTAACCAACTGAAAAATGGAATCATTGAAACTGAAATTGGTCATTTGTGCATCTGTTTAAATTCCGTAATTTTTTTATATTTCTAGATACTTCTACAAGATGGAGCGAGTAATTCCATTTCTTCACAACTTTTGTAGTGAGAATTCAAAGCTTGAATTGAAATCAAAATCCTTTTGTACTTTCTGTAGTTTCACTTTTATTAGTGTTACTTTTACATGTTAAAATAGCTTTTATAATGGATTCAGAGAATGATTTCAAGGCAGTGAATTTAACACAGCTCAGTCAGATGATGCAAGTTCTGATTTATCAAGTGATATATAATTCAATTGGAAGAGGAAAAAGCGTGTCTTGCTCCTTGCCTCCTGAAATATTGGTAAATTCTAGTAGCAACAATTTTATTTACCAAAAGTATTGCATTATACCAATAATTGGCTTAATGACAATGTGGCATCAGTTGCAGTAAATGAGACAGTAAAGGTAAAAAGATAAGACTTTGCACTGTTCCCAGTTTCAAAAATTTTCACAAGCACACATATTTGTTAGAATTTAAACTAAATAAACCATTCAAGGTAATTTGATATTCATAGCCAAAACTTTGTTTGACAAAGTACAGTAATACCTCAACTTACACCAATTCAGAGTTACGCTGTTTTCAAATCTTGTTTTGATTCGTCCCCCCTCAGTGCCAGAGCTTCATGAAACTGGTATTTTGTTTGAAGTTGTCATCTATTTTGGCAGGTAAATAAATTTAGAAGTAGTGATGACATTCGAGAATTGCTGGATTCCACAATCAGGAGCTGATAATTGGTGAGCTTATAAAAATGCATGAGCAAAAGCGAGATATTGAAGAACTTGAGTCTTTAAACCCAATTCAATCAGAAGATTGAATGACAGTTGGGAATATGACAGAAGTCCTCAGTTTAACTGAAAACAGGTAACAAATTTTAGAAAATAAAAGACTCTCACAAAGAGAGCCTTTTTTCAACAAAACCAGGATTAAAAAAAAATTAGAATGTTTGGACGAAATTTTACGGAAAGAAAAAAAAACTTTTAGTCGGCAGACTACTCGTTAAATTTTACTCAACCTTTTTTTTCTAAATTATTATTTTCTTTCTTCTCTGACCCCAACTAAAAATAATTTATATATATTTGCATAAGAAATTATACCCCGTCTTAAGCATTTATCACCCAATCCCACTTATTGTGTAAGTTCAGGGTATTATTGTATTAAAAAAATAATGCGCAATAAATTATTTAAAGGTGGTTTTACACTATGATGTTCAAGGCAGATTAAAAAGCAGTTTTAATAAAAAGGTTTGTAAACCTTTTTTTAAAATATTTTTTTGTGCAATTTTAATTAGTGCTCTGTAGGTATTTATCTTACATTTCTCAAAGCAGTAGTGTTTATATACATAGTAATATAAAATTTAGGGAAGATCAGAGATTAATGGACAAAACATCCCAAATTTGACCACTAGAAGGTGAAGCAAAAACCTGATATCTGATAGAAATATTTTGCAATTTGGAATAGAGCATATATTAATTTTCAGCAGTAAAAAATGCTTTCTTTGGGTCGGAAATTAAAAATAAAAAAAAATCCGACCAAGAAGGGGTTAAATTAACACCATACCAGAGCTATCAGAGATTGATTTTATCTTGGAACATATGTCAAGAGAAGAATACATCTAAAATTACGGTTTAATTCTAAATGCCATAATACAAACACATGAAGATTAGTATACTTAATACAAAGTACCCTACATTACATAATGGCATTGGGCAAAGTTCAGTTATGCTTTTCAGCTCTCCCTGTTATTTAGAATAAGATTATGTTTAGTTAAAAACTTCTATTTTTAGCTTATCATCAATTTTTTTGGTATTCCATTTTGCTGGTGCAAATCTTGCCAAACTGTATTGGTGACAACATACATATAAAAAAATATTAATATAAATGTTAGTTCTAAGGATTTTTTACTTCAAAGGAATATGCTAATATTGCTTAAAATTTTTCCAAATGGTTATTTAAAAGAATATTGCATTTGGTGTCGGTTGCATTATTTTTGGCGACTTTATCACCAGCAAAATGGAAAAGTAATATTTATTTTAAAATTACTTTGAAATACTGATAAATTGATTGGGGGAAGGGAGAGAAATTACAACTAGAATCTAACTGTAGAAAAAGTGCTTACTTGGAGAGAGAATTTTTGAGATTCCAGATGAGGCAGAATAATGTTTTCGTAAAGTTCAGGAGTTTCATTGACAATGAAAGATGGCTGATATTTATATTTTTCTACATGTTTAGATGTAGCTGGATAAATGATAGTGGCTTTTATGTCTAAATAAAACAGAGTAAAAACAATAAGATTAATTCAATAAATAATAATAACAAATATTTCTGTTTTAAAAAAGAATAAAATATTTTTAAAAATTAAACACACAACAGAAAATTTTATAATTTAAAAAAATACATTTTGTGCTTTGACAATAATATAAGCACAATAATATTTTTAATATATGTTTTAAAAACTAAAATCTGCTCCTCTGCTTAGAATGACAGTTATATTTAAGTAGCACTATAAAGCAACACAAGGGCTATTGGCACTTGGCGTGTAGCACTCCGATATCTAATTAGTTCTAAGATTCTTATGTGTTTTATTTGATAAAAAAAACAGTCAGTCAGAATTTGACAGAGAATAGCACAATTTGAATGTGCTGACATTAACATGCATATACAGTGTAAATTGTTTAACACAAAACTGAAGGGATTGAAATAATTTTTTCGTGTTAAAAGATACTGCAATATATATATATATATATATATTTACCAAAATTAAGTTTATTAGAGTACATTTAATTTACACAGATATGTATATCTGCATATATTCAGCAAAAATCAATGAAACAAAGTTTAGCAACACTAAATCTTTAGAGATTTTCACTTTCATCTTCTGTTTCTTGATCAACAGTCTTAAGAAGCTCCATTTTCATTTTAAGAGA
Organism: Trichonephila clavipes; assembly: GCA_019973935.1. NCBI lineage: Eukaryota > Metazoa > Arthropoda > Arachnida > Araneae > Nephilidae > Trichonephila > Trichonephila clavipes. The sequence goes on from BMAU01019687.1 coordinate 589,779, forward strand.
AATAACAGTTTTCTCCCACCCCATGCACTTTGCCATTGTTTTAGTAAAATTTCTTTTTTAAAATAAAAAAAAAAAAAAAAAAAAACCCAACCCTGAACCAAATTTGCTGACTTTTTACTTACAGTGTGATGTACTTGTTACCGAATTTCAATACCAAATAATGAGAGACAAGATTTTCTTATGTGCAGTTTGTTGTGGTGGAGGGTGAACGTGGCTTAGTCAAGCAAATTTGACTCATGTCACATGCTATTTCGAGGGTATTCCAAAGCTAAGTTAGCCTCCTCTCTTGAGAAACATGCAAAATCACCTCTCTTTCATTTTACACACCTTTTAAATCTCACCTGCGTGGCTAGTGTTTTCCGTATTTTATTCATTTCCCGGAGGGAGAGACTTATGTGTTAAGAGAAAAAAAAAAAAAGCATGAAAATGCATAGTAGTTTTTTGGGACTGTTGTAATATTTTGTGTTAACCCTTTAACGTTCAGTGGTTTTTACACCGAAACCACACTTTAAACATTTAAAAAAAATAAATAATTAAAATTTTTTTATCCCCCAAAGCATTGTTTTCAAATTTTTGTTCTTTTTCCTATCAATAGATGACAACATTATGGCTATATTTAACGATTGAGACCCTTTATATAGAAAAATATTGACGTCTCTAACTTTGGTAAATTCCCTTAGCTTTAAAAAATATTAAAAAAATAGTTACTTAAAATTATAGCATGCGAGGTTTTACTATACTTCTTTCTAATTATTAATTACAACTTTCAGTCATTTTGATAAGTAAACAGAAGAGTAGAAAAATGAGATTAAAATCTGTGGTTTCACTCTGAAACCCAACTCCAGTAAGAGACGGTAATCTCCAGGAATGGGTCATTTTCACATTCTTCGGCACCTCTCACTATCAAAGCCACACATTTGCACCTGCATCCCCTCTGACCCCAATCGCATTCCTTGGGTATGTGTGAATAATTTTCCAGCACTTCTGCTCTCTATCCTGACATGGGCTTGCATCCAACATCTGGAAGCTATAATTCCTACTGTGACATTTTCACTGAGTCTGCTTCTGTGATTATCCTTGGCACCAGTACATTTCTATTCAAATTGGCTACGTCAATAGGATAGGGGGACCCAACACTAAGGGGTTATAACTTGTAGTTTCATTTCTATATATCGTTTGAACTAACAGATGTCTGTAAGTCGCGAAGAAAGAAAGCAGTAGTAATTCAAAAGCATTCTTTAAGACAGTTCGCACGTTTGTTGTCCCCAGCGTAAGGGATAAACCACGGGTGCCTTTTATGGAGACACAATGGTCCATTTGATCAAGTAACAATCCATACGTCTATCATGACACGTTTAGATGGAGTGAGTTTTGCTAATGAGCTGACGTTACAATATTTTAGGGCTGGGAGTTCAGAGACAAATTTTCCTTAAGCATTTTGTATTTGCACTGTTTCCAGGGAAGACAGAAATATCAATCTAGTGTTTTCTTGTCTTTCTGAATATTGGTGATAAGATATTTTAAGTGCTTCGTGTAATTTCTGGTAATTTTTTTTTAAATGCCAAGAAAAGGATTAACCATTTCAGAAGCTCTGGAAGTATTTCACAACTTACCTTCTGATATTGAATCCGATGAATCATCGCTCAGTGAAGCAGAGGATGTTATGACTGCAAAGTCATCTTCAAGTGAAAATACCGATATTGATGAGGAAAAAGATGACATAAGTGTGCCAGGACCATCCTGTATATCTAAAGCTACTTAGAAAAATAAAGCATCTGTAAAGATCCAAAATATCCCTTTTACTGAACAAAGTGGACCCTCAGATGAAATAACATCCCTTCACGATCCTTCGCCGATTAAAATTTTTTGATGTTATTTTCTATCAGTTTTATAGAAACAATTGTATACCAAACAAATTTATATGCTACGCAAAAAGGCAATGCGTTCACTCCTGTTACGGTACAGGATATATTATGTTTTTTAGCTATAAATATAGTGATGGGGATAAAACGATTCCCCAGCTTCAGAGATTTTTGGTCAACAAATGAAATTTTACACGATGCCTTTGTTTCAGGATTGATGCCAGTGAGAAAATTCATTTGGATTTTAAGGAACATTCATTCGAATGATAACAACTTGATGCCCAAGAAATCAAAAAAGAATTTCGATAAACTGTACAAAGCGCACCCACTCCTTGATCACTTATTAGAAATGTTTTTCAAAGTTTTCAAGCCCAGACAAAAACAGACAATTGATGAAAGCATGATCAAGTTTAAGGGACGATCGTCCTTGAAACAATATATGCCAAAGAAACCAATCAAAAGAGGCTACAAAGTTTGGATGAGATGTGATTCAAGTGGATTCACATGTCAATTTCAAGTTTATACAGGAAAAACCAAAGAAGTTGAAAGAAATCTGGGAGAACATATTATAAGAAATTTGAGTCAAAAATTATTAGGCAAAAACCGTGTGCTCTTTTTTTGATAATTATTTCACTTCTTACGATTTGTTAAAACATCTAGAGACTCAAAATATCACAGCACGTAGTACAGTGAACATATGTCCAGAAAGAACTTACCAAAAAATTTATTAGAGGACAAAAAAATTAAATGAGACTGACTGGAGTGTTAGCAATGATGACATTGCTTACATCAAGTGGAAAGACAAGAGAATACTACATATTCTTGCAACATTAGATGAAGCCACAAAATCTTGTGAAATTGAACAGAAAGAAAAAGATGGGGAAAAAAATTAAAATAGCATGCCCGAAAGCAGTTATAGACCACAATAAGAATATGGGTTACGTAGACCATTTTGACCAACTCAAATTCATGTATGAAATAGACAGAAAATAAAAAAAAATGGTGGTACCGTACATTTTTTCATATGACAATTGTCAATTCATACATTCTTTGGTCTCTGATGCACGGTGAGAAAACCTCATACTATAACAACTTGAAAAGTTTTCAGTTAAATTTAATAACTGTGCTTATTGCAGTACCAGAGTGAAACCTCACAGAACGAGATGGACGTGCCCTAACTGTGATGTCGGATTATGCATGATAGCAAAAAGTAATGATAATGTGACATGTTTCGAAAAATTTCACAAGGACTGGAAATGATATCCCTTTTAAATTTTCTACATATATAACATTTTTAATTATAAATTCGCATTTAACTTCTTTTAATGATTGATTTGCGCTGCGAGTGTGTGTATCAAGCTATCTAACAGTTATACATATGCATATATTATTTTTATTATGTAATGCAAATATATGTAATTTTATGTCTAAATTTGTATTAAAATTATAAAAGTGCGGAAAAATTACCGTTACTGTTCAGTGGTTTCACTGTGAAACCGAAAATTTCTCGAAATTGAAAAATGCTAAATTTTTTTTCTTTGTATATTTATGATCATCATCATGTCTAATAGTCATTTCTGAAGTTATTTTGCTAATTTTTCAAAGGGAATATGTAGTGAACTTTAAAGGGTTAACCGATATTTTATTTGAAGCGTTTTCACATTAAATTGCTCTTTTTTGTGCTGTTGTTGTATCTCGGCGAAAATTTGGCTGCAGTGACATTAATATGCAAGTGCTAAAATAATGGACATACATGTAAAGACCATAGCGTCAACAGCACCAAATGATGAAATGAAGGTAATCATAATGTAACATTATTGAGACCACCTTCGCAAAGTTTGGAACAATTTGGTGGTTAGTGTACCAATATCAAATTAGTACAAATTAAGATAAATTAAATTAAAGAAAATACCAATACTTTATTAAGGAAATTTGAAATTATGAATTTAATCATGTGTTCTAGATTTAGTACAATTACAATCCATAAATACAACAGAAAAATTGATAAAAAGTAAAAAAAAAAATGCATCGAAACACAATTTAAAATGATTAAATATTCTAAAACTCAAACTAGCACCAAAATAAAAAATAGTTTGGTGATATCATAACATACTTAAAATTTTAAGTAAGTTTATATAGTTTTCAATATTTCTTTAATTTCTAATTACACATTAAATAAAGTCCTCATTCAATTGAAAAAATACCAGATTTTTATGAGTTTTTCTATAATTTAATAAATCCTTTTGAACAACATTTTTTTTATTATATATTTTTCAAATTCGGTTTGATTCTAGTTGAACCCACTGATTTGGCAACAAAATGTGAAAACTTTGCCAATTTGGCGAATTATTAATTTAAATACATTCCCTAATTGATTAACACTACCATCATTGCCTGATTCAAAGATGTATACATTATTTCAATTAAAGATGATGCTAAACTTACCGCCTTCACAGACAGTTGGATAACAGGCGTAATTGACAACATTCGGTTCAATAGTAGATTTGGACTTCAAGTTAAGAGCAAGATCGGCATTATTTAATAATTTTTCTACAGAATCCTTCGATGTTGGCAGTTTTTCTAGTAAAATAATTCCTCTGCGAGACTCTTCATCAAAATATCCGTCAAGAAAAATTGATTTCGTATATCTATTTTCTGATAAAATTTCCGACAACTGAAATCCTTTAAGCGAGTTTAAGCGTACATGGGCACTCAAGTCTTCAGCAACTGAATCAGTTGATGTTTCCCCTTCTTTGGACAGTTTAATTTTCTTTCTGCTTGATTCCTCTGAAGAATCTGCAGAAACTGAAGCCATCATAAAATATAATCAATACTTGCCGGCATTCAATACAAATCAGTGTCGAGTTTAGCGTAGCGTTAAATAAAGAGCACTTTTTGAGTTCCTCACACCCTCGGGCATTCCTCTTCGGCACGGTCAAAGGAAAAGAGGTTGCTTGTCATTGGTAGATGTGCAATGACGTCATTATTCTGGGTTGCCTGGTTTGGCGTTATAGCATTTTTCTATGCCGTAGTGGTTCATTGAAACATAAAAGTTTTGTCCCAATTTGGGAGATTGTTTTTCAGGCAGTTTTTTCTTCCGTGTCTTGAGTATAATAGCTAAATTCCCTTGCGTATGAAATTTTCACTGTAAAAATAACAATCGGTTCTTTTTTTTCATTCACGTAAATCAAAATATTTTTAATGGATTCAATTTTGTAGAAGAAATATATATTTGAGCTTAGTAAATGAGGAACTCAATTACAAATAAAAAAATTGTTATATAATTTTTAATAATCCATTTACTGTGATTAATAATACTTTGAAAATGAATTACATGTTTCGAGTTTTATCCTTATGTAAGAAAAAAGAAGTCACTTACAAATAAAGAAAATTTATGTTTTTTTTTTTATAATATATATTTATTGGTAATATTAATGTACATTTTAAAGGTAAATGAATTCGTTCTTATATCAGAATGAAATTGTACAGGCAAGTGATATTTTAAATCATTAGCTTAATTTCATTTTTGTAATTAGTTATTTGTTTTTTGTGTATGTGTGAAAGACTCATTTATTCACATTTCTAAAAAAAATTCGTCTAATACTCTGTTTCCTTTTAAATTTTAGAATTAAATATACTGCAAAAATTTTAGCTATTATAAACTTAACTATATAAATAAACTTATACATAAATTTTTATTTTCTATCTTTAGTAAAATACTATAAATAAAGTGATTCGTGGCTATTGTATAAGAAACACCTCACTGTTCTAACTTCCACATCACATCCATATTATTCGTTCAAGTTATCATCAACACATTTATTCACATAATTCTCAATTTTTGCAATTATTTTAGAGGTTTCCTCTTCTAACATGCTCACACATACAAATCTTCATTCAGGGTTTAAATCTAAAGTCCTGAAATAGAGTACCACTTGAATCCCTTCATCAGGGGTTTGTTATAGAGAATAGTTTGTTTTTATAACAGGCAAGTATAATGAAGATATAGTCATTAATGGAATTTGATTCATCTTAAGAAGTATTTACTGATCGATGTTGTGTCACTCTCGAAGCACATCAATTTTCTCCTTTCCTAAAGTATGTTTCCTCCTGTAAAGCTACTGCTCGAGAATTAATACGAAAATATGACATAAAATAATACGTTTTCGAGCAAAAATAAAAATTAGCCATTAAATTATAATTTCCAAAACATATTTAGATTTTGCATATTATTTTAAAAGAATTTTCACACACTAATTATTGACTTTCTTATAGTTACAATTAGAGATAATCAAGAAAGTATATAAAACGTAGCAGAAATTATTTAACGAAATCTCTCTCTCTCATTTAGAAAATTTCTTTTTCCAACATTTTCATTCTTAGAATATATATATATATATATATATATATATATATATATATATATATATATATATATATATATATATATATATATATATATATATATATATATATATATATATAGTAGTAATTTAAAGTTTATTTTAAAATATCCAGAAATGGGCCTAATTTTCGAGAAATATATATCTTTATATTCACGTGTGTTCTGGTATCGTTTTAAAATGTATTTGTACTTTCTTTCCATTTTATTTCGTTATTTATGAGCACAATGGCGTTGGAAGTATAAAGTACGCACTCAGTAAATTTTCGAAACACCACTAATATTATACGAAAATGTAAGAATTTTTTTTAAAAAATTATTATTTGTCAGTTATAACCCAACAAACTAAACATATATGTCTGAAATAAAATAACCGTAACAGTTATAGAAACAATTAATTACCGTAAAAGCCGGCGTATAACGCACTATTTGAACACAGAAAATAAGATCGAAATTCATGAGTGCGCATTATACTCTGGGGAAAAATGTTAACTTTAAAAATAAGAAAAAGCTCCTGGAAAAAAATTAGACTTCTACATATATCGAAATATTGTTCAGTTAAAAGAAATCAAATTCTTTATCAAATGTAGATCTGGAAGAGTACACTATTTTTTTTTTTCTAATTTTTTTTTCTTGGAATAATACTTTGAATAAGTGATTTCTAAACATATAGAGCCAGGACTTCGAACCGTAATTTTTTTTTTTTTTTTTTTTTTTTTTTTTTTTTTTTTTGTTCCAGTTCAACTATAAAAAAAATATCGTTTCTCTTCCGGTTTCCGTTCTGCCAAAAATAATGGTTTTCGGTTCAGATCTGAATGAATAATTTTACTTTACGTATATTCTTATTTGTACTACAAATATAATTCTATCGTAAACAAAAATTAAATTTATCAAAATTTGGAAGACTTTTTATTTTTTCTTAAAAAGTCATCAGCAAGTTTATTCAACTGAATTAAATTTGATTTCTACAAGTAGGTGCATCAAGAACTGAATCAGAAAGTACTAGTGAACACAGTGGCGTACCTACCAATGGGCTAAGCGATGCCATGCACCAGAGCCTTCAACCTCAAGCGGGGCCCTCGCACCCTGACCAGCAAGCAAGTCGAACTTGCGATAATTTCTCCCACATTTAATATATAAATATAAAAGGTTACAACATAACTGTAATCAGGCCAACTCAGTTAAAATTGCACAGTAGTGAATAAGTTCAAGCTAATCAATCACTTAAAAACGGCAGATACCTGTGGAGGCCTTTTCACGTTTTGAGTGTAAATTATTGGAAGAGGGGATTGATCTTACATTGATTTTCAAATGTAATGGTTTTTATTGCTATGTTAATAAAGAAAATTCGATTATTGTGAATTTTTCGATTTATTTTTGGACTGGGGCTAATATTTTTTCTGAGCTGCACATTTGGAAACTGTAGCATATCCTATATTTTAACTCACTAGATGGTAGCACCTTACAATGAAGTGTTCATCTAGAATAGTACTAGTTTTCTCCGCTAGGGTTGCAGTATATATATACGTTGTGCTCATGGGTAATCTCTCTCATGATAACTGGAGATTTATTTCGAAGAACCGTATCTGACTCGGACTGTAGAGGTTGACTGGTCGCCGCTCTAGACAGTGGCCCGCAAGAGATCTCCCTCTACCGAATTGGATGCGTCATCTATACGCCCCAATTCAGCATACCACGTACACTTACCGCTCTCATCTCACTAGTATTCGGCTACAGCACTTTTCAGTGCTATCTGGGTAGACAGTTATTTAGTACCTACTCCCCATTATTGCTCATTTGGATTCACGACACGGATATGGCACTGGACAACCACACCGATATGGATTTTACCCCACAATCTCCTTCTTTCATCCGCATCGAACGGTACTGCTCCCACACCATGTGAGGAGCTCACCACGATGAAAATATACTTAAGACGTCTTCATATTATTTGCAGTGAAAAGGAAAGAACTGTCTCCCTCCTGAGACAAGATAAAAGGACATCATGAAAGTGATACGCTGTATCAACTGGCGTGGAACGAATACCAGGACGTACAAAGCTCCTTACAGCAAGCGGTGAGTGACTTTGACTCTCTCCCCCTGTACCAACCCTGTCTGCTCGCATCATGTCTCGCCTAAGTCTACCCCTAAAAATACACCCCCACCTTCTCCCACTAGGAGAAACACTCAACTAAAACGAAAAGATGATGACGATTTTGAATTTCCCGACTAGAAAAACTGCACGTAAAGCTATCTTGCAGGATTCTCAAGAGATTGGAATTGAAAATCAATTCTCCCTTCTCCCCAATGTCATAATTAAACAAGTCTCAGGTCAACTGGCTTCGTCCGCCGCGAAAAACTCTGAATCGACTACCACAGCCAATCAGAATAACCGCAGCAACGCACTCCCACCCCTCTCATGCTTAAAACCGACGAAAACTATCGTGTCCAGGTAGACACTATCAAAAAGATCTACCCGCATTTAAGACTTAAAACCACAGGAGAGTACATTAAATTATATTCAAATACGACAGAGCAAAACAGAATCGTTAGACAAACTCTTATTGAACTAGGATACCGGTTTTATGTAATTACCCCTAAAAACGAACGCCCGATTAAAGTCGTAATTAAGGGATTCCCAAAAAAGCTAACCCAGAAGAAATTAAAAAGGACCTGAAAAAAAAGAAGGATTCGAACCCGATAGGGTCACTCAGCTAGTTGGTCGCAGGACCAAACAATTATTACCTATATTTCAAGTAACTCTTCCCGCACCATAGAAAACCTAAAAATTTTTGATCTTAAAACTCTAGCACACCTTAACATTACCGTCGACGGATACAACGGCAGAGGAGTCACACAGTGCTTCTCCTGCAACAACTTTCATCATAACGCAGACAATTGCTACCTCAAACCTCGCTGTCTTAAATGCGGCGAAGAACACCTTACTAAAGATTGCCCCATAAAGCAGAGATTGGAAACAAAATTCTGCATTAACTGTCAGGTGTACGGCCACATGGCCAACTGGTACGGCTGCCCCTGTTTTCCTAAGCCCCCTAAGGGCACTGCTAAAGTAAACCGCAATAGCTATACAAACTTGTATAACAGTTTAATTAGACCCAACCTTTCATACGCACAAGCAACAACAGGGAAACCAGCAACTACGAACAAAAAACCACAACAGATGGCGCCACGAAGACCTGAGACTTCTCGCCAAACTGAGACCGTTATTCAAACCCCATCCATCCAAAATCATAATGTAAAACCCACAATTTAGCACTACTCAAAAATACCAATCTAAACCTAAATGCTCCAATCACTAATAATAACAGTGATATCAAAGCACTTCTCTCAACTACAGTGCAATGTCTAATACAACTACTTAACGCTATGAATACAACTCCAGCAATAGCAAATAATTTCGATACTGTTAATTCCGCACAAGCGGATGCTAATCAGATGTACGGCCTAATAGAGGCATCTTGTAACGTTGATAATGATCAGTAAGTCCCCCATCGGTCTCAGTTTGTGTTCATGGAACGCAAACGGCTTACTTGGTAAAATAACAGAACTTAAAATTTTTATAGAAAAGCACTCCCCTGACCTAATCTTAATTCAAGAAACACATTTGAGACCATCACACAACATAAACATAGCTAATTACATATGTTACAGAAACGACAGACCGACATCAAACGAAAACTACAGGGCCTTCGGTGGAACTCTAATTCTCATTAAAAACTCTATTAAACACTACTCACTTCCTACTCCATCCATGCAAACTATCGAAGCTACCATTGTAATTCTAACTCCCATAGATCACGATCCCATCTCGATTGTCAGTATTTATATACCGCCGAGATCGGACGAATACACCTTCACAATTGATATCGAAAACCTCATTCAAACCAGCAGTAACTGTGTTTTATTTGGCGACTTCAATGCCCCACATACTGCCTGG